>JACEVL010001250.1:165000-414093 GCA_020284085.1 Aporrectodea caliginosa | reverse complement strand
TTTCGACTCCATCACAACTTACGCGTCAAACATTTAAGACAGGTTTAAACATGTTTCCCATTGATACAGCATTCAGGAGCGTGCATAGCCTATGACGTCAAACAATGCATAGCAATGTGAATGAACGCAAAGCGACATCTATACCGCACATGATAAGAAATATTTATATAAATTCGATAAATTAGACTGAGTTATATAGACCTATAATATACATAGAAGACAAAGTGTTGCAAGATTCCAATAACGAACACAGTTAACCTTTCAAAGACACAGCAAGATGCGATGTTTTGGTAAATACGTAGTCTAGAAAAGCTATTAGTACGAAGTCTTATAAGAGTTTGTGGCAGAAAGGCGAAACAAATATAAAGATATGTGAATGGTTATACAGGTCCACGATATAGCAGATCACTAGACTTTGCTAACATCTTGGTCAATTGTACTATTATAGGTATTAAATTTGGTGCACATGAACTTCAGTCTATTCTATCTATACACTGCAAATTTTATTACAATTGATGCAACGGTTACGAGGATATACCCTTATGAATTTGGGTGGTTCAGGAACCAAGTTACCAACACGTAAAACGCATAGAATTACGTCATTTTTCTGGCTACCGCAGGGATAGGCTGTTGTTTATAAGCGTCATTTTCGGAAACAATTACACTACGAGACCTGTTTTACGTAACAGTAGTTGGTTGTAAAGAAATGGTTTTCAGTGCAGAGGACAAGATTTTAATCAAGGAGTTGAGAGAGACGAAGGGGTATGGCGTAGGAGACTCATTACAGAATTTCCAATGAAAAATTGGTCCCTAGCTGGTGTCAGCAAGCTGTTAAAAAGATTGCCACAACCGGATCAGTTGCAAGGAAACCACGAGACGCAAACAAAACCACGGACGCAAACAAATATGAATGCTGTCGGAGAACTGGTGCTGAGTCAGGATGATCAGCCGCGCACGCATCTGTCTATGCGTTTTACGTGTTGGTAACTTGATTCCTGAACCACCCAATTTCATAAGGGTATATCCTCGTAACCGTTGCATCAATTGTAATAAAATTTGCAGGGTTTAGATAGAATAGACTGAAGTTCATGTGCACCAAATTTAGTACCTATAGTACTACAATTGACCAAGATATTTTACAAAGTCTAGTGATCTACTTATGTGAATGGTTATACAGGAATATAGCAGTTCATACGCTCACATGACTATAGGACTTAGCCGTTAAAATTGACGAAATTTAGTCAACCTGATCAAATGGGCAGACGCAATTTGATGACATATCTGACCCATCCTACGAAGTCACCAAAACTCCACCTCTCGCTAGCTCTCCACACAGGTCTTTCACTCGAAACTGAAAACACTGCTTTTTGACAAATCCTATCCTGAATCCAACACTTCTCCCTGCCTACCTCTCCGTCTCAACACCAAACACCATCCACCTTAGCCACCTGCCTGTCTGCCTGCCTGACTCTCTGGATTTTGACCCATGCCTATCGATTTTGCTTTGATTGAGCGCCTGTGAATAAGCTGGTTCCCGCGACTTCGATTTTGTGGGCGCTGTAGAAGTTCCGAGTTTACGATTACGATTACGATTACAACGCGTGTATTAGCTACAGTCAAAACACCTGAAATGTAATGATTGGCTTATGTACTACAAATTTTGAACTTGACAAAATACACGTTTCTAAAAATAATTGTATACGGAACTTGTTATGACTTTCTACGCCTGCCAAGTCGCCCGTCTTATTTGGGGAAGGATGGAAGTGCGGAACAGAGGATTGAAATTCGTGGAGGGACGACTTGGCAGGCGTAGAAAGTCATAACAAGTTCCGTATACAATTATTTTTAGAAACGTGTATTTTGTCAAGTTCAAAATTTGTAGTACATAAGCCAATCATTACATTTCAGGTGTTTTGACTGTAGCTAATACACGCGTTGTAATCGTAATCGTAATCGTAAACTCGGAACTTCTACAGCGCCCACAAAATCGAAGTCGCGGGAACCAGCTTATTCACAGGCGCTCAATCAAAGCAAAATCGATAGGCATGGGTCAAAATCCAGAGAGTCAGGCAGGCAGACAGGCAGGTGGCTAAGGTGGATGGTGTTTGGTGTTGAGACGGAGAGGTAGGCAGGGAGAAGTGTTGGATTCAGGATAGGATTTGTCAAAAAGCAGTGTTTTCAGTTTCGAGTGAAAGACCTGTGTGGAGAGCTAGCGAGAGGTGGAGTTTTGGTGACTTCGTAGGATGGGTCAGATATATGTCATCAAATTGCGTCTGCCCATTTGACCAAGTTGACTAAATTTCGTCAATTTTAACGGCTAAGTCCTATAGTCATGTGAGCGTATGAACTGCTATATTCCTGTATAACCATTCACATATCTTTATATTTGTTTCGCCTTTCTGCCACAAACTCTTATAAGACTTCGTACTAATAGCAAAGATGTTAGAGCCGTAGGCTAAGATATGACACTCCATGCATCTGAATGCACACCTCACCTACCTTGGGATGTGTGGCGCCACCAAACGAACGGATGGCCACGTTATCAACAACATGGCTTCGAAGCGAGGAGGGAATTGTTGTGCTGCAATTAATTGTAGCGTAAGGACGTACAATTCTCAAAATATTTCACTACATAGATTTCCGAAAGATGCCGCGAGGTATGTATAAAGTAACCTATCAATTATTTTAATAAATGGTTGCATGCCGACTGCTGTCGGTGATATAGGGTGCTTGACACACTTCTCAGGACTCGGTCCGCTCGAATAAATTATTGGTAAACAATTTTTCGGAAGCTATAAAAATACTAACAAAACTCCAGGGTGAAACTTTGCGTTGCTAGAGTGATGTTTGTGCAGTGATCAAATGCTTAATTCTGATTCAAGCTTGAAATGTAGCTTTATGTTCCCCAGTCCATTTATATAGGGCCTATACCTAACAACCAGCTCAGAAGCCACCACCACTTAGGGGCCCCACAGTTGCAATTATATTTTTTGTGTCCCTTCACTGCATGTGTCATCTGACTAGCAAAGAGATTCCAAGATTGACTAGTAACTTCTGAGTGGTAGGCTTCTGATTCTGAATGACCAATTTTGACCATTGTACTAAATAATCATAATTTTGAGGTGTGGGTTGTCTGTGTCGGAGACTGTAAATCAGCTGCACAAAAGGCACCATATTGGGCACCCACGTGCCACACCACGCTAAATTCAGTCAGAGCTGCTAATGTGGCACGGTGGCCGACTGGTTAGAGCGGTTGACCTGTAACGCGGAGAATACGGGTTCGATCCTCATCGATACATACGGACCATGAGCAAGTCCTTCGCGCACAATTGCTCTGCAATATAATTGCCTCTTCGCCGCCAAGGCATGTGCACTTCTGATATTTGGGCCACCTTTGGAAGAAGGGTGATATCAAAGGCAGTTAGTTGTATTGTATTGTAGTTACGGCAATGTGAAGTCCTGCGACTTTCCCGGGTCCAGAGGACCCAATAGTAACGGAAAAACTAACCACTGGCAGATCTCAGGGCCATTCTGGCCATGCCACCCCATGAAATTTTCAATACGCAACTAAATTTGCTTATAACATGCATTGCAAAATTCTATGATACGAACTGCATAGTTATATGCTGTTATTATTTTATTATGTGAGAACAGGTGTAAGAAGTGGAGAGTCAACACACGGCGTAAAGATCTGGACTGCAAAAGTGTTGAAGTGCTAAACAAAACCTTCCGTCTGTGCAGTAGGCATTTCGAAGATTCGCAGTTTATGAACTCTAAACATGACAAGCTTATATGGAATGCCGTCCCAACACTGTTTGATGTTCCAAATAAGCCAGCACCAGTCACAGAAAAACGACGACATGTTGTCAAACATGCACCAGAGCTGAATGCTTCGGCCAAAAGCAGCAAATCACCAGGACTTAAAAACATTCCTTCTGAACACAAGGACATTACTAATGAAGTTCTTGTTGTAAAAGAGCCTTTTTCTGCAGCTGTCACTGTCAGCAATGTTTTGCCTGCTTCATCGTCTGCTAACCTGGAACTTGTAAATGACCGGTCTGAAGGTTGCTCCAGGAGATTCTCATTTAACTCTTCAGACAAAAAGAAACTGAAGAATGAAATTGTCAGACTACGAAATCAACTGAGGAGACAAAAAGAAAAGGATAAACAGAAATCAAAATACAACAGTGGCTTGACACGTAAGCAAGAAGCTGCTTCCTGTGACCGTCTTATAGCGGAACTGTGCAACCATCTTCCCCCATCTACTGTCTCTTTTCTGAAGACTCAGATAAATATGGGTCTTGTTTCAAAACATGGTAGACGTTGGACAGTTGACGAAAAAATGTTTGCAATGTCTGTTTTTTACCAAAGCAGGAAATCTTACAAGCTGTTGCAAAATATTTTCTGTATGCCATCAAAAAGGACTGGCTTTAATGATGGATGTGGCATGTGCCAAACATGCAGTGATTTGTATACAAGTGTACACTTATTGCCTTATCCTCAGTTTTCTTTCTTACAGCAAAAGGCATTCAAAGACACTGGCTGTTTAGTTTATCCATCCATGACATTTCTTGCATTCACCAGGAAACTGGAACAACTGTTTCAGAATTCATTTGACAAATTGCAGCATAGTTCAGGTATATTAAAACGACTATGCTTATTTGCCCACGAGAATTTAGATATCACGTCATGTGGATCAGCAACATGTGGTGCCCGGCTGAAATACATGATCAAATTATATATGACAGTTCGCATCCACAGTAAGATAAAATTTCTTAACCAGCAATTTGAAAGCTCTTACAAACTTAAGATTAAGCGCAATCGTAAAGCAAAGAAAATTTTGCATGAGTAAGTTTCACAAGTAAATTTAATTTTTTCATTCCTATACCTTCTATTGTTTTGGTCATGGAAATAGACTTCTGAGCATTAATTGTTGACAATTTATTTTTTCTGAAGATTAAATGTAATAAATATTATGTCAAAGTGTGTAATACTGCTCAGCTACATACATGTAGTTCATTGTTAATATGTAAATATGTAGATTTGAATTGTATAAACTGTGAATGAACCTTATTTGCAATAAAAATTTATTAACTTTATCTCCAGAGTTCTTACCAATCGGCTACGCTAGGCCTATGGGGTATTCATTCATTCGGAGCATTGATATTGCGCCCATCAAAGATATGTAATCAGAGACGTTTCAAGCCCAGCCTCGGCGAAATAAACATTTTCAAGTGCCTATGAATGGTACTGCAAAGTCCCTGATTGCAAGGCTATGCAGATCTATTGGTGTGCCGTTCGAGGTGGATGGCGCAACCACTGTAAAAGCACGACGGTGCATTTGCATTGTCGAAGTGCCTGTAAAAGCAGCACGCGTTATAAGCATAAAACTTATAATAAAACACATTACTATATAATTTGTATTTATTATTACTAAAATATTTAATATAATGTTTAAATGTGTTAGTTTACGGCGGCTGCAATTGTCCGGTATTTGTCGTAGAAAGTGAAATGCCGCGTCTATCGTTGCTAAGAAGCGGGCCATCCGGTCACTAGAGGCGCCACGGGTTTGTGTACTTTGACCACCACCCAAGCCGAATACACAGAGGAGATAGGAAGTGTCATATCTTAGCCTACGGCTCTAACATCTCGTACTAATAGCTTTTCTAGACTACGTATTTACCAAAACATCGCATCTTGCTGTGTCTTTGAAAGGTTAACTGTGTTCGTTATTGGAATCTTGCAACACTTTGTCTTCTATGTATATTATAGGTCTATATAACTCAGTCTAATTTATCGAATTTATATAAATATTTCTTATCATGTGCGGTATAGATGTCGCTTTGCGTTCATTCACATTGCTATGCATTGTTTGACGTCATAGGCTATGCACGCTCCTGAATGCTGTATCAATGGGAAACATGTTTAAACCTGTCTTAAATGTTTGACGCGTAAGTTGTGATGGAGTCGAAAATAATGGTTTGTTTCTCTAAATATTGTAAAACTTGACGAGTATTTTCCCCCAATGTGGGTATGTTATGTAGCCACTAATTCAGAGACTCTACAATATGAGCTTGCGTTTCTATAACTTACAGCGTTGTATAGATATTTTCAACTGTTCATTGTGTATATTTTAAATTTAGACTAGGCCTAATGGAACCAGCAATTGTCTTTGTTTGATATCAACATTATAAGATACTAAAGCTGATATAATGGTAAGCAATATACGACAATTTCAAGCTGCTCTCTGATGTACAAATAGAACCGTTTGATCTCAACAGTATAAGTCCCTAAAGATGCATCTCTGGAACTTCTAGAGTGCCATATGACGATCTCAAGCCTCGCTCTGTCTCACACTCTCTCACTGTCGAACTTCTAAATAGCCATACATCAATCTCAAGCATCTTACGCTATCTCATCTATGCCGAAAAGGGAGCTAAAGCAAAGAGTTTGGATGTATTATAGTTATGTCTCCAGCTACAGCGCTCTACTATGGATTATGGTTACTCGTACATGCATTCGTTGCTTTGTATGTAAGTGGTCAGAAGTTCGCATGCACGAACCTCTTCTAACTGAAACTATTTAAAGATTTTACTATTTCCGATACACTGTTAAAATTTTCCTGTAACTTTACCAAAAATGTACTAGCATTTTTATTTCTCCGTAAATTTACAGAAAAAGTGTGAATTGCTTAAATTACAGGTTTTTTTTATATATACTGGAATTATTCTTTCTCCGTAAATTTACAGAAAAGTATGAAATGCTTATAATTATATATATATTTTTTTTTTTTCGACTTTTCCCTTAATGTAAATGTATTGCTCGGTCTTTTGCATGCATGCGCGTAGATAGTTAGTGAGTGTAATATAATAGTTTGATAAATTTAAGTTCAAGTTGTCTGGTGCGTGTGTGCATCTTGCGCGGATATAATTTTAAGTAAGCAACTCTAATCTTGTGAATCTTGATGTCCTAAACTGCTGAGTAAATTAATTCTGTTCGCTTCTCTCCTCGACATCGTGAAGACGTACGCACACTACGAAAATCTTCAGTTTCCACTAACTCTACGACGTTAAAAGCGTAATTTCTCGGTGCGAACCTCTCCGTATAGTGCAAAAGTTGATTGCTTACTATACAATCTCTACATCCTAACAATTGGATGTGTCTAGGTTTCTAAGATTTCATGCTCTCGAGTTTCACAAACTCTATACTCTACTAATTTTGTGTATGTGTATGTGTGTGTTTCTAGGTTTCTAAGGTTTTTCAAATTCACAAAGATTGCGACTTTGCACGAATCTAAGTTTTCCAGCTCACGAATTCAACCTAGGAATAGCAATTTGTAAACTTCATGTGTTGTAGGTTTCTCAAGTTTCTCAATTTGAAACTTCCTGAGTTGTGGGTTTCTCGATTCTTATGTTATTCGAATTTTAAATTTCATGAGTTGACAGCCTGTTAGTTTCACAAAGATTGAAGTTTCTCAAAATTTCGTAAATAATGAAGAATTTCTCAAAGCTTGAAGATTCTGAAAGTTTCACAGAGAATGAAGTTTTTCCAGTTTCACATGGGTTTTAATCTGCTCAAGTTGTAAGTTCTCTGAAAGATTTAAATTTCATGAGTTGACAGTTTCTCAAGTTGTCTGAAAGTTTCACAATGGTTGAAGTTTCACAATTTCTAAACTTTCCGAGTTGATAGTTCTCTAGAAGTTTTAATTCTCACGAGCTGACAGTTTCTCGAGTTTCGCAAAGTCTGAAAGTTTCGCAAAGATTGAAGTTTCACAATTTCTAATCTTCTCGAGTTGAGAGTTCTTTAAAAGTTTAAAATTTCGCTAGCTGACAGTTTCTCAAGTTTCGCAAAGTCTGAAAGTTTCACAAATGTTGAAGTTTCACAATTTCTCAACTTTCCGAGTTGATAGTTCTCTAGAAGTTTTAATTCTCACGAGTTGACAGTTTCTCGAGTTTCGCAAAGTCTGACAGTTTCGCAAAGATTGAAGTTTCACAATTTCTAATCTTCTCGAGTTGAGAGTTCTCTAAAAGTTTAAAATTTCACTAGCTGACAGTTTCTCAAGTTTCGCAAAGTCTGATATTTTCACAAATTTGTCATGAAAGTTCGTTGAAAGTTGTAAATTTATCAATAGATGAGTTACTAATTTTGTAACTTTCACAAATAATGTCGATTTAGTTTATAAACAATCGTATTCTCCGTTCGAATTCCGTGTATATGTTGGCGGATCGGTCGCATAAGATGGTGCGAGTGGTAGATAGAAGTCGTAGGGAGGCGGATTCAGACAGGTGTCTCGGTATTCCGCGATGGTCTGAGCTTGTCGTCTGATGGTTCGAAACAAGATGGATCGTCGTCGAAATGCGTTGATGATGTACATTACGACTAGCACGGAGATGACGATAGAGACGATGCTGACACCGATTATGACTCGATTTGCGAGGAATATGCGATTGATGACTCCGGTATAAAGTTCGCCACCTATGTATTACACAATTAATATATAAATCGCGTAAGTGTATTGGTTTCCTATAGTATACATATGATCTTGACGCGTTCATTTCTACCACGAATAACTTCTCTTTACACAAGCGCCGAACATCATTATCTCGGATCCTGATTTTCTGTTGCAGTCTCTTCGATTTTATAGTTAAATATTTTGAATAATATTATGATACGCAAAATCCATATGTATAATACTCATACCGGTGAAAGGACAAATGCTCTCATCCGATCCGTCGAAACAATCGTTCCCTCCGTCACAGGTTAGATTTAGATTGATACAGCTACTGTCGGATACGCATATGTATTCATCCCATTGACAACTTGAATTTTGACCAATCGATGGTCGTACGATGCGTGATTGAGTTCTCATTGCTGCAATTGACGGATTATTATTATTATTATTATTGTCGTAGATTTATTATTATTTATAAATTCAATGTGAAATCCATCAGGATGCCTCTCCGCACAATCTGTATGTTCTCAATTTACTATGTAAACCTTCGCGCCGTACATCTTTTCAACCTTGCAATATCAAAGTTTCACCATACAAACCAATATTTTAAGCTAGAAATCTTCACTTCATCCATAGTTTCCTTAGAATTTACAAGTTTATAATGCAAACAATCTTATGTAGTAAACCACCGACTATCTCAGGTGTCTTTCGACCTATGCAATTGTAGCTTCTAGTGAACGAGTCATAGTCTCGTGAATTTTTATAATATAATGTAATAATACAACTATATTTTGGTGTCGTCCTCCTCCTTACAAAGTACTGAATACATCGAATACGCCGATACATATGTATTGTAGAGAAAATGTGAGTGAAGGACTCGCTCAATGTCCAGTCCCTACACAGTAGGTCCAAAATGCAACTATATTTTGGTGTCGTCCTCCTCCTTACAAAGTACTGAATACATCGAATACGCCGATACATCTGTATTGTAGAGAAAATGTGAGTGAAGGACTCGCTCAATGTCCAGTCCCTACACAGTATGTCCAAAATGCAACTATATTTTGGTGTCGTCCTCCTCCTTACAAAGTACTGAATACATCGAATACGCCGATACATATGTATTGTAGAGAAAATGTGAGTGAAGGACTCGCTCAATGTCCAGTCCCTACACAGTAGGTCCAACTATCTCGGATGAGGCTCGAACCCGTACTCTGTGCGTTACAGATCAGGCGCTCTAACCAGTCGACCACCATGCCTCACAATCTTTGTAGCTCAATATATGTAAGTCTCTTTACAATATAGAAACGCATAAGTCTGCTAAGAAAACATCCATCTCACGTTGTAAACTGAAAGAT
Organism: Aporrectodea caliginosa; assembly: GCA_020284085.1. Lineage (NCBI taxonomy): Eukaryota > Metazoa > Annelida > Clitellata > Crassiclitellata > Lumbricidae > Aporrectodea > Aporrectodea caliginosa. The sequence continues at coordinate 404,286 of JACEVL010001250.1, read as the reverse complement.
CATTTCTTCTATCTCTGCTCCATTAAAATATACAATTTAACTATAATAGCCTTCCGCTCGTGTTGTAGTACAGTCTAAAAGTCGCGGGTTTGTACTACGCACTCTCAATCTTTTGAACTTCTAGTGTTCTATACGTCGATCTAATCTATCTCTCGCTCACGCTTTCTGACTCTCTCGAACTCGTAAAGCATCACACAAAGTTTGAAGTTTTCCAAAGTTTGTAGTTTCCTAAAAGTTATAAGTTTCTCAAGTTTCTCTTGTTTTCTAAGAGTTGCAGGTTTCATGAGTTGTGAGGTCTCTAAACGTTGTAAATTTCACTAGGTTTCTCAGATTTCGAGTTATCTAAGAGCTATAAGTTTCATGAGTTGTGAGTTCTCTAAACGTTTCACCAGTTCTTAGATCTCTAAGACTTTCAAATTTCACTAAGTTACTCAAGTTTCGCTCTCTCGAGCTTCTAAAGCGTTACACAAAGTTTGAAGTTTCCTTAAAGTTTGAAGTTTTCTACGAGTTGCACCGTTGCAGGTTTCTCAAGTTTCGCTCTCTCCACATGCCCTGTGACTCTCTCATTCTATCGAACTTTTACGAGTTTGTATGCTTCTAAGTTTTCCATCTCACGGATTCCTCAATGATTGCTGATTTACGAGTTTCACAAAGGGCAAATTTCTAAGTTTGACAATTTTTAAGAGTCACTAGTTGTGAGTTTGTCAAGTTTTATGTTTCATGAGTATTAAGTTTCTAGGTTTCACAATTTTTAAACTTCCCGAGTTGAGAGTTTCTCATGTTTTACGTTTCGCAAGTCTTAAGTTTCACAATTTGAATCTTCCCGAGTTGTGAGTTTCTCGAGTCTTAGGTTACTCGAGTTTGGCAGAGACTGCTAATTTCACAAAGATTGAAGTTTCTGCATCTCTCTCTCTCTCTCTCTCTCTCTCTCTCTCTCTCTCTCTCTCTCTCTCTCTCTCTCTCTCTCTCTCTCTCTCTCTCTCTCTCTCTCTCTCTCTCTCTCTCTCTCTCTCTCTCACCAATCTTTGACTCTGCCAATATATGCAACTTCTAAATCTCCATACTCCAATATCACTCTCTTCCAGACTTCTAAAGCTCATCTGAAAATCACACATGTCTCTCTTTCTCACGCTTCTCTAGCGCTTCTCTGCATAACTTCTAAAGTGCTATAATGTCATCCGTTGATTTGGTGAAATAGTAAGTTCGAATGCTAATGTAGTTTGAATACTTCTAAAACGATGTGTGTGTGTGTTTGTGTATTTAAATTCATCAACTTCTAATGCATGATTAGAAAACTAGCTAATTCTGTTTAAGGTTGGTGCTCTACAATGGTGGTTAAGTATATTGGTGCGAGTAAGAGCCAACAGGTTCGTTGTTTAAGGATTCAAATTCAAAGATATAATATTTTAATAAGTATGTAAATAAGTCACACAGTTGGCAACATTTTTCAATTAAAACCAAGCTCGTATAATGTTATGTATAAATATTTATACTTGCTTAAGAGGTGGCTTTATGTATTTAAATTGAATGGTTTATATGATAAAATTCCAACTCGCGTGCAGAGTTAAGTAAATGCGCAATACAAGAATATACTTCAACGTATCTGTATGAGAAACTATGTGATTGTTGTATATATATATATATATATATATATATATATATGATATATATATATATATATATATATGCATGTGACGAGGTTAAGTATCTGTTACGTAATAGGTAAGGTGATGCAATAGGTGAGGTGATGCAATAATAATATGTTAATTAGCTCATGGTTGTTCGATCGAGCGTAGGCGACTCAGAAACTGGGCATGCCGTCGTCATGGAAATTACGTCAGCAAATTCCCCATTGTTGTGCTATTAATAGATATGACGTCATAGATCACGTGACTGAGCCAGAATCTGTAGTTACCTTACTACTAAAGCGCATCTTCCAGAGAAAGTCATAACAGGCACTCCCACCTAACAATAGACAAGTTTCAGATGTTAACGGAATTAATAGAAGTAAAGTCAGACCAAAGCGCTCATAGAGTGCTAGGCAACCTATTCCAGAAAGTTGATTCGATCACAACGAAGCTTCTATGCTGCACCACAGAAGTTCGGGTAAAGGGAGTTCCCCCTCCATTCAGCAGGGAGTTCTTCTCTGCTGCCCGGCATGGATGAAACCAAGAAACCAAAGCGGACTGGGTGTCTGGAGCGGGTGTTGCGAGCGGCGGCGCGCCTCATCGGGGGCATTGCTAAGGTTGGTCATATTTCAGATTATATGCGGGGTATCCTGCACTGGTTACCCTTGCTTCACGAATCTGCCACAGGATCTCTGCTACGGTTTGGTGATGCCTACTGGGCGTTGCGGCAGTTGCCTGCTTACTTGCAAGAGCTCTGCCGCTCCACTTCACGCTCCACGAGTCTTCATGGTCGTCGCTCTCTTCGCTATGCTGCTCTTGGTGAGCTGCTCGTTCCCTTCGCGAGTCTGTCGTCAAGAAACGCGTCGCCGACTTCCATGACAAATGGCCGACTCTGGCCGAAACCCTCTTCGAGCCAGATGAGGACACCACTGGCGAGTGCAAATCATCGGGCTCGAATGGGAGGCTGGCGTTGGCGGCGGCGGTGGCCGCAAAACTTGAAGACGGCAATATAAGTGCGGCGGTTCGCATCCTCTGCTCAGATGACATCCCAGCGCTGATTAACGAAGAAACACTTGAACTCCTGCGCAAAAAACATCCTGCACCTCCGTCTGACCGCCCGGTCATCATCTGCTCAACATCAGGCGCACCATTCCAGGTCACTGAGCTGGAGATTCGCACTTTGATGCGATCCTTTCCCATGGGCTCATCGGGCGGCCCGGATGGCTTGCGCCCACCAGCATGTCGCGGAGCTGATAGGAGATCTGGATGCGGGGCGACGACTGCATTCATTAACCTACTATTGGCCGGCACCTGCCCTCAAGAGCTACGCTCCATCTTATTCGGCGGAACTCTTTTCGCCCTTCGCAAAAGCTGCGGTAGCCTAAGACCGATAGCCATTGGGTACGTCTGGCGTAGACTCGCGTCTAAATGCGCCAAAGCATACGCCATCCTGCGCGTCACGACGTATTTGGCCCCAAAACAACTGGGTGTGGGCGTTCCCGGGGGCTGCGAAGCCGCAAAACACGCCGCCAGGCGATTCTTGAACAACATGGAACCAGGATCAATAATTGCCAAGCTTGACATCTCAAACGCGTTCAACAGCTTACACCGAGACTCAAATGCTGGCTTCCGTAGATGAAATCATCCCTGAATTGGCCGCGTATTGCTACCTTGCCTACGCCGAGTCGTCATTTCTTCAATTCGGCAGATTCACCTTACTATCACAGGAAGGTTCTCAACAGGGCGACCCCTTGAGACCCCTACTCTTCTGCCTGCCTCTCCAGCCGATCCTAAACAGCCTAGTGTCGCCATTGGCATTTGGATACCTCGACGACCTCACCTTGGGTGGGGACCCTGGGGTGGTAGAGGCGGATGTTGACACAATCGAAAGGGAATGCTTGCGTCTGGGCATCACGCTCAACCGCACCAAATGCGAGCTCATTGCCTCCGACTTCGACTTCAACGACACCAACCGGAGCTCCCTGAGACAGTTCGCTGGGGTCAGTCCCTCGTCGGCCACGCTTCTGGGGGCACCGCACTCGTCGGCGGAGGCTCTCCTCTCGGCCCTAGACGCCCGCGTTGCCGATCTCAAGACAGCTCTCGTCAGATTACAACTCATCGCCAGACAGGACGCCCTCTTGATCCTCAGAAGCTCGCTCGGCTCGCCTAGACTGATGCATTTATTGAGATGCACCCTTGCAACGACCACCCGCGACTAGGGGTTTACGACGAGCTACTGCGGAGAGGGATTGCGCGGATCCTTAATATTTCGTTGAACGATGACCAATGGATGCAAGCCTCCCTACCGATCAAGATGGGAGGGCTGGGAATTAGGAGGGTGTCCTCGCTGGCACTACACGCCTTCTTGGCCTCGGCCGCGGTCACCCTCCCCACCCAGCCCTAATCTTGGGATCCACACCGGAGGACTCGGACACGGCTTACGACTCTGCGCAGACTACCTGGCTTCAGATCGCTGGTGCCCCGGTACAGATGATCCCTCCAGGTCACAACAGTCACAATGGGATAGACCGCTGTTGAACACTGTTTGTTTGGCTATCGAAGATAAACTACAGGGCCAATACGACCAAGCGAGACTAAATGCCTCAAAGTCACCGCACGCCTCGGATTGGTTACATGCTCTCCCGCTCGTTGCACACGACCTCATACTGGAGGACGAGGCCGTACGTGTGCGCATGCGGTGCTTCCGTTTCATCAAGAGGCATGCATGGGTTGTCATGCTCATTGGGATTCGGTCGACAAGCTAGGCACAGCGACATCAACGATCTCATCCATTGTAGCCTCAACCGAGCCGGCATCCCGGCGGTCAAGGAGCCGTCAGGCCTGACCAGATCGGATGGCAAGAGACCGGACGGTCAGACCCTAATACCGTGAAGTGGTGGACGGGCCTTATTATGGGATGCGACTGTGGTGGACACGGTGGCCGCCTCATACATCTCGGAGACACCGGCCGCTGCTGGTGGGGCGGCAGAGATGGCCGCCACAAGGAAGCATGTCAGATACTCAGAGCTGGAGAAGAGATACACCTTCGTACCTGTCGCCGTAGAAACCTTCGGTCCCCTCAACAGCGAGGGCCTCGACTTCTTATCGGAGACCGGACGTCGACTGTCGAAGACTACTGGCAACATTCGCGAAACAAGCTTCCTCTTTCAAGGCCTATCGATGATGATCCAACGCTTCAACGCAGTGGCTAGCCAGGACACCATGTCAAGGCTGCCAGGATCCGATGAGCGGCGAATCCTGAACAGATGATAACTAATGCCTCGTACAAAGTTCATAATAATAATAATAATAATAATAATAATAATAATAATAATAATAATAATAATAATAAAAGTTCTCAGAAACTACTGCACACTTTGAGATGCAGCCCGTGCACTGGACATGCTCTGCTCGAAAAATACGATGCACTCCTGCGGGAAGGTCTTTGCTCAATCCTGAACATCTCCCTGTCTGATAACCAGTGGCTCCAGGCGTCTCTGCCGGTTAAGACCGGAGGACTGGGCATTCGCCGGGTGGCCTCGCTTGCGCTTCCCGCCTTTTTGGCTTCCGCTGCAGGCACCCGCGACCTCCAGTCCTCCATGCTGGGCTACGATCACTCCGACACCGACGTGTGCGTGAAGGCGATGACGCAACGCTGGTGCGACGAGAGCCAGGTCACACCGCCGGACAACAGCGTGGCCCACAAACAGTCTCACTGGGACAAACCGCTTGTGATAAAGGTAGCAGATTCACTGGACACCGCGCACGCCGACCCATACCATCAAGCGCGGCTCAAAGCAGCCGCAGCACCCCACACCGGTGACTGGTTGTTTGCACTTCCGATATCGTCATGCGGCCTGCGACTGGACGACGAGGCGGTGAGAATAGCGGTGAGCCTCCGTCTGGGGGCAGGCATATGCGAGCCACATGCATGTCCCTGTGGGGCGGTGGTAACGGCGGACGGGTCTCATGGACTATCCTGCAGCCTCGGTCCGGGAAGGTTCGCCAGACACGCCGTTCTCAACGACCTGATCAGCCGCAGCCTCACGCGCGCTGGCATCCCCAACATCAAGGAGCCACCCGGTTTGTCGAGAACGGACGGAAAGCGACCTGACGGATTGACGCTGATTCCATGGCGCGGTGGACGTAGTCTTGTTTGGGATGTCACTGTGGCGGACACCGTGGCTCCATCGTACCTAAATGCAACGGCTGCCGCGGCAGGAGCGGCGGCGGAGCTGGCAGCCACCAGAAAGAACGCCAAATACAGCCAACTCCCCGCATCCCATTTGTTTGTGCCGCTGGCCTTCGAGACCTTGGGCCCCATCAATAATAATGCACTGGATTTTATCAAAGAATTGGGAAAACGCCTTACTCTACTTACCGGAGACTCCAAAGAAACTTGTTATCTCTTCCAACGCTTAGCAATCACCATCCAACGCTTTAACGCCGTGGCCTTCCGTGGCACTTTTGCCCAACCAGAACTTGTCGAGTGAATGCCGTTCCAGACGTCCATCTTATTGTCTCCGGACATTTTTTAGCGGCCTGAGGGATTAGAACTACCTCGGGTTAAAAAAAAAATAATAATAATAATTTGGCTTCCGCTGCGAGCACCCGAGACCTTCAGTCCTCCTTACTGGGCAACACCTGCCCTGACGCCGACGAGTGGGTGGAGAAGATGGAGAGTAGAACGGCGCACCCAGACGACGGAGCATCACACAAACAATCAAGTTGGGACAGGCCGCTCATGCTGAAGGCAGCAGCCGAACTGAGCAATGTCCATGCCGATCCAAACCACCAGGCGCGACTCAGGGCAGCCGCAGCACCGCATGCAGGGGACTGGCTGTTCGCCCTCCCGGTGACGACATGTGGACTGCGGATGGACGATGAGGCGGTCAGAATTGCGGTTTGACTTCGTATGTTCAAAGACTTTGCATTCGGGCCAAGCAATCTCTTTATGCCCATCGTATTTTGATCTCACATGGGCTTTCGGGGGTCAGGCTTCATGATGTGGTCAGGGCTACCACTATCAACCGCATGCTATACTGTTCCCAAGTATGGTGGCCATTGGTGGGGCTTCGCCAGTAAGCAGGAACTTGACTCTCTGAGCGCGCTGGTCCGCAAGTTGGTACGCCTTGGTTTCCTACCTAAATCTTTCCCCACCTTTGAGGAGCTTTGCAAAAAGCTGATATAGACCTCTTTAGAAACATCTTAACAAATACTAGCCACACCCTCCACGACCTTCTCCCCCCTGTCAATTGCACTGGTCATGACCTGCGCCCACGCTCACATAACCGTGTTCTCCCTAGATTTGATTCCCTTACCAGGCGTGGCTTCTTAGCTAGGATGTTGTACAGTTAGACATATGTTTTGTAGTTGACTTAATTTTCCTCTAATTATCGTTTTCTGTGTACATAAATTATTTCTGACTTTGTATGTAAAGCGCTGAGCGTTTGCTTGCGTTTAATAAAGAACATTCTTACTTACTTACTTACTTATATGCGAGCCGCACGCATGCCCATGCAGGGCTCGAGTGACGGCAGATGGAGCACACGGGCTTTCCTGTGGACTGGGACCGGGACGGATCGCCAGACACGCCGCATTGAACGATCTAATCAGTCGCAGCCTCACACGCGCGGGATTCCCAAATATCAAGGAACCACCCGGATTATCTAGATCGGATGGCAGACGCCCTGATGGTCTCACGCTGATTCCATGGCGCAGAGGACGGAGTCTCATCTGGGACTCAAAGGTGATCGACACCGTGGCTCCGCCATACCTCCAGGCGACATCTGCGTCGGCGGGCGCGGCGGCGGAGGTGGCAGCCACCAGGAAGAACGCTAAATACATCCAGCTGGCAGGCACCTATTTCTTTGTTCCTCTGGCCTTCGAGACCATTTATGAGGCGCCATTAACAGCAATGGAGTGGATTTTATTAAGGACTTGGGACGCCTCGTAACCAAACCACCGGGGACCCTAAAGAAACTAGTTACCTTTTCCAACGCTTGTCAGTCTGCATCCAGCGATTTAACGCCGTTGCCTTCAGAGGCACCTTTGAGCAGAAAGAACTTGTTGAGTGAGCGGCCGTTCCAGACCCCACGTCTTCGGACATAGTTTTCATAGCCTGAGGGAATAGAACTACCTCGGGCACACAAAAATAATAATAATAATGATAATGATGATGATGATAATAATACTAATAATAATAATAATAATAATAATAATAATAATAATAATAATAATAATAATAATAATAATAATAATAATAATACCATCATCCCCGATTACCACCGTAGCACCATGTTGTCTCCTCGGCTTCACCTCCCCGAATTCTGCAGACTGCACCGGAACGGATGAAACCATAGTTAATGGTAATGGCTATTGATTTTGATATTGCGCCGGTGAATAAGCTGGTCCCCTGATGCGACTTTTGTGTGGCGCTGACAAATTTCGAAGAGTTACATTATATTACATTACATTACATTACCCTGAACTGGATGACGAGCATGAGGCATTAAACGCAGGTGTAGATCTGTGAATGATTGAACATTGAAGTGACCGTCTACCAAATAACTGTGGTAGAACTTTATTCCGAAAATTTGAACAAACACCTGGAACATAGTAAAACATGATCATGAATGTTTTAATCATCAGATATTAAATAATAAATACCCTAATTACTAGTAATTCGGTCTGAAACACAGTTTAATCAAGTTCATCATACTGACAAATCGTCCTTTTCGACCTGGCGGAAAAATTCCACTGATATTGGATAACTTAACTGGGCTTCCTCAGACCCCTTTGCCGGCAGTTTTAAGAAGTGTGCAGTTGACATTTTCTGAGTATTTTCACGTCCATCTTGATTCCACCTCCATTTCTTCTTTCTTCCAATCAAGTCTTCTCTAATCCTCCTTATCCCTACCATTCTCCCTTCTATGATTTCTTTCAGGAGGGAGTCTCCTCTTAATACGTGCCCCACCCAGTTCTTCTGTCTTTCTCTTATTGTTGTTATTAGCGATCGTTTTTCATCAACCATTTGTAGTACCTCGTCGTTCGTTTGTATTTGTATTCCTTCATAATTATTTGCAGCATTTGACGAGGCGAATGAAGATGGGCCGAAGAAGCTTAGGTGACCACAGGTAAGTAATATTTCACCGCTGCAGTTAGACACAGGAAGTCTAAAGCAATGCAAACATTAGGAAATCCTGATAACAGATTGTATTTCTTCATAATTATTTGCAACATTTGGAGAGGCGATGGTAATGGGCGGAAGAGGCTATCAGCAGCCACGGCAGAGTAAACTGTCATAGAAACCAATCAATCAATCAATTTCGTTTATTCTCAACATCAAGCTGACAGGTCGCAACATGTAACGGCCTAAAGGAGCTAACGGTCACAAATCTCATAATTATCTTGGCTGTCGAGTTGCAAGTGACTACCGTTGTTTGCCTGCAGTAAAACTAGCGTGTTTAAGCATATTCCAGTTGTTAACTTGTTACATGTCAACGACGTAACATTTGAAAACTAAAATAATAGTTAAGGACAGCATTAGAATGTATAAATTTTTAAGGTAGAATAGGCCTACTAATGGTAGGCTCCTTATTTGTGAAATATTTAGTAGGCCTGGGACCCAGTGGACCCGTAGTTAATCCAGGCCTGGGGTTGACGATGACCGCTTGTTCTCCGTCATAGGTTCAGACCCAAACCATGTTCTTCGAAGCTTCTTTCCAGCAAGGAAAACATCTATACATAACCTTCGCACCCGACCGCATAACTTGAAACTTCCCCTTAAAAACGATCGAAACTTTGCCTCTAGAGTCCTGTATCGGAACTATTATTAATTAATTAATCCAAATTGGCACCTAATCCAAAGTTCCAAACTCCGACTGTAAACGTACTCGAATCCTTGTTAAACTAAGAATGAGCTTTCATTGTAACAAGTTGCGTCTGTGACAACTTGGTTATTCAAAATAATAGAATATTGATTGATTGATTGACAGTAATTCTCCTTACAGATTTTATTTTATTTTAGTTATAGTCACAGTAGTTAATGGTTCTTCAGTTTAGTTAGAGTATATATATAGTTAACATTATTTTTAGTCATAGTTTCTAGTTACTGGATTTTCATTTTAGTTACTACTTATAGTTACAATAAGGCTAAGCGAAATTGCCTGTGCATATCAAGATGTGTTACACGTTTGCTTCGAGCTTCGAAAGGCTTTGAAAAATAGATACATTAAGCAATTTAAGCTTCATGAATACACTTATCCTTGATGCTAAAAATTCATGAATTCTGATGATGAGGGCTAATTATTCCAGAGTGATCTGTTACCCTGTTTTGAATTACTGTGTTCACTTTGAAAATGAAGAATAAATTACCCTTACGATAATTATATAAGCTGTAACAACGTCCAATCTCTAAAATGTAGGCCTATTATTCCTCAGTCTCGTAATATGAAGTGTTGCATCAGCAGCACGGCTATTTGAAGCATGTTTTTCGTAAATACAGGACACATAGAAACATTTCTATATAATGACTAGTCAGACTAGATGTTTGCCCGTCCTAAGACAGTTAAACACAATTTTAAAATGCCAAGAGATGCGTCTTCACGTGCTATGATTGACATAAGTCTACTCCCTCTCCTCTGTCTTTCTCCCTCCCTCCCTCCCTCCCTCCCTCCCCGTACTTCCCTGCCCCCGTACCTCCTTCCATCCTTTTACGTCCGTCCGTCCCTCCCCGTATACGTCCACCGCGGCGATCGTGTGTGACTGACCCGCCCCTCCCTCCCCCACACGTTGAGCCATCCGAGTTCCAACCATAGGTTCTGAGTAGGTTCCTTGAAGGGGCACTATATAAATGCTCGGAATGAATGAATGAATGAATGAATAGGTGACAGTTTGTCACCATATGTTAAGAGTTCCTGGGTCTTGTTGATAAAGAAGAGGAAGAAGTAAGTCCGCGCACACAGTTAAGCTCACACCTCGATCATCGATCACTGGTAGGCCTACTGCCTGAAATGTAGGCTAGAGCTAGACTATTGATTAGACTAGACTAAAGGAGTCTATACTATAGGCTACTTGATGGGATTAGATTATATCAGCCTGGATTAGATTAGATCGTATTTGTAATCTCGAGATTATACAACGCTCAAAGGAAACGTGGTTGCGGGAACCAGTCTATTCACCGGCGCTCAGTCGGAAGAGGAAAGCGGATGGGATCTGTATAGTAAGTGAAATCACTGAAATAGTTCGGGGTAGGGACCGTAGGGCCTAAGTGCCATGAGGGAAATTTACCATCATTCAACCTGATTTGTTTGGTTGCAATCCTACCATCTATCGCTGATTTATAGCCTACTTTCATTAGATGTAAACTAAATTTTAACTGTGTTCTGATGTCACTTTTTCATTAGTTTTGCTGATTAGAAGTTTTTAATGAACCATCCATCACTTGCTTAATAAGGTTCAATAGCTTTAATTAGGCCTAATTAGGCTAAAGTTATTAGGCCTAATATTATTAACACATAGACTAAGAATTAACGACAATTTAAGACCTGTTCTTGTATTAAATGTTATTTATAAATGATTTATATCTGTCTGTCATTAATGTGATTAGCGGTTTACCTTATCCTTTAGGGCTGTCCTGTTGACAGCATCAACAGATTAACTTTGAAAACTACTGAGTTGATTACTTCCTGTAAGTCTCCTGTTGTTGAATCAATAAACGGCTGATAGATTGATTGATGAATAATTATTAGCCCAAATGCAAAGAAAAAAAACAAAATTTCTTACTCGGATCTTCGCCTCTGTGGCGCATACACTTACGTTGTATTGTTTTCTTACTGCATGTCTGCGGTGGCTTCAAACGTCGACCGTTTTGAAATTCTTGTTCAATCGAAGATTTCAAACGTCGACCGTCTTGAAATTCGTGTTCTTTCAAAGATTTTACAATATTGACGATCTTTCACGAAGAGAGAAACACCATGATAACTTCGATAGAAAGATGACGTAAGACAAAAGGCACAAAGATGGCGTCATCGTGTAAGAAAATGTTACCATGAGAACGCAAAATGACGTATTCGCAATGAGAAGATTACTGATGTTCTCCTTCCACGGCGCAGTCCAAGTCCAACAGCACATTTTTGTCCAGCAGTAGCAATTAAAGCGTGTAAAATAAAGTAACATATGTCGTTTAGCAAACTTTAGCTTCTTGTAATAAAACTTCTGGTCTCCTTGTTGAAAAATCTCTCGGCAGAAAAATTGCTATAATAATGATAATACATCGAAGTCTAACAGACCTAGGCCTATTTGATGCTTTTCTATAGCTGTACACGTGCTGTCATCAAGGCTGTTAAAGGCTTGGTTTTTTGTTTTTTTGTTTTTTTTGCTTAAAAAAACCAAAAAAACCAATAAACTGCAAATTTTGGTTTCTTGGCTTTTACAAATTTAGAAATTATAAATGCCAAAAATGGCGTCTCTTCAATTAACTCTGCTGGCAATTGTTGTATGGTCTTTGTTAACGTCGTTTTATGACACTACGGTTTTACAGACTTCTACTGTTAGGCTATATATATATATATATATATATATATATATATATATATATATATAGTTAATTTCATTTATATGCATCTGATTAATTTGAACGGTATTATGTCATTTTTATCAGTTTCATGATCCAAAATAGGAAAATCTCAACAACAACAAAATCAACTTTTAATTTTTCTAAAGTTAGCTTTTTTGCACCTCTGGATGTCATGCATGCTAGAATAAGTTAAGTAACTAGACTTAGGCCTAAGTATATTCTTTATTAAACCGGTAACAGCTAGAAGGGCCGCACTACGGTGTACAAAGTACAAACATCATAGGACAAACACAAAATAAATAGGAGTAGGCCTACAACATTCTTCCTACAAATGTTTCCTCGTATTAGGCCTAATGGCGATAAGAGTCAAGAGGGCTGTAGACGAGGGTATACGCGGGTTTACAGCGTGTATTCATCTCACAAAATGTTTCTTTAATGTATACTTGGGGAACCATAGGGGCGAGACAGACCCCTGGGGCATGATGGTTCCCTTCAATTTAACGCATCTATGATGTCGCGACCTACCGAATGTGCTTGAATTACTTTAATACTGTTGACGACTTGGTGCATTGTTTGCACATTCGGGTCAAAACGACAGTTTTCCGTTTTTATGAAGAAAAGTCGATTTTTGGCCTGTCTGATCTTATTTTCAGATGCGGGATTTTCGCTAAGTAGGCCTATTCAATTTATGCATTGTCGCAAGTTTTTGACACAAGTATATTTTGTTAGACACCCCTTTTGTGTTCGATGAACTATTTCAATATTGGTGGGATGCACCGCGGATTTAATTTTTCAGTAGTGAAAAGTTTAAACCTTCCATAGGGCCTATGGGGCGAGTTGGATCAGTCACCGACGGGGCAAGACGGAGCCCGTGATCCATCTTGCCCCATTTATGTAAATTCTACGTTTAGGGGCCGTCCATAAATGACGTCACGCTATTTTGGCCGATTTTTAACCCCCCCTCCCCCTCTTCACACTTCGTCACAAAAGTAACACCCCCTTTGAAAATGACGTCACAAAGCTCTGACCCCCCCCTAAAACCAATTTCCATGGCGAAGCAAAATGCTCCTTCATGGAACAAATAGCAAAAGCATGAATATTTTAAAATCTAACGGTGACCAAATATTTAAATAATTAGAAAATTATTAATAATGGTGCCCGTATACATTAAAATAATTAAAAAACAATGAAAATTTAATCCTAAAAATTAGTGCTGTTATTATTAAAATTAAATTGTTGTTAATTGTTAAATTTAATAACATAGACCTGATGTGACGTCACACTACTCAGACCCTTCACCCCCATGTCACACATCGTCACAAATTTCCGACCCCCCTCCCCCTAGGTGCGTGACGTCATTTATGGACGGCCCCTTAATAGACTGTTTTTATTCAACATTAATTTTTACTAATTTAATAATAACACAATAGTAGGCCTAGTAGTAGTAGTAGTAGTAGTAGTAGTAGTAGTAGTAGTAGTAGTAATAATAATAATAATAATAATAATAATAATAATAATAATAATAATAATAATAATAATAATAATAATAGCCTAATAATAGTAATAGTAATAGTAATAGTAATAATAATAATAATAATAATAATAATAATAATAATAATAATAATAATAATAATAATAATAATAATAATAATAATAATAATAGACGTAATGGCAATCACGAACTGCATAATAAAATTAATAATAATAATAATTAAATTAATAATAATTAAATTAACAATAATAATGAAATTATTATTATTATTATTATTATTATGATTATGTTAACATTAATTAATTATTAATTAATTAGCATTAATTTTTACTAATTGAATGATAACAACAATAGTTTTTTAAATTATAAAGTTATTATTAGCCTATTATAATTATTTTTAATAATAATAATAATAATTATTATTATTATTATTATTATTATTATTATTATTATTACTAATTTAATAATAACATATTATTATTATTATTATTATTATTATTATTATTATTATTATTATTATTATTATTATTATTATTATTATTATTATTATTATTATTAGCGTTAGAAAAATCTAGTTTAACAACTACTGAGCCTTCCTGCATACTGCTTAGCAGAGCTATATATTACAGAGCTATATATTACCGGTAATATATAGCTCTGCTGCTTAGGAAGCGTCTTACTGTGTGGACAGCTGCTTCGCAGCCTCCGGGAACGCCCACTCCCACTTGCTTATGCGCAAAGTAAGTAAAAAGTACCCTATAACAATAGGTCGCAGTCCTCCGGATTTTTTGCGCAGCGCAAATAGTGTGCCACCAAACAGAGTCGAACGGACTTCGTTGGGGCAAGTCCCAGCCAGCAACAAATTAACAAGGGCTGTTATAGCTGAAATCAGTTCAGGGCCCGTTTCTTTGCAATTAGTCAGATCCAACAGATGTTGGGGTCTTAGGCCGTCGGGTCCACCCGAGGAGCCTGCAGGGAAGGAATGGATGTGTTTACGCACTTCCTCCTCACAGGTTTGAAAAGGAGTTACCGAGGTTTCAATCGGCGTGATGGGTCGGTCAAGAGGCTGGCTTGGGTTTTTAGAGTTTAATTCATTTAAAGAGTCTAGGTTAATCTGGACTGGTTTGTCTTCTGAGCATAGAATTCTTATTGCTGCTTTAATGTTACCATCTTCCAATTTGGAAGATACCGCTGCCGCTATTATTTCCTGATCATTACACCTTGGAATCCCTGTTTGGGCAGTGGTCTTGGGGTTTGACGTGTCCGGTGCGAACAGGTCGATCGTCTATCTTGAGAGGCAAAGTAGTCGAGAAATTCTCGACTCGGCTTTTAATAGTTGAGGTCAGATTGTGGCGTTTGCCACCTCTTACTGGTTGCTCTAAAATGAGAGCTCCGAAACCGATCAGAATCTTCCAGGGGAGGGGCTATTATTATTATTATTATTATTATTATTATTATTATTATTATTATTATTATTATTATTATTATTATTATTATTATTATTATTATTATTATTATTATTATTATTATTATTATTATTATTATCATCATATGCTGCCTCTACTCTTATCCATTCGTTTGTCGTCACGCGTCTTGATCTTTGCTGTGCACTCTACGCTGGCCTCCCGGCTGTACGGTTGGGGTGTTTGGAGCGGGTCTTGCGCACGGCTGCGCGCCTCATCGGCCATATCCCAAAGTTCGGCCATGTCACCGCTTTTATGAGGGATGTCCTGCACTGGCTTCCTATCCCGCAGCGGATAGTGTACCGGCTCTCTGCTTTGGTGTGGCGGTGCCTCTTAGGTTCCGCTCCTGTGTACTTACAAGAGCTCTGTCGCTCTACTTTGGATGTGCAGGGACGTAGAGCTCTCCGCTCCTCCACACATGGTGAACTTCTTGTTCCCCGTGCGCGAACTGCTCTTAGACAGCATCGCGCCTTCTCTGTTGCTGGCCCCATGGTTTGGAATGGGCTTCCATTAACATTACGCCTTATTCCTAGAGTTCATTTTAATAGATGCGTTTTACTCTAGCCTTAAAACCATCCTTTTCAGCCGTGGTTGGGTCGGGAGCGCTCCTGAGTAGTAACCTTGAAGGGGCGCTATATAAATCTTTGGAATGAATGAATGAAAAAGAAAACCTGTATGTAGGCTTATTTTCTCGCTGAACTTTACTGTCTAAGGACGGACAACCATTTAGTGTTGAAATAATAGTCTAACAAATCTTTTGTGTTATTCTCACTATTTATGATAGAGATAATCACATTTGTAAATGCAAATCCTATTCTACATGAGCTCAACACATGCTAAAAAAATAGCCTGAAGTGTGGGAGCAAGATGGACTACAGTGGTCCATCTTGCCCCAGTATAGGGGCAAGATGGACCATAATTAGAGAAAAATTTAATTAGAAAAATCTCATCTTCCGAAAGGGATGCAATTAAATTTGTGTTGCCCATAGCTAAGTTACTTCGTGGGCTGTGAGTAGAAAATAAATCGTGCACTTGTTGCACACTAATGTCTATTTAAATCCGAAAATTCCTTTGGGGTCCGTCTCGCCCCTAGTTCCCCTACCTGTGCACCTCACCTCCAGAGCGTACTTTGACATATTTTTGTTTAATAGGGCCTGCCGCCTACTGCATAGTGTAGACTAGTCAATAACTTTATAAGACTATGAACTACGTACAAACCCATCCCCTTAATCTTTCGGAAAAACTGACGGCTAGAGGCTACTGTAGCGTGTACTCACTACTCGATCACCTCTAATTTTACCACTACGTACAGCACTACAGTCGGAGTCAAGACCCTGTCACGAGACCGTGGGCAAAGGGCATATAGCCTAGGTAGGCCTATAGTTCAAATCTTAGAATTTGAAGAATTTCAAATGACTGAATAAAACTGAAGTAGGTCCTATTTATTTGAGCAAGTACTTAAACTTACTTGTTTTTTTCTAATTCAAAGCCATTTAAAAAACGATTAGCCTACATATATATGTTAGCTTGGAAACATTCATGTACGGTACTAGCGAAACTATGAAATTTAGAACTTTTTGAATTCTTAACACAGAAATATTAATTACAAAAATATTAATTACAATGAAAAGATATCGCCAGCCAGACCCCCTCCCCCCCAGTCAAAAGACTTTAAGAACTTTATATCATCATCATCATCATCATCATCATCATCATCATCATCATCATCATCATCATCATCATCATCATCATCATCATCATTGTCATCGTCGTCGTCGTCGTCATCATCATCATCATCAGCAGCAGCAGCAGCAGCAGCAGCAGCAGCAGCAGCAAGGGTACTGCCTCTTTACTCCTGTACATGGAAGTCCCTCGATCAGATTCTCTGCCCTAATTGCGCCCCCTCCACGTCTTAGCTCTTGCGACGCCGCGACGCCACTGTTACATACATTTATACATTATAATCATGCTCCTCTGACTATGACCTCTCGTTCTAAATCAGCTAGCTGGGCCTTGTAAAAGCTCTGCCAGCACTTATATGGGCATAAGATGATATCCATATGGGCTATGTATACGGGTTCCATATGGAAATATGGCTCCACGTGGGCATGCTGGCAGGGTTAGACTTTCCATTACACACTATAAATTAAGTCTCGTACGTCTCTTCAAGAATAACTCCGCCACTACCCTACCTGTCAGGGGCAGAGACTTAGGGGGGACAGGGGGGACGGTCCCCTCCAAAACTTGAAGTGGGGGGGGACGGAGCTGCTTATATCCCCCCCAATATTTCTGAAATATTTCATGAATATAATAATAATAGCTACGAGTGACAGCTGGTTCTTGTCAGCACTCAAATAATAGAGCAGTTTTGTTCAGATGACAGCTTAAAATGCTACCATTACAGTGTGGAAATTAAAAAAAATTAAAATGGGAGGGGCACATCTCCTCCCCAAACCCCTCCCCCAATCTCAAACACGACTCAAACTACATGTTATGTAGCTAAGAGTGACTGCTTGTTTTTATCAGCATTCAAATAATAAAGCAATTTTGTTCAGATGACAACTTAAAATGCTACCATTACAGTGTGGAAATTCAAAAAATTTTCAAACCCCTCCCCAAATTCAAACACGACTCAAACTACATGTAAGCTACGAGTGACAGCTGGTTCCCTATATCAGCACTCAAATTATAGAGCAATTTTGTTCAGATGACAGCTTAAAATGCTACCATTACAGTGTGGAAATTCAAAAATTTTTAGATAGGGGAGGGGCACATCCCCTCCCCAAATTCAAACACGATTCAAACTACATGTAAGCTACGAGTGACAGCTGGTTCCTATCAGCACTAACATGCTACCATTAGGCCTACGTACAGTGTGGAAATTAAACAAAAAACAGTGTGGAAATTCAAACCCCTCCCTCTGCTCGGCACATCCCCTCCCCAAATTCAAACACGACTCAAACTACATGTAAGCTACGAGTGACAGCTGGTTCCTATCAGCACTCAAATTATAGAGCAATTTTGTTCAGATGACAGCTTAAAATGCTACCATTACAGTGTGGAAATTAAACAAAAAACAGTGTGGAAATTCAAACCCCTCCCTCTGCTCGGCGCTGCACGCCTCGCCGATCGTCCTTCGGCCGCTCCTGATCACCAGTCCCCCCCAAACCCAAGACCAAGTCTTCGCGCCTATGCTACCTGTGGTAGTGCCAGTCCCAAGCCTGGAGAAAGGAGGAGGGCGACACTTTAAATCATCTTCGTTATGACACAGATACAGGGTCGTTAAACAGCAACCAAGCAAGCTCTTCAAGAATTTCTACCCAGATCTCAGTCCTCCGCCTTCCCATAAATCTTTCTCGTCGGACCAGACGAAATCCGATTTAGCAACTCCTTTTTCTCGTCTTTCTGGACTTTAACCTCCAGTACTTAAATTGATATCTCTAGAGTCTAGACAACCCATATAATTATCTGATTTGATGCAGCGCTTCTGCCCTGCGCGTTTAGCCTTAGAGTATATAGCTCTTTAGAAATGTCGAGATTGCAATTACGATTAATTCCGTTAATTTCTGTACCACCTCGAACATCCATGGCCACGCTGTCCTCTCAGCTTGACCCTCTCCGGATTTTGATCTGGCAACGCGTTAACGAAACTGACCAAACAGTCTGCGGGCTCTTGCAGACTTGATTTGACACAGAGCCGATCGATGTAGGAGGCTGTTCTTTCTGACGCGATGACGTATATGTCTTAATCTCTATTTAGAAGGCCGTGATAAGATATTATCATCTGTGACCATATCTGGGAAAGGGACCTAAAGTGGGGTTCTAGTTTCGGAGTTACAGCCCGTTTTAGATAGTCATCTGCATTATGCATATTTATTCGTGGAGACTTCAGAATTGTTGTAGGCCTAGGCCTATAAGTGTTAACAAGTGATTTCTGGCATTAAATTGCAATATATTTTTGTCTTTTATGTGTCATTTTATAGAGTACATATGCACAATGATTGTGGCATGGTGAAAAATTGACTTTTTCTTTGTGGTTGTCTTTTCTGAGTTGCTAAATCTTTTAACTTGATATTCTTGAAATGGTGGTTTCATCCCTTCATCTAGGCTATTACACTCCAAAATTTTTAATAACTTCATCATTTATGGACCAAACTTAGTGCAGTTTCTTTAATTTGTCTGAAAGCTTGTTTCAATTTGAAGATACCAATAATTCCATATCCCACTTTAGGTCCCTTTTCCCAGATAATTATTGTAGATCTGCGAAACTTTACTTCGTCACATTTATGTCAACCACTCAACGTGAGCACTGGGGAACCAGCGTCGGCATCGATCTGCGCATGTCACATTCCTGTTGCCGGGCACCGTAGAGAAGCTGATTTGGAAGGAGTTGAATTTGACAAACTACTTTTGCATGAAATGAAGGTATTAGTAGAGTTTCTTCTATTAGTGATAAATTGTGATGGATTGAATGCAAAAAGGCTATTGTTTTGTGACTAAAGAGATAATGGTGTTGACATTACGAGAGAAGTGTGTTAAATGATCTCGGAAGGCGAACAGTATTAAGGCTTAAATGTGAGGTGCTCCATCAAAGCCAGACACACATGTCGCGTTTTTCCGAAACTGACATTCTTTCACTTTATTTTACAACGTGAAATTACGTTTCTAAGAATGCAAAATTTACTAAGATATATTCGGTAGAACCGGCGATATGCTAATTTGAAGTGTTATATCATGAGAATACCGAAATCGAGAAAATCGCAATCATTGTATACACTTGAAAGTCAGTGACAACATTTGGTAAGGTGGAATTCCTGCCGTGATTTTTGAAAAATAAAGTTATAACATGAATAAATCTAAAAATAAACATTCAGAGTTTTCTATGCATGTAAAACAAGCTACGTCCATTTGCTAAATGACAATAGTAGAAGGCAATATACTTGCGTTAAAATTTTGTGCTTTTATTTATCGTTTTCACAATAATGTGATTTTAACAGATTAAAATGCAAATTTTTTCAACCAAATAATTTTTCTGATTAAAGTAATCATTATCTTTAACGAATTTAATTCAAACTCAAAACACACAATTTTGATACCGCAGGCCATTTTTGGTCATTTTCTCAAATTTGTTTTTTGTGACATGCGCTTGGTTTTGATAGAGCACCTAACATACATTAGGTCATGGATACAGTCACACCTGACATGAGCCTATGCACGGTACTCGAATAACGCCTGCTACGCAATTGGTCAATGCTGATGGGCGTGATTTATGTTGTCGAGGACGGCGGGATATTAACACATGCAAAACAACATGCTACAGAAACATGGGGCCAAGTTGGCTATGTTTGCCATGATACAGCATACATGGCCACTTGAGTACTCATTCAATGACAGAACTTTTGGTAGTGATGATAACTTTAGATGAAAACTGCTTGTAATGGAAATGATAAAATAGTAATGATAATGGGGATATATATAAAATGATAATGATTTGATGCATTATCTCTGTGATTTTTGTGTTTGTAAGACATTAAATGTATTGAATGGAAATATGGGGTATGTGCTTGAAGTTCTGCATGTAATTCCTTTTAATTGTAGCGTACTTTTACCATCAGTGACAAAGTTCATGGCCAAGGTGGCATTTTCTTTTGCTGGCAAAAGGCTTTAGGAAATTTCTTGGCCACAACTGGGTAAGTATATGGAATTATTGTGTAATTAGGTCATACACGAAGCTATAAATGCATGAGCATCAAATAGTCCATCTAGCAGATGCTGGGTTGCATGATTAAGGGATGTCTAAATGTGGCATCTTTAAACTGCTCATTGGAAATGGTCATCCCTAGTGAGATGTTGTCTCAACAACATAATTGTCTCATAACTGTCATCAGTCTTCAAATGCAGCACCTTCTGTCAACAGTGCACAGGTGGAAATTAACAATACAATACAATACAATACAATTAGACATTTATAACGCGCTTTAACAAGACAAGTCTTGCACGAGAGCGCGTTGCGCTGTTTTCTTAGTCATAGTGTAATGAGAATAGATAAGTTTTTAATTTTGATTTAAATTGAGTAGCAGATAAACATTGACGGATTGTAGCTGGAAGACTGTTCCATTCCCTAGGTCCCGAGACAGCAAAAGAACGATTTCCAAACTTCCTCTTGGTGCGAAGAACGGTAAAGTCTCCTCGCGTGGCCGATCTGAGTCCTTTAGGATTTGAAGCAGAGCATGGCACGACCATGGATGTCATATATGAGGGGGAGGTTCCAGAATGGATATGATACATGAGGAGGGAGATTTTGAAAGCGATACGGGCGCGAATGGGAAGCCAGTGCAGTTGTTGAAGAGATTGTGTGATGTGATCTCTAGGGCCAAGACCTTTTATTAGGCGAGCGGCGGTGTGCAGAACAGATGTGAGGGGTTGAAGTGTCGACGTTGGGAGGCCAGATAGGACGGAATTACAGTAGTCGATGCGAGAGATGACAAGGGCTTGTGTAAGAATACGGAGGCAGGTTTCATCCAGGCAACGCTTCACTTGTCTGATTCGGCGAAGGTGGAAATAGCAGGCTCTTGCAATGGCGGAAATGTGTTGAGTCATGTTTAGATTGCAGTCTAACAATACTCCAAGATCGCAAACCACTTCTGAAGGTGGAATAGAACAACTTGAGTCGAGGTTAAGTATTTTCAGTGAGTTATCTGCATCCTGACTGATCCGACGGTCGAACCAAATGAGTTCTGTTTTAGTAGTGTTTAGTTTCAAACGCATGGAAGCACACCAGGATTCGATATCACGGGTGCATGCTGCGATTTTGGTTTTGATGTTTCCAATGTTTCTTCCATAGAGCTTTACGTAGAGTTGGGTGTCGTCAGCATATAGATATATCATAAGACCATATTGTGAGGCAATGTTGACAATATTGGAGGTGTATAGAATGCAGAGAAGTGGACCTAGGATGGATCCTTGGGGTACGCCGAAGAGGACCTTGAAAGTTTTTGATGAGTGTCCACCAAATTTCACACTGTGAGATCTTGAGGAAAGGAACGAGGCAATCCATTGAATCGCTAAGTCAGTAATACCGAATTGTTCTTGTAGGATTTTGAGAAGAATGGTATGATCCACGCAATCAAACACAGCAGAGAAGTCTAATAGGAGTAACACGGTGATGAAACCAGAGTCGAGAGCCAGGACGATATCGTTGTAAACTTTAATGACTGCGGTTTCAGTAGAGTGATGACGACGGAAGCCAGATTGAGTAGGTGGAAGCAGATGATGCGATTCGACAAACCTGACATTCTCATTAAGCCTTTTTACGTCGGATGTTTTAGCCCTTGTTCTGGCACTGGCCAGATATTTTTATCACAACACTGACAACTCAACAAAAAATGTAAAACTTAATACAACAGGTTTGGACAAGCTCCCATATGTTTCAAATTGTCCAGAGATATGTTACCTTGTAAGTAAGTAAGTAAGAATATTCTTTATTCTTATTTATACTTGTGCATGAGACCTTTTGCATTATAAAGTAAAAACACAATTACACAGCACATTTTAAAGTTTGACTTTTCCCACCAAATGTACACACAGTGTACAATGTACAACAATTCAACATTCTCAGTCCTATTGTATGCCTTTATGTCACAATATGTGAGTGTGTGTATATAGACATCGAACGAACCAGCACGTCTAACAGAGACTTCCAATCGCCAAGAATGTAACAAAAACAAGTGTCAGCCACGAAGGCATCGAAAGCATCATCAAGCGAACAGACCCACAAAACAACAAAACCCTAACGTGGTCTGATTGTTAATCATACATGCCGTCTTATATAGCCTAACATTATGGCGCTAACCATTTTACACGGGCAACCCGTCCTATACAGAACGCACGTGCTAGGCACCAACGCCTAAATCTAAGATATATATATTATATAGTGCCTACACATCAATATATATACATATGTACCAGTATGCATATATGTATGTTTGTACGTGGCTATGTGTATGGCACACTTTTAGCACAATAAAGCATGCTTATATTATTTAATAAATAGTTATACAGCTGTTACTGATTTTTGGTTTTAGTTTTGACCACTGGGTCAGAATTTACAATCGTCATGGTGAGCTGGTGCAGGAATTCAGTTTGCCTGGGTAGGCTTGCTAACTTTTACTTTCTTTCAAGTAAATTTTGCCTGCTGCCAGTTGGTAAGTGTTAGACATCGAATGTTGTCGTTGACAACTTATTCTGCAGCTCTTAGGTGGCTGTGTCATTTATTCATAGAAATGTATACTATATTAGTGACACTGGGATGAACAACTGTCAAGAGCTCAGTGACCCTTAATAATTGACTGGAGAGTAATGTATACAATTATTTCATTATAAAATTTATGTCTACCTGATTTATTTTTGTTTTTATATAAAATTTATTATATTTTTTATATTTGTGGTCAGTAGACTGTTGACTAGTATAGCTTTTAGGGCTAATAAGAGTTAACAACAGTAAGTGATAGTGACTGCCAGGCTAAATTTTAATGACTTAGAACTGCATTACACTTCTGCTGCAGATACTTTCAAATTATGCAGCAAACCATGTGAAGTAATGAAGTGTGAGTGTGAGCTATTTGTGGTGAAAATTATAAGGCCTCATGATAGCCACCGTTTAGTCTACTGAAGGAACAATGCTCAAGTCAAGAAAGAATGTCAGTTTCATTTATAGTATAATCAAATGATGTTGGATTGGAGATTGTTAGCTGCAGCATCTGAATATTTGTTTTATTCATAGAAATATTTACTGTTTTTGAATTCACTCAACAATTCAGCACCTAATTTTAAAATTAGTTTTGGCAATTCATTTTCATAATCGTAATTGCACACATATGGTACCACATGTGACATCAGGTTACAAGGCGCCCGTTTGAAGCAGGTTGACACATTTCCATATCTTGTTCAACTTATAACCATGGGCGCTGGGTGCAGTAAAGATAATCAAGATTAGCAAAGGGACAATATATTGAGGCAGGACTGAAGCAGGTATGGAAAAAAGTCACATCTTGCTTGCAACAGAGCTAAAACTTATGAAGGTTCTTTTACCAGTGGCAATGTATAACTGTGAGTGACAGACTAATTAGAAGGACGAGGAGGCAAAAAATCGACGTATTTGAAATGAAGTGTCTACGGCATACCCTCAGGGTATCGTGGACTGAGAGTTAGTTGGCTAATGCAAAAGGAGAGAGGCCTACTTGGATGGCATTACCATTGTCGACCCTAGTACATATGATTTGTGCATCAGCGTAGAAGCTGCCTTATAAGACAGCTATTGGTGTAAAGTGAGGATATGGTGCTGATGATAAAACATAATAAGACTTGTAACTGTAATTGCATCTTCTAATATGCCACAACCACTGCTGGCCTAGCCAAGTGGTGCAGAATAGGTGAGCTCATCAAATTGAAACTGCTTCCTGGTGCATAAAGGTCTGAACAACTGTGCACTGCGCTACTTCACAGACAGCATCAGGCTGCTGTCGGATGATCCCAACAGGTCGTGGCTGCGATCATCGAAATCCACTGATGTTTTCGTGCCAATAACTAAAACTAAAACAAGTTATCAGGCCTATCGGGTCGCTGGTCCACATGCCTGGAAGAGTCTTCCTGTCACTATTCAGGAAGCCAAAAGCCTTTCTGTTTAAAAAAGTTAAAACTATTTTCTACGTCATCCTGAGCATTGGAATTTACACTTACAGTAGATGGTTTTGTAAAGCATCCTAGAAGTAGCAATTACTACGTGCTGCTCTACTAAGCCATTGCTGACTTATCTAGTAATTTTTATAAATGGCTGGGGTCATGTATTGGATTTCTTGCATAGGTTCTTTTCTGCAGATGTGTAACTGGGCCTTCAGGGACTCAGTGGCAGGCTTCTGACACCCCATGCTTTAAAATAAGGTCTAGAAACAGTAGCTATTAATTTAGTAAGAAACATAAATTGTCTGGTATTAAATCTCAATCACTTTTGTCCATAACCAGACAGCAATGTGGCCTTTCAAGTAATTGGAAAGAATCGCCTGATAGCAGACTACAGTGCAGATGTCCACAACAAACAGCTTGTGTTTTTAATCCTTCTAGCCACACTAAAACTTGCATAACTCATGCACTTCAGTATGACTCTGTTAACCCACAGCCCATTAAAATGCTTTCATGGTGACTTTGCTCCCCTACGACTGCATGTTAACGAATCTGCATTGTAGTTGGTGGTTGTGAATGATCAAGAGTTTGACTGTTCACTGAGTTGAGCAACCAAGAATACTGAACAACGAAGACCACAGTTGCTGCTAAGTATCAGCACATTTAGCTGAAATGGTATATTGTGACCAACATTTCAGTATATGTGTGTAGCAGTGTATTTGCAGGTTGTGGTTGGCTAATGAGAGCATTAAAATACAGTGTTGTCACAAAAACAAAGCTGGCAGATAGGCACCTATTCACCTAAGCATCATTAGACTTGTCCAGATTTCCAGAATTTTCCGTTTAATTTAAAATTACGTATTGAAATGGACACTGCCTTTCATCAAATATCAGGTCAGTGCCCAACAAGAAATGAATGATCTGTGCCTCCATCAGGAAAGGTTTTACTAATTTGGCACTATGAGTCGTTTCTTCCTTCAATGATCACAAAGTGGAAAGATAAATAATTTGGGATCCATGATTGAATTTGCATTATAGTAAAGGTGTGGCGTATGTTTCTGATGCGATCGAAGTGGACAGTTAGTCGTGCTTTATCTAGATTTTAACTGATGGATGTAATTGATTGAAATGATTTGTCATGCATATGATTCTAATATGAATTAGTTATTCAGATTTGTTCTATGGAATTGCTTTTTGCGTCTTAGAATGTGCACTGGATTTGGTTGGGATGCTGATGGGGATACCCTTGCCATAATCAATGAAAAGACAGGCGTTATTTTCTTATGGGATGCCAACAATAAGAAACTCGCCCAAGTTGACAGTGGATTCAGGTGAGTGTTGTAATGTGGATTCCAAGCATGCTGCTGCTTCTTTCTGTAAGTTCTCTGCCCTTCGGCAGGTTCCAACTTCCAATGACGCCACTCTTCTCTGTGCTGTGCTTTTTCCTTTAATTCGCTGTATCCGTCGGCCATCCATCCCAGCATCATCTGCCTCGGTCTTCCCCTCCCTCTTTTCCCTACCATTCTCCCTTCTATGATTTCTTTCAGGAGGGAGTCTCCTCTTAATACGTGCCCCACCCAGTTCTTCTGTCTTTCTCTTATTGTTGTTATTAGCGATCGTTTTTCATCAACCATTTGTAGTACTTCGTCATTCGTTATATGCTCAGTCCAGCTCACCTTCTCCATCCTTCTCCAGATCCACATCTCAAAAGCTTCTAATATCTTAATCTCATCTTTCCTGATGGTCCAGGTCTCTGACCCATATAGTGCCACACTCCATACCAGTGTTTTGACCAGTCTTTTCTTTAGGCTTTTATTTAGCCCTCCTCTCAACAATTCTCCTCTTTTCATGAAAGCATCTTTTCCCAGTGCTATTCTTCGTTTCACGTCGCTTTGACACCTTGCATCTGTTGTTATCATGCTTCCCAAGTAACAAAAGCTCTTGACCTGTTCCACCACTTCACCATTGATTTTTATTTTCTCTGTTACCTCCCCCTCCTCTCGGCTTATCCTCATACTCTTTGTCTTTCCAATGTTTATTTTCATGTTGTATGTCTTTGAGGTCAGATTTAATTTGTCCATCATCTTCTGTAGACCTGCCTGTGTCGTCGCCAACATTGCTTGATCGTCAGCAAATCTTAAGGCTTTTATAAGTCTTCCTCCTACCTTTACTCCTTCTTCCATCTCCTCCATTGCCTCCTGTATTAGCTCCTCTATATATATGTTAAAGAGGAGTGGTGATAGAGGACATCCTTGTCTTACTCCCCTTCCAATTTCTCCTTCCTCTGAACATTCTCCATCTATTCTTATCTTTACTTGCTGGTTCATATAGAGGTTCCCTATAAGCCTCCTATCTTTCCAGTCGATTCCTCTTCGTCTCAGTGCAGTCATCAGCTTCCTCCAATCTACCCTGTCAAACGCCTTTTCATAATCCACAAAACAGATGTAAACCTCTTGTCCATACTCTAGACTTCTTTCTGCTAGGACCCTCAGTGATCCGATGGCGTCTCTTGTACCCCGGCCCTTTCTGAACCCGAATTGATCTTCTCCCAATCCTTTGTCAGCTTCTACCTTTGCCTGTATTCTTTTTGTTATTATCTTTAGCATAATCTTGGCTGCGTGTGGTAGTAAGCTAATTGTTCTGTAATCCTTACAAGTTGTTGCATTGTTATATATTTGTGATATATCTTAAATGTGATAACTTTTCCATTCCGGGATTGTCTAATGTTAAAGCATAGTCTTGTGTATGACAGAGTGTATCTTAATAAGAAAATCCAAGTTATTGCAGACTTCATGATATATTAGTTATTATTATTATTATTATTATTATTATTATTATTATTATTATTATTATTATTATTATTATTATTATTATTATTATTATTATTATGATCATCATCATCATCATCATCATCATCATCATCATCATTTTAATGATTATTATTATGCAATGCATGTAATTATTCTGAAATTCCTAAGTCTGTCAACTGCATGATAGATTTCTAGATGTTCAGTATTGTATGGTATTGGAGGCTTATAGCATACAGTTATATGGTTTTGAAAAATTAACACAGTGCTGCGTATTAATCTGCAAACATTAATTTTAGTTTGTATGTTTGGCAGGGATTCCTTGACATTTTTGATGTGGTCCAAGACTGAATCACTGTTGGCTGTTGGCACAGCAAAAGGAAACTTACTCATATACAATCACAAAACAGCAAGGTAAACAAACTTTCAAGTTAATAAAGTATTACGTAATACTAAAATAATGTAATAATTCGGCCTACTATACTTGAATTTGGACCTTGATGATGACCATTGGCCCTGGACTTAGCTGCCAGTGAGAGATGGTGGTGTGGCTAATTGCTGTGCATCTATTATCTCACTATCTGCCTTTCTGGCTTCTGCTGTAGTTATAGAGAATTTGAGGTGCACGTCTTACCACCAGAGTTACCTGATGATAATTCGTATAAACTGGTGAATTCAGCACTCAAGGCATGGACAGATGCAAAGCCATCAATAGGAGCAACATCTCACCACCTAAAGGAGTGGGATCTCTGATAGACAAGCAAGACTAGACAGGTCTGCTTGAGTCCACTAGCGCTCTGTGCAATCACGTTTACCTCCTAGCCATATAAGAATGTCATTCTGGTGATTGGAAGCCAGCCCTCCCTGCAGCCACTTTGGCACTGTGCCTCAGAGACAAGGAGCACAGGTCACAGTTGGGATGAGCTTGGCAAAGCACTCTGTGAACCGCATTTCTGCCTCCAAGTGAAGGAGGATTCAGTGCAAGAGGACTGCATGACCTGGTTCGCTGAGGAGGCAGTGGAAAACAACAGCAATACAGTATGCTGAATGACATTATCTAGAAAGCGCTGAGCAGAGCAAATATTCCTGCACAGAAACAACCTCTGGACCTATCATGGGGAGACAGAAGACATTCGGATGGTGTGACACTTAAGCCTTTGGTCATGTGGATTGTGTCTGGTTGGGGTGTTACGGTATCTGACACTTATACTACTTTTCATCATGCTCATATCGATCAGAGCAGCTGACACTGTTTCAAACACTGTGAAATACTTCATACCATTTTGGCTCTCGCTTTGGCTCCTACTTGTGCCTGAAGATTTCTGTGGCTTTTCATCAACGAAACGCTATAAATTTGTCTTTCTGGAATATTACAATTGTGTTTTCCGCTCTCCTGTGCTGACACTTCAGATAATAATGACAATGATAATGTTGTGTCTAATATGGAGCAAAAACCAAGAGAGAATTTTTATAATTATAATGGTAATAATAATAATTATAATAATAATAATTATTAGTTGTTTATACCTCAGATAAGTATAATCCTTTGGGTTCCTAAGAAATGTTCACAAAGATTAAAAAAATTATATTGACTGCAGAACACTAAGGAAGAATCCTAAGAGAAGGAATTCCGTTTTTAAGGGATTAAGAAGTTTACTACTAGCCATCGCAGACTGCATATCATGTGAACACATAGTAATTAGCTTGAGAGTGGGATCAGGTGTGAAGCTGTCCAATGAGAGGAATAGCTGGCAAATGGTAGTCGGGATCTGTCAGTAAGTGGTACACCAATGGTGTGGTATATAATGTAAGCAGGAGTTGGCTCCATGCAAAACTTGTGCAATACTGCAATTCAAGACAGTGGATTTTCAAAGTGAGCTGATGATGCAAAGTGACTGAGCTTGAGGGTGCAGAAAATGTGCAAACCAAATGAGAGCAGGACCAAAATACTGAACTAGTGTTTGAGGTGGTTAAGGAGTATGTTGTGATTAATGGTCAGCAGATAGGTCTAAGAGAATAAGAGTAGTCACTTTTCCTCTCTCGCAATGTCTTGATACGTGCAAAGCTACTTTTCAAAACTAGACTGCAAAGTCTGTCAGGTGATCACTTACTACCAAGCCTACACAGGCATTGCACGTAAATAATCCAACTAATAGACACTGTGTACTTGAGGATTTTCTTTCTCTGATTTCTTTTGCTTGTTCGCTGTAACTGGATGTAAAGCCTTAATTGTGTTCTATGGCAAATGCTACAGAAAGATACCAATGCTAGGAAAACATACAAAGAAGATAACAAGTGGTGGATGGAGCAAAGAGGGTTTGTTAGCACTTGGTGGGGAAGATCGTGTCTTGACGGTGTCAAACGCTGAAGGTGACAGTCTCCGACAGATCAGTATTCAGGGAGAGATATCGGACATCCAGTTCTCAAAAATGAAGGCGGATGAAAAAAGTAGCATTGGAGAAAATACGGTAAATTTTAAAGGATCTATAAAGAGAGAAAAATGATTCACTGCGGGTTCATAATAATTTTCAGTATCTTGGAGACTGTTTTACCTCATTCGTTCAGTCTGCATTATTTTGTTTGTTGTTAAATCTTTTAAATAAAGATATTTTATATTCAGTATGGATAGGTTACTTCTTTCAGTCGTTACGTCGTGAATTCCAAGTTAAGTTTACTTATTGACCAGCCTGAAAAGGTGAATGTTTGTTATTATTATTATTATTATTAAATAAATTTGTAACGCGCGCAAGGTCACACCGAAATGTGAATCTGAGGCGATTATTGTTAGGGCACAATGGATGTTGTAGCCTCAAAAAACATTGGCACTGATGTCTGTCACCAGACTTTGACTTGGACGGACTTAAGAGGTATTGCAGAGGTCGGCATTTTCTTTCTGTGGTATTGGAATTAAATGCCGATATTTCAATTTATATGAAGTAATTTTTAATTGACAGGTGAGTTTAATCAAAGGGAAGAAGATGCTCTTCTTGTTGAACTTGGATGACCCTGACAATCCAATTGAGTTGGCCTTCACATCCAAATATGGAGAAATAGTTGCATACAAATGGTATGCTGCTTTGCATTTATTCATCATTATGTTGTTCAGCATTAAAATGCAACAATGGTGGTGTTGCGAATGCAATATTTATCAAGTGTCTTGTTTTATATTTTTATTATTTATGAAGTATTAAATTAGTGAGATATTAGTTTAAGCTATATTCATTTAAAGTTTTACCTGTAAGGCCTTGAAACAGTCTGCATGTTGACATATGAAAGGAATTGAGGAGCTATGCAGCCTATGCAATGCTGTATCAATCAGAAAGTTTAGAATGAAAAGAATTTGAAAAAACGTTCAGGAGTTTAACGAAAGAGGGGAAAACAGAAGGACACCAAACAAGTCGGTTGGGATCGGCTTTGTCGGCTATCTATTGATGTATTTGTGTCTATTTGGAATATAACTCTATTGTAGAGCTAGGTTGGAGACCTAGCAAAAATCCCTTTGCGAAAATTCTCGAAAATGACGAATGATAAGTAGAGTTGAACTCAGTAAAGTTTTGATGAGTCGGCTGGGGTGATCGAAGTTGAAATTTTCTTAGTTCCTGTTGCACAGTACTTGTTGATACTTAACTAACTGTAATAGTTGTTTTGTGCAATAAACAACTTTCAAAGTGAGAACTTGCTTCTGTGGCCTGATGTCCTAGAATCATGTGAACTTGCAAATGTGATTTGATGTACCATCATGCACTTGATGCCTAGTGCTTCTGTGGCCTGATGTCCTAGAATCATGTGAACTTGCAAATGTGATTTGATGTACCATCATGCACTTGATGCCTAGTGCTTCTGTGGCCTGATGTCCTAGAATCATGTGAACTTGCAAATGTGATTTGATGTACCATCATGCACTTGATGCCTAGTGCTTCTGTGGCCTGATGTCCTAGAATCATGTGAACTTGCAAATGTGATTTGATGTACCATCATGCACTTGATGCCTAGTGCTTCTGTGGCCTGATGTCCTAGAATCATGTGAACTTGCAAATGTGATTTGATGTACCATCATGCACTTGATGCCTAGTGCTTCTGTGGCCTGATGTCCTAGAATCATGTGAACTTGCAAATGTGATTTGATGTACCATCATGCACTTGATGCCTAGTGCTTCTGTGGCCTGATGTCCTAGAATCATGTGAACTTGCAAATGTGATTTGATGTACCATCATGCACTTGATGCCTAGTGCTTTATGAGCAATAGACAGGGCTTGCAGATTATGCATTGCTGAACTCTTCCTGTTAGATGCTTTCGTGTTCAGCAGGCAACACAGCAGAAATCCATCCGTTAGGCAGCCTTTGGTTATGGGTTAAAAGGCTCAACAAGCTTCTGTGGGAGATTGTGATTTGAAAATGAAGTGTTGAGGTAAAAGAATGACAAATTACTGCATTTGCATTTCATTTACAATATCACTAGAAGCAACAATTGACTGATGTCTTTGGGCACTGTGGTAATGGTCGTATAGAAGAAGTCATTAGATTAGAAGTCATTCGATTGCATGACCACCCTGTGAAGAAGTAATTATATTAGTTAGAAAAGGCATATGATCAGTTAGATGTATGCTTGAATGTGTTATAGGTATGGTGATGGCTACATACTGATTGGATTCTCCTGTGGCTATCTCATTTCTGTATCGACACATATGAAAGAAATTGGACAGGTACCATAGTCTTAGATGTGATTCCATCATTTGTAATTTATAACTTCCATTGTGCTGTTGTTTAATGTACAAGGCATTAACCGATGACACACCCAAAAGCAGGCCATAATCAGGTGAATTATTCGAGGACATTATTTCTGAAATTCTAACTAAAGTTGTTATGGTGGCCATTTGGTTGAGGACTCGCCTGGTTTTGCAGAGTATGGGTTCACTTTGTATGAACCTTCAGCCTGTGCCGAATACATTATAGCCTGGTGCCATCGATTGATACCTAGTTTTATGGTGATGTTGCAGTTGCTATATCAGTGCAGCTAATGGTGGTGGTAGCAATTGTGATGATGATGATTACAACGACGACGTTGATGATGATGATACAATGTTTCATTCTTTATGAATCATCAATTGCGAATGAGGAGATTGCAGCATAATTCACTTAAACCCTTTTCAATGGCGTCACCTGACATTCGAACGTCTCCAATGTGCAAGCCATATCTAACAGAACTTTCAGCAGTATTTCAAAATCAGCTAGAGTATGTCTTTGCAACCTTAATGAGGTGCATGTTTGAATTAAAAAATGTAATATTTTATGTTGGCATCTGTAGTCATAAGAATTAATGTACAGGACTAGGGAAGCATTTTGTTTTGCTGAACAAAAGTTATATATCTCAAATTCATTGTTCTTCTTTGGACTCAAATGTTCATGTAGCACACGTTTTGTTGTCATGTATACATTATTATCACCTAATTTGCGTTGTACTGGACCGCATGGTAGCCGATTGGTTAGAACCCCTGGCCTGTAATGCGGAGAGTATGGGTTCGAGCCTCGACCGGGGCGTTTACTGTGTAGGGACCTTGAGCAAGTCCTTCGCTCACAATTGCTCTGCAATATAATTGTATCTGTGCTTCGAAGTCACGTGTGCACTTCTGAACTTTGTAAGGAGGGCAATATCAAATTACAGTTGTATTGTATTGTATAGCTACTACATTAGAGAACTTTCTATTTCCAGTCGGCCTAGTTGACTATCTTTGCATTCAGTGGCCTGTGTACAACTGGTTGTTTTGTGCGATGATGAGGGAATAATAGATAGTGCCTTCTTTTGCATTGGACATCGTCTGCCATTAAACACTTGAACTACGTCATCGCAGACAGCTCAAGAAACATTTCTTGCCAGTCTGCTGTAGATCTGTTACATACAAACATACATATGTTGCTGTACCTAATAAATCACCACTGAATTACACTGGTATCACTTTCTGGGCTGGCATACTTTAGATGTACAGACCTTCAAAAATACATGTGCTCATTACTTCCTCCTTCCGACTTAAACCTACTATGGGATGCCCTCTCGCAAAACCCAATTTTATGCTGTGACTGAACTGCTTTATAATTCCTTTTCTCTTAAATCCAAGAGATGATCGTTTTTGATCCAAAAGCCTTAGTTTAATTCTGATATGTGACCCAGGGAATCAAAATGAGTCACATGTAAAAATTTTAGAATATGAGTATTTTACATATATTTAAAGACCACATTTTTTGCTTTAAAATGGCACAAAAATTGTGGTTTTACCTTACTTTTTGACAAAGTTGCAAATGATTATGTGTACAAATTTGGGAAATTATTTTTAATTAATTTTAATATACAATCACAAAAACTAAACAATACCTTTACAAAATCCTGAAAATACACATTAAAACAATGAATTTCATCAAATGTGAGATATCAGAAATGTAAAAAAAACATTTTTACCCATTTTCAATAAAATCTTGAAATGAGCAAAAATGACTCTTCATATTTTGCTGTTTTCCTAGCAATTTGCCGACATCCGACTCATTTTGATTCCCTGGGTCATATATATATATATATATATATATATATATATATATATTATATATAATCCTAGTTGTTCCAGAGATATTGTCAGTTTAAACATCTTGACTGCTTAATTTATTATTCTTAGAAAAATGAAAGTATTGCTGGAACAGGTTTGCTCCTTAGCAGTCAGTTCTAATGCAGTTTGGCAAATATTAAGAATGGGCTGATTAATTGTACGGCAAATTGGTTCAGGCCAGACTTTGCAGTAATTGGTATTAACTAGAATCGGTGCAGCCCAGGACTACTGATCCAAATACCAAAAAAGTAATATTTTTGACCAAGGGGCCATCCATAAATGACGTCACGCTATTTTGGCCGATTTTAACCCCCTCGCCCCCTCGTCACACTTCGTCACAAAAAAGTAAGACCCCCTCTGAAAATGACGTCACAAAGCTTTGACCCCCTAAAACCAATTTCCATGGCGAAGCAAAATGCTCCTTCATGGAACAAATAGCGAAAAGCATGAATATTTTAAAATCTAACGGTGACCAAATATTGAAATAATTAGAAAATTATTAATAATGGTGCCCGTATACATTAAAATAATTTTAAAAATAATGAAAATTTAATCCTCAAAATTAGTGCTGTTATTATTAAAATAAAATTGTTGTTAATTGTTAAATTTATATAACATAGACCTGGTGTGACGTCACACTACTCAGACCCCCCCCACCCCCATGTCACACATCATCACAAATTTCCGGACTCCCTCCCCCCCCTAGGTGCGTGACGTCATTTATGGACGGCCCCCAAAAAATTTGTTCTTTCATTAATACAAAAATTGTAACCTGTTGTGGCGGCCTACTGTAGTAATCTTTGATGTTTATCGTTGACAGTCCATGTAAAATAATGAACTTGTGACTCAACAAAATGGCAGACAGTCGGACTTTTTCTAAAGCCACACAGTTTCAAGTGTTAATTTATCTTAAATTATTATATCTTTGCAAATTAAATAAATATTGCTTGTTAATCGGATCGACTCCGGATTTGGCCGAAAAGCAGGCCAAATAATCGGTTACTATCCGGAATTGGGAAACGGCAAAAAATGCCAATCGGCCATTTCCTAGCAAATTCCCTAGGAAATACAGCTCAAATTATGGGACACAATAATAATGATTTCATTTTCATGATCTTTGCAAGAAAATGTTAATCTAATTTGGTCCTACAGTTCTAAAGATATAAATTTGCAAAAATTGTATAAGTCAGAGTAGATACCTTGTGAGGGTGAGGTCAAGAAATTTCCACGATATCTCTGAAAGTATTTTGAATATTACAGAAAAAGTTTGGACTTGTCACCTAATACACGTTGCAACAAGCATGTTTAAAATGTCTGTCAATTCTGAAAGTGTCAGTTGCGAAAGAGTGGTGTTATGATGTAATATATTTGTTTTCATTTTGTAGGAAATTTTTAATGTCAAAGATCACAAGGATGGTCTTGTTAGCATTGCATTGTCGTCTTCACTGAACATTGCAGCATCTGCTGGAGACAATTGGTCAGTGTCTTTTCCCTATTCCAGTTTGTATTTCACAAAGCATTATATAGAAAATAGTTTTACTTCTTGTCATCTCTTTGCTCACCATCAGCATAATTAGTTTTAATGTGAAGCTTCACTGTTTAAAAGTGAGTATGAAGGGCAGCAAAATAGAATGACAGGTAGAAGACATGAAACTAAACAATGTGAAACACTGCAAACCTCAACTTGTAATGTTATAACAAGCATCATTCTGCCTGTCTGGTCGATTGAATAAATGAATATACAATGCAGATTAAGTGCACTGCTGATATAATGCAATCTGATGAACACCTTTATCATGCCAAAGTAGCAGAAACAGCAACAGAAAGTGAATGCAACCAAAAGCAAAAAGAAGAAGTAAGCACAAACCATTAATTGGAAGTCATTAACATTTCAGCTTGCTGTACATGTTGTTAAATTTGTTATGTGCTGTGAACATTTCATTTAATGTCGTCTTGCATCATTTTCGATGCAAACAGACCAGGAACTCTGAACACAGTGTCGCCTCTCAACTCCTGATGGGCTTCCATTGTTTGGCTCTGTTTGTGTATGTGTGTGTGCGCGTGTGTGTGTGTAAGCTTACTTTTCCAGTAATTTGAGCAGCATTTCCTTACATTTGAGCTTATTCTTAATGGACTCCAAAATGATATATAAGCTGGCATGGACTGCTTTTGAGAGGTATTTAAAAATTTTTAATGTTCAGTTACATTATGTTGCACTACGAAAGATCACTTATTCAACACACAGCAGTTGTTATATGTAAATTGGTTAAATTTTGTGGTTTGCTGTTAGTGTGAAGGTGCATGAGTTGCTGGAACTGAAGGAGATGTATGCTATCATTCAGCTGGACGATGAGCGGTCGCTTGACCGTATCATGTGGACGGACGATGGTCAGTTGTTGGCCGTGTCAACTCCACGTGGCTCTCTTCACGTCTATCTGACCAAACTGCCAATCCTTGGATCGACATACATGACTCGTATTGCCTATTTGACATCTTTGCTTGAAGTAACTGTACAGGACAACATTCAACAGGTAACTGAAATGGTGGTTGCTCAGCTGAACTGCTACAGAGTTTGGCCAGTTAGGCTTAATAGTATGAGATTGACAGACGGTGAGACCTACATGTAGAAAGATACACAGATAGAAAGATACACAGGTAAAGGAGAGAGAGAGAGGGATGACAATATTCTGTTATAACATCAACAGTGATGCTACCAAATTTATTATTTGTACAGTTTTAATTTTTAATATTTAAGTTTATTAATGAGCAACATTTTAATTGTTGAATCTAAATGCTTGCAGTTTACATTTTTATGAATGAAACCATAAGCAAAATGAGTGTCGGACCTCTTCACACTCAATTTTTGGGGCTAGTTGTTGCTCTGGTCACACCTTGTTTCTTGTATAAATTCTGATTGTGCTATAAAATGCATGAAACCAATACCATTTCATAAGTTTTACAGTGTAGTTCTGCTTACATGTGATGCATTTATTCCCAAATTCACTAAATGCAGTAGTGCCATGGCTTCCAATGCTAGTAATATAACTTGTGGGACACTTTAGCACGAGATGCAATAACATGAGATGCAGGAATCTGCTGTGGAGCGATATACGGTAAAGCATTTGTAAAATCATTACACACGGTGTACCGGCTAAAACTCACTCACCCTTTTCGTTAGGTAGTCTGCATCAGCTGTGAC
Organism: Aporrectodea caliginosa; assembly: GCA_020284085.1. Lineage (NCBI taxonomy): Eukaryota > Metazoa > Annelida > Clitellata > Crassiclitellata > Lumbricidae > Aporrectodea > Aporrectodea caliginosa. The sequence continues at coordinate 366,846 of JACEVL010001250.1, read as the reverse complement.
AGCCGCCTGAACATGGGCAACAATCACTAGCTGCAGCTGGCTTTAAGCCCTGCAGGAACAGTACATTTGCAAAGCAGGCAAACTTATAGCTACACCTGTGTCAAATCCTTACACCAGTAGCTGCTGTAACAGATAAATTATGCTATTTGTGCCACAGCCAGCCTACATTGACAAAAGCTTAGCTGATGTCTCAGCCTGTGTGCCAACAGCTGTGTACTCATGCTCATTTCCGTCGTCTTCTCCAAAGCTTTTGATTCTGTCCAACATTCCACCCTTGCTCAAAAACTCTCCAGCTGATTGGTAAACTTCCTTACGGATCAACAGCATGCCACCAGGTTCGAGGGTTGCACATCAACTTTGTGGATATTCAACGTGAGCGTGGTCCAGGGCTCAGCCTGGTCAAGGGCTCAGCCTCCTACCTTGTTTGCGTTTGAAACCTTTATCCTATTCATTCCGAGAATGGGATGGTCAAATATGCTGACGATACCTATTTACTGGTTGGAGAAAAAATGAGGAATACCATCGGAGAGGATTCGGAGCACATAGCTCTCTGGGCCGAGCGGAATAATCTACGTTTAAATTCCAGCAAGTCACGTGAAATGATGATTGTCCGATGAGGAAATGTCATGTCCCCGGTTCTGATTTGCAATGTGCAGAGGGTGACCTCGATGTGGATCCTCTTATCCAATTAAGATAACCTTCGAGTGGCCCTGCATGTATCCGAGTTGCTGAGCGCTGTTCTAGATCTTTATATGCTCTGAGAATACTGCGGTCCCATGGCCTACCACCAGAGGTGTTGCATGGGGTCGCTAGAGCAACATCAGTAGCAGATCTCCTCTATGCCGCTCCAGCATGGTGACTCCCAACAACTGTTCCTAAAGTCTGCACTGTAGTTAGAAAATTTAATTTATGGTGAGCATTCAAACTGTAGGCATTAGTATACATGTGTCTAAAGACCTAATCATTGCCTTCGCGTTGGGAGGTCAGAAATGATAATTAGACATCTACTTTTATTTTTTATAGAGCAACATTTCTAATCAAGTTAAAGTTGAGGCTTTTTGGGAAATCAGTTGCAGTTCCACATCTTCTGTCATTCATTCCAATCTTTATCTTTGTTACTTTTGTTAGTGAAGCCAGTATGAAGCTGTTCTGGAATGAGTGATGCTTTAAATTTTGGCCAATTGTTTGACAAGTCTATCTGCATTTAAGTCTTTTGCAGTGTAAACATAGAAAAATCATCCTATTTATTTATGTGTTCCTAAATTAGTTGTGACTCAAATGTATGTCTTGCAATTTTAAGATAAAAGCAAATAAGACTTGTAAATGCTTGTATGCTGTCGTAGTTTTACATGATGGATCAATGGTTAACTCTATCCAACTGCTTGCTTTTAGTTGGAGGTGTGTCTGGGTAGGTTTTAATGAAGAATTGCTGTGAATGTTCTGATGTTTAGGAACCACCATTGCCTGTAGCAGTTGATGTGGAGCCATCTTTTGTCAGCATTGGACCATTAAATTTGGCAGTTGGAATGAACAACAGAGCATGGTTCTACTCCATAAGTGACTCAAGTAACTTTTCTTCTATGTAACCAACAGTTTTACTGGCAGAAACAGAAGAGCTGTTGAGAGGTTCTGGAAAGGTGCTATTAAACTGACATTACGTGGCATTGTGAAAGCCCATTTATTCAAGACACAGTTGTTATTTGTAAATTGGTTGTTTTTTATGGTCCTACTGTTAGTGTAAAGGTATGTGAGTTGGTGGAGCATGCCATAATTCAGGCGAATGATGAATGGTCTCTTGATCGTATCATGTGGACATTCTGCTTGATCATTGTCTTGTATTGTCAGGTTTGGAGCACCTCTAACGAGTTTCATGAAGAGGTGCTATATAAATGAGCATTTCCTATTACAATTACTTAAGTCTCAGATACATTAAGGCATGATAATGTGATCACTCATTTGTTATTCATTAAGTTGACCTCAGACTCATGTGGCTGAAACAAGACAGCATCTCCTTAGAGATGAAATGGATAACAATTTTCAATTTCAAATGATGTACTGGGATTGTAATCCCAGACATGGCAGATTCTGATCTGTGCCTGTGCTGCCAAACTTCTGAGAAACACTCCTAATGGACGAAATGCTGGGTTCTAATATCTGGGGTACAGTGCAATACTGCTTAAGACACAGTGTCTTAATGTGTAAGATACAGTGCAGACGGTTCTTTCACTGGTTAGGCCACAGTTGGAATACTGCATCCAGGTATACCTGAAACAGGACATGGAAAGCTGGAAAAGGTGCAAAGAAGAGCTACAAAAATTATTTGGGGCTACAAGGATTTGAGCTATGAAGAAGGTTGAAAAGGTGTGGACTAACAACATTAGACAGAAGAAGGAGCAGAGGAGACCTAATTGAAGCCTACAAGATTATTACTGGAAAGAAGGCACTGCAGAGGGAGAAGTTTTTTGAATTAGCACCAAACAAGGCAACTCGGGGACATAGGTATAAATTATTTAAGAAACTGAAAGGATGTTAGGGCAGAAATTCTTCAGTGCAAGAGTTTTAGATTTGTGGAAGAGTTTGGATGATAGTACTGTGTCAGTGGACACTATCACAGCTTTTAAGAAGAAGCTAGAAAAATGGGACTATTACCGGTAATCAGGTTCCAGGTTAATTGCAGTGGTTTTAACACAGACTAAACGTCTTCTGAACCACTTAAAACCCTTGTTTTGTTATGGTGTGTTATGTTATGATTTTAAAATGATAGGTACATGGTTCTATACCTGACATAGCTGAATGGATCCAAGGATAATATATTGACTGATAGAGCTGCAGTTAGCTATTAAGCACATTAATCAATTCACTTCTTTATATAAGACGCCACCCGTGGGTGGCTCTCATGTAAAAACTGCGACGTATAGTCCGAAAAATACGATAACTATAATTATAATTTATGTCTTAATGTTTGAGATGTTTGAAATGACGTTTTAACTCTGTATTGTATCGTAAACTGTTAGTATTTCCAGTAATCTCTTTATCTGTAATATCTTTTTTATTAGGTGTTCAGAAACTGAGAGAGAAAGAATATCTGGGAACAGTACAGTCGTGTAAGCTAAATGCAGAATATGCTGCAGTTCGTTTTGAAGGCAGGGTTTGTCTTCATATGGTGAGCACTGATATCTATCTGTTTATCTCATTGAAACATTAATCAACTCTGTAATGTGGTGTTATCTTATTTGTTGATTTGAGTGCCATTATAGTGCAATTATCTGTGATTCACAGAGCGCTTCTGAGTAGAGCCCTTGAAGAGGCGCTATATAAATTCTGTGATTGATTGTTAGTTTTAAAACTGGTATTTCCATCTTGGCAAATTGCACCACTCCAAGATACAATTATTATTTGGATGGGTGGCTAGCCATGGATAGGCTCTTCGTTTCCCTTTAAACAATATGCTAATAATCTGTAAATTCAGGTTTAAATCTGTAGACAACATTGCACTCAATTCAGCCGACGCTTTCACTGACTTGTCCAAACCTGTGAAATTCACTGCTCAGTTTATGTATCGTGTCAGTTCTCTAATCTGATTCACAAGTCAACTTTAACCCTATAATGACGAGCTGTAGTGGTTTCCCGTAGATTTTTGTACATGCTTGTTATTAACCTCTTTAGCGTGGAGCCCGAGTTAACTCGGGCTGCGTAATCCGTTCCAAAAGCGTGGAGCCCGAGTTAACTCGGGCTCCGGTAGTTAGTCCAGGCAATTTACAGTTAGACCTGGGCAATATTGCTTCAGAAGCTTTTTAAACGGTTTCCTGCTCAGTTTCCATTGCTGAATAATATCCAAAATCCGACAAAATGCGACCACGGGATCACCCCCCAAAATGCATTTGAAACCAAGATGGCGGCCAATATTGGCGCCAACACAGAAAACAGTATATATCAGGTCATAGGTAAGCTACAATAACAACTGAAGTATTAAATTTAACAATATCAAGGTCAAGGAATCGATCTATCGTAGTGGCGATAATGTCGGAATGTTACTTTCCAAGATGGCGGCCAATATTGGCGCCAAAACAAAAAAAGTATATATCAGGTCATAGGTAAGCTACAATAACAACTGAAGTATTAAATTTGACATTATCAAGGTCAAGGAATCGATCTATCGTAGTGTCGATAGTGTCGGAATGTTACTTTCCAAGATGGCGGCCAATATTGGCGCCAAAACAGAAAACAGTATTATATCAGGTCATAGGTAAGCGGCAATAACAACTGAAGTATTAAATTTGACATTATCAAGGTCAAAGAATCGAATTATCGTAGTGGCGATAGTGTCGGAATGTTACTATCCAAGATGGCGGCCAATACGATAAATCGATTTCTTGACCTTGATAATATTATATTCGACACTGCAACTATAAATGCAGCTTACCTTTGACCTGAAATATACATATTTTTGTGTTTTGGCGGCCATATTGGCCGCCCTCCTAGATAGTAACATTCCGACACTATCGCTACTAAGATAAATCGAATCCTTGACCCTGAAAATGTTATATTTGACACTGCAACTGTAATTGTAGCTTACCTCTGTCTGACCTGAAATATACATATTTTTGTGTTTTGGCGGCCATATTGGCCGCCATCTCGGATAGCAACATTCCGACACTATCGCCACTACGATAAATCGATTCTTTGACCTTGATAATGTCAAATTTAATACTTCATTTGTTATTGTAGCTTCCCTATGACCTGATATGTACTGTTTTCTGTTTTGGCGCCAATATTGGCCGCCATCTTAGATAGTAACATTCCGAAACTATCGCCACTATGATAAATCGAATCCTTGACCCTGAAAATGTTATATTTGACACTGCAACTGTAATTGTAGCTTATCTCTGACCTGAAATATACATATTTTTCTATTTTGGCGCCAATATTGGCCGCCATCTTGGAAAGTAACATTCCGACATTATCGCCACTATGATAAATCGATTTCTTGACCTTGATAATGCTAAATTTAATACTTCATTTGTTATTTTAGCTTCCCTATGACCTGATATATTCTGTTTTCTGTTTTGGCGCCAAAATTGGCCGCCATCTTGGAAAGTAACATTCCGACACTATCGCCACTATGATAAATAGAATCCTTGACCTTGATAATGTTAAATACAACAATATCCTTTGGAGTATATAAGGAATTTGAAAAGATAAATCTTAAGTTGAGAGCCAAATGACCTAAGAGACTGAGTGGAATGAACAGATACAGAGAGAGTTCCAAAATCTAGATCCAGCAATTAAAAAAGCTCAATCACCAAGAACAGTGCAATTTATTGGAGAGTTTAGTCCATGTTTAGTTAGGGCTACAATAAAAGCCTATTACTTGTCTTTCTTTAAACAAATTACATTGCAGCTCTTTCTTGATTGCTTTGAACAGATCAGATCCTTTTACTGCAGTTTTGTTCCACTATGAAGATAGGCTGGACTACATCAGTTAGATAAACATCTACTTCTACGCCTACGGTCTATCTTGGACTGTACGTGGAACATGTACCAGAAACCTACTCTCACCTAACTTCTACCACTCACCATAACTGATGTCATGTAATTAGTCATTGTGATGCTTCTGTGTTGATGCTCCAGTGTGGTTGCCCATTTCCTGTGGAACTATCTGGTATCCGTTCTTACCCTGTGTGCAGGAAGTCATGTGTTTGAGTAAACAGTGACAAAATTAGTTATACTTATATGTGCATCTTACACAAAGTGACGAATGTATAAGCTTAAAATGTTAGAAAAACGTACTGGAAAATAGTTGAAATATTCTGTTTTTAAAGTCTAAGTATTATTTGATCTCTTACTACTCTGTTGCATCTGCAAACTTGTATTACTCTTCGTCTTTACTGTTTAACGGTAGTGTTGCACCGACGTTGGCATATTTTATTATTTATATCGCCATGATATGGTTGACTACTTCAAAGACATTTTTTTCTTTTTCAAGTTTTTCATCCTTTATTGGCTGCCTCTCGGTCATAATGGACGGATCTTCTTCATATTGAGCTGATTATATCTTGGTTTTGATGCGCCAATGGTTGATGCCTAGTGCATCAGATTCTGACGTGATAGAGTCAGGTTGTTGAAATTGTAGGTAATGTTTGTGTGTGAGCCTGGTGGCCAACTTCCAGTGCATTGTGTCATTGTTTGAAAACTGCCTTTTTCCTTCCACCATGGTGGATGTCATGGGAGTGTACTGCATGACTTCTTTGTAATACTGCCTATTTCAGATCGATGAAAGTCGGCCAGATTTAGAGGAGAAGGAGACAGCTCGACTTTTTCCAGAAAAAGACCAAAAGATCACTTGTCATGATCTCACAAGGGAATTCCTCATCTATGGAACTGATGTGAGTAATGATGTTGTTGTTGTTATTATTATTATAAATTAGTTATTTCTACAGCACAAGTACCTAATGTGCAACCGATGGTGTACCAAGCCCAAGCTGAAGTAAAAGACACAAAAGCATTTCACCAGATGTTGTTTATTATATTCCAGAGATCTAAAATATTCTTGAGCGGTTAGGCTAGGCTGCCAGTCAGTACGATAATGCACCTTTCAACAGATGTTTTCACCTCTGACACACTCCCAGAGCAGTGATGTTTGGAGCCAGGTTGGTCACGAGATGTTATAAAGCGTCCTAAGTAATGAGCTCTGTGGGACATTAATGGGATTGATGTCCAAGCCAGACAGTTGGAGCCCATTATAACCATCATCATCTGTTCATCCAGGCGGGATTTCAGTAAGGCCAGAGGTCGTCCACCAATTGACCTACAATTTTGGTTGTAAAAGGCATTTAGGCATTCTCTCACATTGTATGTTTTATGATTTGTTTTACTTTATCAGAAGGGTACAATCTACTACTTTTACGTGGATGACTGGCAAGATGTGTCTGAGTTTCGACATGGCTGTGGAATACGAAAACTCTTTGCTGATCCAAATGGCACTCGGCTGGCTTTCACTGATGACAAATCAGATGGATACATTTATAATCCGGTTTGATCAGTGTTCTTGAATTAACCTTAAATTATTAGCATTGATCTTTTCAAAGTACACTTGTAAACAGTAGAAATTTATTTATTTACTTACAACCTAAAGTATGCATGCAATTGGGGTCTATCTACAAAAGGTTGAAGTACGGCTCTTTTGATTTGAGGCTATGAAGCATTCTAAGTCAAGTTTGCAGTTTTAATATGAACTGAATATGCCACTTGAGAGCACTCGGTGGACCTGATGGAAACCTTAAACATTTGTAGATGGGAAGGAATAACCAAGCCAGTGCACACATGTTGGGACAATGGTTTGATGATGTTCGACAGTGATGTGCATTGCTGTTCCAATACTGTCCCAATGTCTGGGTGGTGGCTGTGAAGTTATGACTTCATCAAAGGATTTTTGAGCCGTCTGGACCACACTTAGATTTAGCAACAATGCACAAATGGAATGCCCTTCCATCCTCTCTACGTGTTACCTTTCTTTTTGGATCTCTTCTTACTGCCTTCTCCCTCCTCAAAACCTTCTTCTGTTGGGGTTCTCTCACTGGGAGTGCTACTTAATGGCCACTGCTGTTAGCGGCACTATATAAATTAATAAATACAATACAATGCAACAGACAACACTGTTTTAGCTATGTCGTGGGTCAAAGAATGTTTGATGCCCTAATGCAGAAGGTGCTGTCCTACTGACTGTATAAAGGTTTTGTGTAGCCTTCAGGGCATTTAACTTAAGATTGAATCTGTTTCATCATATAGCTCCATCATCACTTTGACTGCAAGCCCAATTTTTGGCCAGGCACGGTTAATACAGACCAAAAACATAAATTTTTGAACAATTAATGTCCTTTAATGTCTTTGCCTTGCTGCCACATTGTAGGACACTTAGAATTCACATTCAGTATGAAACTGTTTGAAATTATGGTACTGCACAAAGCACAGGCTTTGAGGGGCAAGTTTAACAAAATAACGCATTTCTTTGCACTTTCCATGCTTGCTACAAACAAGACACTTCCTGCAAGGTCCTGTTTTGCTTGCAGTTGCTGGGATAATATCCAGATAGTGCTGTCCACTGAGTTCAAATAGGTCTCTATATCCAAACCCACTAGACTACCTCTATCAACTTCACTGGCTCCCAGCTGAATGGCTTCAACAGACAGCAAGTGAAGTTTAAATTTACATTCATGTGACTTTAAAGCATGGCATGACTACTGTCTTCTAGTCGATTTCTATAGACCCCATGTTGCCATCAGTAACTGTTGTGATTTATCTGACTGATTTATTACATGAACCTAGTCTATTTGGTCTTAATTACTTTAGCATCAATTAGCTTAAGTTGTGTGGTACTTAAAAGGTGCTATATATTAAGTGTCTGCATACATATGTGCACACTTACTTGCAAATAGACATAGAGTTAATGTGGTTAATTAATTATAAATGTTGAATTACAGGTGACTGAAAGTTGTATCGAAATACCAGCAATCTCACCAAAGACTACTGGAATCTTGTGGGACAATTTTCCTCTAGATAAGGTATATTGTACTTGTCTTAGTTCTTGCATAATTGTTTGGCATAAGTCATTAATTATGCTACAGCATTTGGGTGATGTAGTGTCATCAATGACTTGATGAGGGAGGGAGAGAAAGGAGTGAAAGTGAGTGTTAGGACGAAGGAAGGGAGGGAGGAGGGAGGAGGGAGATAGTGAAAAGAGGAGAGTGCAAGTCTTATATCTGGAATATTATAGATTTTATAAAATTTTATTATGTTTACAAGCTAAATGGAAGTTCTGTTGACAATTTGATATTTTAGGGTGTGTTTATTGCATATGATGCCGAGAAGATCAACACTTATGTCTACCAGCGAGAAACAATCAAAGGTAGAGGAAACATCCCAAAATTTGGCCATGTTTCAGAGTATATGCGGGATGTTCTTCATTGTTCCATTCCCACAAGGTCTCTGCATTGGTCTGATGCTGCATTGACTGTTTCTGTATCTATGGGAGCTTTGTTGTCCCACCCCGGGTGTTCAGCGTCGATTCACCCTCTGGTCGGCGGACCATGCAGAGCTTTTGGTTTGCTGCTTGCGGACTGTTATTAGGCAGCGCTGTTGTTTTTCAGTCGCTGGTCCTATGACCTGGAATAACTTCCCTGTTACACTGCGCTTAGTGCCTGTGGCCACTCTACTACATTTCTTTATTAATCTTAAACCTGTCCTATTGAGCCAGGGCTAAGAAGAGTCCAACCCATGGGTAAGAGAAACAGAAATCTGTGCTGCCATCTGATGAATGACACAGTGAGAAAATTCGTGTAGCAGGAATGTTGACTTTATGACCGACAGACAGACAAACATTTCTCTTTTATTATTTTATTAATATTAATAATAACAATACTTACATACATATACATATGTCTCTTGCATATAGTTCAAAATATATAGTATTTGTGCCAAGCTGGACACTACTGTTTCTTTGTATTAAATTACAAATTTTCATTATTGTAACACTTGTGTAAGTTGTGTGTCACTCGATGCAGTCACTGAGTTTTTCTTAATTTGGCACATTTTGTTGCTTTTCGTGTTAGGTCCTCAAGTGGTCTTTGTTGGTGAAACTCATCTGCCATTTGGCCACGTACCACTGCTTCTGTACCAGGGAGAACTGACATTGCAGACGTCATCAGGTGCTGTTCAAGTCATTCCACTCAACACACACGCATTCTCCCTACAAGATAGAAAGACATGTGCAACACAGGAACAGGTATTTTATTGCTGTTGATCTTCATGTGCTCTTTGTTGATGGATTGTTTGAATATATCTGAAGAAGGATATCTGAGCTTGTGATTTGATACTGGTGAAGGAGTGCACCAGTGTAAATAATGTTACAGTCATTACGGAACTAAGAGTTGTTTGAATGCAGTCCTCCCTTGTGATGACTAGGGGAAGCACTATTGGTGGCATTTTCAGGCTGGGAAACGCAACGAATTGAGACCTGAGTTTAGTGTCAATTCTCTCTGCAGGTCCTGATTCTACTACTTATGTTACACTAGAGTTACATATTAAAATATATCCCTTGAAGTTATTTTGACTATTTTACATACCTGGACTATTGCAACACTGTCCCCTGTGGGCCTACCAAGGTTCTAGATGTGACAGCATAAGTCCAACCTCCAATGTTTTGAGTTACATGGGAGACATTTCACTGGCTTCCAATCAAGACCAGGATTATATTCAAGATTCTCCTTATGGGACAAGCTTCAGGAATCACATGATGTATTCCCAGAATCACATGATGTATTCCCAGAATACATCATGTAACTCTGCATTGTTGTCTCTGGCAAGCCAAAAATTGAAGATAATTGCATTCAGTAGCCAGTTGGACTTACTGGTCCCATGCTCCTGTACAACAATAAACGCACTGTGTTGTGCTTTGAACCATCCTTCTGGAACAGTCTACTACTTAAATTACATACTGTTCAGCGACATTCAGCTCACAGTGACAGGTAACCCTTTGGGTCTTTACCATGTTTTTCCAGGAGTTTCCTTTAACCATTAGCCTTTTAACCATTTAATGTTCATGTCATAGTATACAACTATATACCACTGCTGGTCACACTATAATACAGTATAATTTACCAGTGATGGTCAGGTTGTAAGTCATAAGTCAATGAAGCGGGTGTTTTGTAAATTTCATTCGAATTTATGTCATATCTTAAAATTTTCTTTCTGAGGATGCTTTGGACTTGATAATCTCTTTTCATTTGGTGGAGATCATTATGCTTTTGACATTTCGGATGGCATTCAGCAAAGTGGTTAAGACTGGATACAGTTTGGATCAATAATGGCCATAAAAAAATAATTCAGATGGGTAATTCGTCTTCACAGGATGGAAGGAGCGCAGTGTGTTCTGCATGCCACCGTTAGGCTGCCATGTACTGCCATTGAAATGATATTGTTTAACTGTGTGAGACAGTCTGGATAGCATGAAAGTAGTTGAATGGTATCATCAAAAATATTTGAATGTGAAATATGTCGAACTAGAAAAAATACTACAAGAAACTTGTTATAGGTTCAGCAGATGATGGAGTCAAAAATTTGTTTCTTTACCTTTTACAATTAATGCCATTTGGCAGGGGCTTGGAAATGATTAGTCTACTAGTTGTCAGGGATATAATCTTTATTTTGAGTGTCCAGTAATGGTGATCCCCTGGAAACCGAACTCGGACCTCCCTCGGACTACTCTTTTGGACAACCCCTCTGATTAGACGCAGCGCTCGTGAATAAGCTGGTGCCCTGCGCTTGGCTTTCGAGTGGAGCTTTAGAAGTTTGGAGATTACGATTACGATTACGAACTAAATTAGAAAATGTGGGAATTGCTTTTCAATTATTTGTACTTTTAGTTTTTGCATCCATGTTTCATAAATGACAGTAAGGTGCAGATTTTTTGCACAAATTGCTAAAACATTTAAAAGGGTTGTTAAAAATTATAAAATTTGCCAGAAAAACATGGATTTGAATTTGAGTTTGATATTCGTGTAAGTATTTAAAAGCATGATTTCTTAATCCTGTTTTCTAATGATGATTTGTATGTATTTTAGCAAAAAGAGTGTCTAAAATATTGCCTTAGTCTCAAAAGGTAAGTGCTTTGGGTGTTCTTGTTGTACATGTATTCTATATTTATGAGTGTGAATGGCTAAAGTTACCCCAAGCATTTTTAATGCTTGATAGTGGAATAGCAAAGCCAACAAGTTTTAGTACCAGCATAAGAAGAGACAAAATGCAGGTGTTGATGTGAACCTAACAATAAGTCAAACATGCTGAAGCTGTAGAGAGTTCAGAACTCTTTGGCTAGAGCCATAAATAATACATCCAAATATGAACATATAACCCCTGTGCTTAAATATGTGCATTGGCTTCCTGTTCAGCAAAGAATTAGTTTCAAATCAGGGCTCATAGTTTAGTAAACTTTGTACTCTGGCCAGCCACAATGCTTAAATTCAGTTCTTATTCCCCAGACTTATCATTATTCAACGAGGTCATGTAAGGGTTTTTGAAGTGGAATAACCACTGTTAAAACAAAGTTGTGGGAAACTCTAAACTATGTTAAAAGTCAGTAAGTGGGCATTGGAATATGAAAGCATGGAAGCAACTGGAAAAACTGAAATAAAATTTTTCAGTAATTTCCCAGTAATATTTGTTTTAGATTTCATGATGCCTGGGGTTTTTGCCAGTTGTTGAATTTGAAGCAAGCCTGGACAGAACTGGGCAAGGCTGCTATGCACTCTCTTGATGTTGACTATGGTGAGAACTTGCCATCATATGTTCTTTTCAGCTGGCTGGCTTTCATTGCTTGCTTACTGTTCACTTGTTCGGTCTCTACTCTAGCCTGAGATCTCATTATCATGTAGCAGAGCAGAGGAAAGGTTGAAGCCACATCCTCTCTGCACTTTAGTTTAGTCTGGTGTGCCTCGTTTGGAAGGCTTCTCATGTTCAATCTTATAGTTGAATGTAATCTACCGAGTTCTACAGTGGCATTATATTGATGTAAAAGGCATCAGTCATTGGTCGCTTCAAGTGAGACTGAAGCCAAAGTTATAATCCATGGAAGAAACGTGATCAGAATATGATGTATCAGGGAAACCAGAAGTAAAGCTATAGTGAATAAGCAACTTGAAACAGAATAATTTTAAGTTTTAGATCTGAATGACATTAAAGAACAAACGAAACATACATTTATTTTTACTTTTACCTTTAACTAGTCAGACAATTACAGAAAGTCTAATGTTATTTTGACTGTGATTTTCTTACTGTCTAGCCATCAAAGTCTATCGGGAGATTGGTGATGTTGGTATGGTTATGTCACTTGACAGTATCAAGGTCAGTAAACAATTAAGAATAATTATCTGTTGACCTTCTTTTAGCTTTAACTAAACGAGTTTTTCAATAGCACCTGTGTTAAGAAACATCTGTCATTTCTGATCATGTCTGAGAAAACCCAGCTTAAGTCCTGAATCTAAATCGAGTGACTAAGTAATGTTGTTATATTAATAGGTGAAAGTCTTGCCTTGTCTTGTCTTTTGGAAATCAAGAGGCAAAACTATATTGTAGGATCTTTATCTAGTCACTTTTGCCCTGGAGAAAGTGTAGGAGAAATGTTGTGTAGGATAATTAGATATAGGTTTGACCTGAGTTTATCTTGCTTAGGTAACCAAATGTTCCAAGTTACATCTCTGCTATCTTTGAATTTTATGTAAATCATTTCAGTTGGTAGAAGATCGTAATCTTTTATCGGGCTATCTTGCGATGTACCTAGATGATTTCAACCAAGCTCAGGATTTGTTTCTTAGTTCATCCAAACAAGTGGCAGCACTGGAGGTAGGAACATTATATCGCATAACATTGTGTAATGTATCAAAACATTTATTTAAATCTCTGTTCAGAGCTTCTTGCTTTTTTTCACTGCTGACTAAGAATGTTATATGTCTGTGTTTTTGCGTACTGTACCAATATGAAGTAGCTATTGTCTGTTTACTTGGACTGAGGATTTGCCCGTTGTTAAATTCCAAAGTTATGAGCATCATCAACTGATGCCATGCAGAAGTGAGAGATTATAAGTAAAGTCAGAAGAAATGACTGAATGGCAAATGGCTTATGCAAATACCCATTACCCATTACCCATTAACCCTTTACCGACCAAAGTGTAGTAAATGGTGTGGGAAATTCTATACCCTTGGTTGGTAAACGGTTAATGTGAAGTTATTAGGAACAAGCCATCCAAACCATGCTTAAACCTGGCTATATGTTAAATAATGAAATCAAAAACAACAAAAAATCAGACAGGTGTGCAGTCAGGTGAGACCTAGTAGGGCAAGCGTTTGTAAAGTACACGAGGGATAAAGTTCTTCACATCCTTAGCAGGCAGTTCAAAGTTATGACGTCTTGGGCGGAGGTTGTATCGTCGTTGTACGATTGGTGGAAATAGCCCTCGCAAGACATGGCAGTCATTCCTAATAACTGCTTGGGGCAGTCGCTCTTCAGCTGCACCCACCATCTCCTCTACACCCGGCGATCGCGGTAGTAGGAAACCCATCCTCTGCATCCTCTGCACCAGACGCTCAAGTCTGGGCCATGGGTCTGGACCAGGGCCATGTGTTGAACCCACTTCTCCCACCGCTGAGGCCACAGCCCTACTCCATGAGGCCGAGACTGCTCGATCGAATTATCTGTAGGGTGGAAAAACTTAATGAGTAAAACGTTTTTGACAAAAATGCTCTACGTTGTTTAAATATCATGTAAACCAAAGTGCGGTGTTAGCAGTTGGTCGTTATAAAGAGTATACTTACTTACGTAATATGAACAGCAGAACATTTTATTACCATGGACAATCATCATCTTGTATATGATTTCAACATAGTACATAATACCAGAGTTTATATTCCAAGAGTCACACTTTAATTGTGATAGGTTCATCAAGTTCAAATGAATTTTTTACATTATATATTTTCTTCTGTTTCTGGCTCTTAGCTCTGTTTTTCTTTTCAAAATAGATCTGCATAGGTTTTAGACTTTTATGCATTCCATCAGGCTAATGTCAACTGTTGTTTTCATTTGGCAGATGACAGCAACAATTAGTTTCCTCTTGGACAATCCTTACTCCACAAACAGCACACTTATCTTAACCGCAGCTTAACTTTGCTTTAGAAATTAAATTCTCCAAAAAATTCATGCAGCTTATTTCATATTTTAGTAAACCTCATAGAATTGATTCTGCTTGGCCAAGATCTCTAGAAATGTTGGCTTACCTTGGGGAAATGCATGCATCCTGGTATCAGATCTCTTTGGTCAACTGTTTAGGGTGATTGACTTGCTCCTCAATTTAGAACAATGCATGTAAGGCATGTAATGTGGAATTGGTCAACCTCTGCAATGCATCATGCGATTATTTCTGTGTCTGGATTGTCATTTTGGAATGAGTTACTCAGAAACTTAAGAACTCTTTGGCCTTCCTTGCCTTTTTCCATTAAATTCTGAAAGCCATCTTGTTCTGTGGTAGAACAAGATAATGTCAAGGGAGAAGATTTTGGATCGGGGTGCTGCTGTGTAGTTTTTCTTTAAAGTGGTGATGTATGGGGCGCTATATAAATGCTCTGAATGAATGAATGCATGAGTGTATACTGTATAGATATTGGTTTGCATTAATTTATATACTTCAGAAATGATACCTAGCTCTTTGTTTTACCAATTGCCAATAATAAGATATTTGTTTTACCAAATACCAAAAGTCGTGGATAGAGTCACGCCCGACCTGAGCCTATACCTGGGACTAGAATCACGCCCGCTACGCTATTGGTCAATGCATGTCACATGATTTTGTGTACGTTAAACGAACCGACCGACAAACATTCCCGATTGGGGTGTGTCACCAACTCTTCTTCTTTAGTTCTTAGTGACCTATCTCAAGCACTTTTCCTTAACTCTAAATATAAATTGCTCAGCGTCTTCTAACTGTTGTTAGAATTAAATTGACACAGTTATTTTGTTTCTTTCTTCTTTCTTCAAACACAGTTCTTTAAAACTCAGCACTTCAATATCAGTGTTCTTCATCAACACAAAACTCAACTGTAACTACTAACATACAGCTCTCTCTTCTTCTTCTTGTGGTTCTCTGCCTCTTAGGCAGGTTCAAATGTCCGACATCGCCACTCCTCTCTTTGTTGGGCCTCTTCTTTCAGCTTCCTGTAATCGTTTGTCATCATCCAATCCAGCATCATCTGTCTTGGTCTTCCTCTTGTCTTCCTCCCCTCCATTTTCCTTCAATGATCGTTCTTAGTAGTGAGTCTCCTCTCAGCGTGTGCCCGATCCATTTCCTTTGCCTCTCTCTTATTGTGCGTATAAGGACTCTTTCTTCTCCAATTATTCCCAGCACCTCTTCATTTGTTATATGTTCTGTCCAGCTGATTTTTTCCATTCTTCTCCATGTCCACAGCTCTCTCTACTGCATTAAAACAACTGTTACACTGTATTGTTCAAATTCACTGTCATCAGCAGTTTCTAAGTTTGGCGCCAATGAACACGTGCCGAGAAACTATCTAGTCTAAGCGAATGTTTACTTAAGGCCAAGCGCCCGCTAGCCGACCGCGCAACTAAGACCTATATATATATTCGCATTGGCTGCATAACAATCGATACACATTATATATATATAAACTTTAGGAACACTTGTGCTCATTATATATGCAAAACGTTTGTTCACAGGGTGGAAGGTTGTTCACCGTGTTTTCTAATAACGGCACTAACCCTAGCCCTGACCCTAACCGACCCTCACGATGCCTAACTTGACCCTAACCGACCCTCACACTGCCTAATCTGACCCTAAACGACCCTCACGAATCCTAACCTGACCCGCCATTTCAAAATTCCAAGGGAAAACAACAAGGTCACGTGACAGGATTTAGCGCGACAGACGTGAATGTAGTACTGGGGTTCCGCTAACGCCCGAGATGTGAATGGATCCAATACGAATACCAAAATGTCTTTGTTATACCAATATTCAGTATATGTGTTTAGAAGATGAACATGATCCATTTCGTTAACTGAATGTTTTATTTATTTTGTTCAGATGCGACGGGATCTGATGCACTGGGACATGGCTCTGCAGTTAGCTAAGACACTGGCTGATGATCAGATACCCTACATTTCCAAGGAATATGCCCAGCAACTGGAATTCCTTGGTGACTATCCAAATGCTCTCAAGCACTATGAACATGGCATCACAAAAGAAGAATCACGACATGAACACGATGAAGCCTGTGCTGCTGGTGTGGCACGAATGTCCATCAGAATGGGCGACCTGAGAAGGCCAGTCCTCTCAACAGTCAACTTATATAAGCTTCTTATCTTTATTCAGACTACTTTTTATGCATGTATTTTATCATCATCATCATCATCTTCTTCTTCATCATCAGCTTGAAGGTTCTGCATCATCATCATTATCAGTTTCTAATGACAGCCATTTGGTGACATGAGTGCAAAGAATATCTTCATTTTCCAACAATTTTCAAATCTAGTGCTTTTCTCTGACTAAGTCCAAATTTTTTGTTTTGTTGTTGTTTATGTTGTCTATTCCGCATATTTTTGGTTTTAATTTTAATTTTTCATCTTGCATTGTCTGGGAATCGGTCATCTAGTACTCTTTCCAGTTGACCAAACCATCAGAGTCACTGAATGACTTATCCAGCAGAGCTGTCTGCATAGTTGAATAGTTCTTCATTCTGATTTTGTGTAGTTTCAAGATTCCTGTGAATTTCTGTAGCCAACTCATATTTGCTGTATTCTTTGCTCATCTTGCTTTTCATTGTCCAACTTTCCATGGCAAGATGGGTTGTGTCATTGCCTCATATTCTTCTCTGTGTTTTCTACAATACATTATGGTATAACTGATAAATTTAACAATTCCCCTTACAAGAATTCATAAGTGCACTTTGAGTCACAGCAGCGGAAACATTTTCAATAATGAACAGACTGAGCATGTAAAGAGGTACAAATGTTGGAACGAGCAGCCGTGACTCAGTGCCAGCCAGAGACAACACTCATACCTGGAACAACATACTTTTCACAAGATGCAGATCGAAACAAGGATTGCCCTTTAACAGAGTTGCAGGGTGTAACCATGCATGATAAGTAGGATGGCAAATGATTTCCATCTACTTTGTACGTGAGGTATGCATGCGCTCAGGTACAAGAAGCCAGCATAGAGTACAAAGAGTGATTGGATAATCAATGTAATAAGTTAACCAATACACAAACTGTACTCAGATAGAGTGACCACTGGCAAAGTCACACAAGTACGCAGAGCCAACCGATGGATTCTCATCCAGAGCTGATTGTAGCCACCATGTTCAGAATTCATGGACCATGTCACATCGAAGAAGAGGAGCCATGAGAGGCGACAAGGCTCACAACACCAAACCCAACACAGAGCAGTCCCTTGCAGATGGCAGAAGACGCTACGTCCAGGCCTCCCTCTGCCACTGGATCTGTGAAGAATGACATTCTTTGCAGCTGGCAACTGGTTGCAGTAGAATGGTCAGTACCAATCCAAGGACTCTCTTGGCCTTTTCAGATGGAGTTTGAACACAGTCCAGATAGTACCCCTTACTCTGAGTGGTGCTATACAACTGTTCAATTACAATTACTTCGGTAGAGTCCACTGGCTCTGCACGAAATTCAATAGCAAAAATGTCTGCACATCATCAAAAACACTCAGAAACAATGGCAAAAGACAAATAATTCCACGAACACATACTAGGTCACAATGGAAGTCTGAATGACAGAAATCATTATGTAAAACCTGTGTATGGCCAACTTGGCCATGTTTACAGACTGAACATGATGGAAGCATTTCGAATATTTACTTAAAGTTGCAGGTGAGATGGACAATTAATTTGGTGATGAACATTTTATTGATTTTGTTGAAATGTACACACTTCACCTGTTTCATTCTGTTACCATTATGCTGTGAAGCAATGGGTTCCTTTTTGATTTTTTCTTTGATTGAATGGCATTTGTTTTTTGGACAAAAAAATGAGTGAATCCAAAGTTGTTTCTGTCAAATTCAATTTCTTTTTCTTTGTTTCTTGCTAAATAGGGGTGTTGCCATGGCAATGAAAATGCCGTTGCGTACACTGAAGAAAGAATGTGCTGCAATACTGGAGAGCATGAAGGTAGTAATCAGAGTTTACTTTTCATGTCCTTCTGAACAGCAGTGCACGGTTCAACACTTTGGATCATTGTATCAGCCAGCATCTCTTTTGCGGTCATTGGAGTGGCTCTGCCCTTTCCTAATTGAATGTGCAATGTTGACTTCAAACATTAGATGAAGACCTGTTCATGGTGGAGCATGTGTATTCCGACTGCAGGTCATGCTTTTAGGTGCTTTGCCCGTGTTGGCCCATCAGCTTGGAACTCTCTTCCCCAGTCTCTTCACCTTGAGTTACTAGCCATCTCACCTTCCCAGTTCCATAGACGCCTTAAGACTTTCCTGTTCCCTGATGCAGGCACTGAAGCAGCTTGAGAGTGCTGCTGATTTTTGAGTGGCACTATATAAATGTTCAATTACAATTACAATTACAATTTTATCAATTGTGGCAGATCAGAGCAGATTCATTTGACAAAATTTATCCACTGTCACTCTTGTCCAATCCATTCTGATGCATCGGACTGATGTGATACTGTGCTTGCAAGCCTTCTAAAGTGTTAATTTGTCAGCTTCAGGCTATCACCAACTGCAATGCCCAAAGCCTGCCATAATTCATGTATGTTTTAATGTATGTTGAAGGCACAGCTGTGGACAGAATTACATTTTAAAAGATCCTTCTAATAAAAGCAACCTTTATTCTTGATGTATGTATGTCTGTAGTATCTGGCCATTTTGAAGCGTCTTTCAAGAATAGTTGGACATCTTCAGCACTGTGACCGAACCGAGGCTTCAAGAGTGGAGATGATCTTAGTCAGATTGACTGGATGTATAGAGGTGGCCCAAGTACTGAGTCCTGTGGAACACCAACATTTAACAGTTGTCCAAATTGAGATGTCCAAGCCAATCTTAATTACCATAGATATTAGATAGAAATTAAGATTTAAGATGGGCTGGTAGTTGTTGCTCATGCGCTTCGGCATGAACTGCCGCATAGGGACCCTGGGCAAGTCCTTCACTCGCAGTTGCTCATGCGGTTCGGCGTGAAACTCCGATTCAGTGTCCATGCTGTAGTCGGGAGCACCTCTGAGTAGAAATCTTGAAGGGGCGCTATAACAAGTGCTCATACATACATACATACATACATACATACATACATACATACATAACATGCTTCTTACTTGCTGGCTCGCGTCCAGAATATACCAGAGCTATGTACATAATGCACTTCATGTTTAGCATAAACAAGGGTCACTTAATTAGTCTGTAAATTGTTTGATGGATTCAACTGTTTGAAAGAGCAATGGTTATTGTTTAGCAATATGGCGAATCTGCCATGCTGTATGAAAAAGGTGGATATTATGACAAGGCAGCTTCAGTCTACATTCGTGCTAAAAACTGGTAATCATCTTTCATATACTATGCTTGTGTTTCTGATGAAATCCTAAAGTTGATAACAAATAAATTTTCTGTGTAAAACCCTAGCAAATAAGCATCATTGAGTTTTTAAGGGGATACAGGCCTGCTTAATTTCTGCCCTGAAAATGATGATGATCATGAGTTTTACTTTACACATGAAGCAGCATCCTGTGTAGGTGATGGTGTCCACAAGGGACTCTATAACATACACTGCATAGTATTTCTTCTTGTTTTCAGGGCTAAAGTGGGTGAGCTATTGCCTCAGGTGACATCACCCAAGATCCATGGTCAGTATGCACGTGCAAAGGAAGCTGAGGGCAAGTACAAGGATGCTGCGTTGGCCTACGAAAATGCCAAAGACTGGGACAATGTCATACGGTATTACTAGACATTTCTATATCATCATACAAGTTATCAATAGGTTTTTAAGTGTTGTGCCTTGCATTTCCTTATTATTTTTAGCTTCTATTGTATCTACTGATATGATGAAAAGTTGAAATTTAGCTTAAAGGAGTATAGTATTTAGTGCTGTGCTTTCCTACTCTACAAAACTCATACTGGATAGTAATGGCAAGAAGTTATAAAGTTGAGAATGTAAACATTATTAGGCAGCACCAATGATAAAAAATTTAATTTATCTCAGATCAAGGATTTAAACTATGGATCAAATGCTAGAAAAACAGTACAGTGCAACTGTAGTGTGATGATGCTATATATTTGCCAAGTGTATATTTTATTGTTATGTTTTATTGACAATGTTTATGTTTTAGCATCTATCTGGACCATCTCCAGAAGCCAGAGGAGGCAGTTCGTATTGTCAGGGCAACTCAGTCGACAGATGGCGCCAGAATGGTTGCTAAGTAATGGCAAAATTTGTTCGAATGGTCTCCGTAAATTTTTAATTAAGTTTTGTGGGCTTCTTGTTGAGATTGCAGTTCTCAGTGCATTTGGAAGACATCTGAGTGGTAGTGGATGGGTTGAAGCGGTCACTTAAGCAGGGCTAGTTGAGAACATCTCATCCGCACAGACTGTGCCAGTGGCGTAACGAGAGGGGCAGAATACTTTGAACTCATTTTAGTGATGATAGCAGTATGTAAATTGTTGCTTCTATTTAAATTTCGGTTCTGCCTTTGACTGTCATTAATGCCTGAAATTAATAATTTCAGTTGTATTCTTTGACCTCATTTTAAGGATGACACAATATAAATCACTTGTTGAACAATTCACAGGCTGTGTGGCACTTTCCCAACTTACTAACGTCAGAAACATGGATTTAAAGGTCTCCTTGCTGAAACACAAACTCTCCAAGATGGCGATTAAACAACTAAAATAAATTTGAACAAAATTAAGCCAAGGTAGCTTCTAAAACTCCTGAAATGAAAACAAGTCTTTACTGATGTTACCCTAAAACATAGGCTATGGAATTAATTATCAGGTTTGAGCAGAAGTCATGGTTGCTTACTATAGCTCATTATATTACATGTATTTAATCTTGTGATATTTTTCTTAATATTACAAGATTATTATTATTAACAGGTCATCAACAAATATGCAATCATTTAATTAGATAATTGTTAATGAGTTTGCCTCATATTGTGTGCTGTAACTGGTTTTTGTTGATTAGATTTTTTGAGAAGCTCAAAGACTTTTCGTCAGCAATTCAGTTCCTTGTTCTGTCCAAGTGCAATGATGAGGCCTTCCAACTGGCACAGAAGCATGGACACATGGAGAAATATGCTGATATAATTGGTTGGATGCACTCTCTAATACTATTCTTAAATAACAAAATAGAACAGTAAGACTGTGAAAGACAGACATAGTGAATACACAAGTTGGACAAAACTGCTGGAGTGGAATGGCGTCTGCTAAGGTTTATCAGACAGAGGAAGCTTTCATATTTCAGGCATGTGGTGCCCGTGGAGATTGCCTGGAGAAGGAGATAATACATGGCACTGTTCCTGGATCAAGAGCTTAATGAAGACCTAAAATTACCTGGACTGACAGCATAAAGTCATGAATTGAATTATCATTTGATCAGTTATTGAGGGAGACAATAGACAGAAAGAAGCAGATGAAACAAAAATTATAATTATCCTTGGCGTGGCTAGTCTTTGGCTTGAGAACGAATGTGAACCTGACAAGGCAAGTATGATATATGTTGCTTGTGTATGTGTAGGCCCAGATGCTACTGCAGAAGACTATGGGAGCATTGCTGTTCACTTTGAAAATGAAAAGAATCATTACCTGGCTGGCAAGTTTTTCTTCCTGGCTGGCAAATATTCACAGGTGAGCTTTCAGCACTAATTTAATTTTTTACTATTACCTTTCATATTCATATGAATAAGCTGGTGCCTTGTGATTAGCTTTAGAGTAGCACTATAGAAATTTAGAGTTTATGATTAATTAAATTTAGGCTGTCAGCAGATGGGTCAAGTGAAGTTATCACAAACTTTTCAGTCTTTCTGAGTATATTGAGTTATGCCTAATAGCCAATGATGAAGGTTTTCATAATTGCAAACCTAACCACAGATATTTTAATTTTATGCTATACACAAAATCAGGCATACAAAAAAACCTAACTAACAGAGAAGTTGTAATTACCATATACTTATGCATATATCACAATGTTCATTTTTGGTAAGGTAATTATAATGCGCAGATAAGTAACAAGATCTAAATAATAATAATTAGGACAATTTATATGTGCCGTAACATGGCCATGCCGTTGCAAGGACACATCACAAAGGCACCTATGAAGTTAGTAGAAGCTCTCAACTGAAATAGGATGAGATAATAATAATAATATCTTTTCTTTAATAAGCGCCTGACAAACGCACTGCGCTGTACATTTACATGTTATGCAATCTTAACTAGTTAACTACTAACAGAACAGACAGCTTGCAATACAACGGCGCTAATAGCAGCCTACAAAGCATATCCGCCCAACGGGGGCTCGAACTCGGTACCTCTCGGTCTCTGTGCCAGATGTTATCCAATGCGCCATGGGCCCCCCGTTGAGTTATTTTGGGGGCATCTATCCATACCGCCACCACTTCTATCAGCCCCAGTCTTCTACGATCAGTTCATTCTCACAAAACATAACTGTTCAGATAATAAGCCAGTTCATCTTTAGCAATGCGCATGCGCAACTATCTCCACTTTTACTTCCGGTGATAGGTCACCGTTCATAAACAAACTGAATGGTGCCGGTAGCGATGTTGCTATGATCTACTTTGACGCAAATATTAGAAGATATTTGATTGCCACGAGTTCATGTTTAACTCGATGAAGTTGTCTTGTGGCATCTTTCTGTTATAAATTTCTTCAAATCATCTACATTCCATCGATTAAAGTCGTCCACTTTGACCGATTCGTCTAAGCTATCCGCCATGTTTCGCTTTGTTTATGAACGGGGAACATAGACATCTTACATTTAATATATGATGTCTATGGCGGGGAACTATCACTTTTCCCGTCATGCCTTGCGGGAAAAATAAAGCTGAAATGGCTTATAGATTATCCGCAGCTGTTGCATTCTAAAGTTCAGTGGAAGGACCTCTGCCTTTAGGAACAGAATTAACTTTTTGCATAAGTATACATGTAATTATGTTGGATTTGACTGAGGCCACACCTATGTTAGGATTCCCAACGTTGTCGATCTAAGATGTCCTGGGGTTGATGGGCCAATCAGAAGTGCACCTTTACCATGGAGCTTCCTGTGATTTAGCACAAGTCAGTCAGGCAATCAAAAAGAGGGATGAGGAGAGAATAAAAGCATTTGAAATGAAATGCATACGAAAAATACTGGGTATATCATGGATAGAGAAAAAAAAACAAATGAATGGGTGTTAGAGACGGCGGGATTGGAAAGGAATATACTGGAATCAATAAAAAGAAGAAAGATGTCTTACTTTGGGCATATAATGAGGAAACAAGGTGAATGCCTAGAGAAAGAAATTATGCAAGGAACGGTACCGGGAGCAAGAGCAAGAGGGAAACCAAGGAAGAGATGGATGGACAATGTGGGCGAATGGTTGGAATTATCAACGGAAAGGTTGCTGCGAGAAACCGAGGACAGGAGAGGATGGAGAAGAATCGTCTACAATGCGACCAACCCTCGTATCGAGGACGGTTGAAGAGAGAGAGAGAGTCAGGCAATCAGAGAAGTAGAATGATCCAGTGAGCAGTTGATGCATAGCCTGTGCATTTTGTTGGTGACAGAACACACTGTCAGAATGGTATGACTAACACTTAAGAAACACCATCTATTCATCTTGAGAAGACTAGAATTTTAGCTATGGTAGCTGTTGTAATCATCGTAGCTCTCGCATCATCGCAACAATCGTCAGTGTAGTGCAGATCAAACAATCTTCCACAGACTCGGACGATTATAGATGTTCGTTGGACATTTGTATTCAGAATGATATAATAAATGCAATAATATTAAACTATCAGGCACTTTGTAGGACTGGTTTATCCGACACAGACAATTGGTACATATAAGAAGTCCATTTGTGTAACACGTTTATGCTTTAAAGTGATGAAATTAACTGTTTAAGAATAAACTGGTGTATGTGCCAATGAACATATTTGTTACCCTACTGCTTGGAAAATTGTCTATGCCAACCAGAGTGATAAGTTTTCTGTGCTTACAAATATTTAAGTAAAGCATTGCTAGATGACCATTACAAAGCCCTGTAAAATCTTAAATCTAATACCATTTCACCTCACTTAATCCCTTAGGCTACAATACAAGTATATGCTACTTATAATGTCTTGTGCAAAGTAACTTGGAGATGTCCAGTTTGGTTTGACATGCCATTTAGAGACATCATAGCTTGGAGAGTTGAATGGGAGGTGTGCGGTTGTACAGGTTGAAGTAGAGAGGACAGACAGATAGCTCATGAATGAGCCATCTTTCTGTCCTCTCTAATTCAACCTGTCTCTTGGATTCTTGTCTGCACTAACTGCTTTCAAACAGAACAGAGTTCCTGTGCTTACAATAGCATCAAATGAGAACAGGCCTGTTTTAGTCTGTTTGTGATGCAGTGAATGAAGACTATGGCATACATTGTCAATGTCTATCCACATGTACGTCTCATTGGTGGACTGTTGGCTCTTCATCTCATTGGTGATGACACTTACTGCATATCATATAAGATGAACTATATGTGATCTCATTGTCACCTCTTTGAGTTCATGTTTTTCCCTTCTGGGAACCCGATTGTTTCCCTCAAACGTTAACAAGATAATCATGTGATCTGTCTGTTTTAATTTCTAAACATATGATCATTGATTATGATTATTCTGGATCACTACTTATAAACTATTCTATGGAAACAATAAAAGGATTGATTGATTGATTGATATTCATCTGATGGGGAATTATCAGCAGTTTTTGTGTCCAATCTGTGTGACACTTAGTGTTTTTAAATGTGAAGTTGTCTACATAAACATAGTTTACCTTTATGGACTGATTATGCTTGTAATGGTGTGGTTGGCGTTTACGTAATAAAACACCTTTACATTTCTTTTGTATGATCATGCAACTTAGGCTTTGAATCATTTGCTGAATCCATCAAATGGTGAGAATGCGGATGCACTCAATTTGGCCGTGGATGTTGTTGGCCAGGCAAGTGACCAGCAGTTGACGAAACGACTCATCGGATATCTCATGGGGGATGAGGATGACATGCCAAAGGTTAGCAAGTGCACTTTTTCTGCTGGTTATCACGGTCATATTGAAGCAGTCACGAAATGAAGAATAAATCCTTGACAACCAGCAGATCAGCAATCTCTAGCCTCTGACTTACATGGATTGCCCTTGTTTTTTTTGCATGTGTGTATATATGTGTATGTATATATGTATAAAATATTACCCTTACTTTATATAAATATAAATACATACATATATATACACCGTATTTTTGGACTATACGTTGCTCCTTTGTATAAGCCACAGTGACGCAAAAACGGCAAAGTTTTTCGAAAATCAATACATAGGTCACTTGTGCAGGCAGAGACGGAGCACCTATACACAGATAGTCAAACGCATATAATGCAACATCAGGCTTTCTCGGTCGTGGGACTGAGAATCTGGAATGGACTTCCTCTAGAGCTCCATCTCCTACCTAGGAACTCTTCACTTGCATTTGATACCTCTCTGAAAACTACTCTTTTCAGCAAAGGCTATCTGAAACCGTGGGTTCACCCGCGGTTGGTACTCAAAGGGTTAAAATGGTTAAAATTCAACTCGAAATTATACCTTCTGTTTATTTCTGTATATTTGTGCAACATATCAGCTAACTCAAACAGGGTTGCCAAAATATCGAAGTGCTTGGTTGCCAAATCATGTCAGAAAGTATCCCAAAATTTATTGGTTTTGTCAGTCACGTCAGAAGACACTTGATAAACCATTGATGTGAAAATTTAGATGGCAGACTGCTTAGTGCTTACCATAGACTAGTCCATACTCCATAAAGCATGTATGTATTATTAAGTAAGCTCAACACCACATAAGGCTAGTAGCTAGTAACAGTAACTTAGTGACCTACTGCAGTCATGAAATGTTTATGAGAAACAGAATGGGGGTATGATTGATAGTTTATGAGAATTCATAATGTCGCCATAGCGACCACAGGACACTTCAAAATTAGCCTAAATATCGCCAGGTTGTGAGGATGAAATTTTCAATCGCAAGTGCATTGAAAAGTAACCAAACTCGCGCTTTTCATGATGACCTGGCTGCAACCCTAAACCCAAAATCGAAGTGTAAAATAAATGCAAATGCCTGCAAGTTTATAGACAGTGTAAATAAAGCCTGAATTTTTATATACATTTCCTTAAATATGTAAGTATGCAGGAAAATTTCATTTAAAAACTGCAGTTGTGCATTGTTGGTATTTACTTATAGCTATAACAATGTTATGTGATTTTGTAAACAGGATTTCAAGTATCTTTTCCGACTGTACATGGCTTTGAAGCAGTACAGGGAGGCTGCAAATACAGCTATCATCATTGCAAGAGAAGAACAGAATGGGGGTATGATTGATAGTTTGTCTATAAATTACAGTTTAAGTTTTCATTATCTACATACAGCTGCTATCGTATTTTTTAAGTGAAACTGTTTGGATATCTAACTGATCAACTATCCCAGTCATGACCATAGGCGCAACCACCCTATGGGACCCGTGGGATGCGTCCCCCAACTTTCGAACAGGTTGGGACGGTCCCCTCCAACTGTTGAAAATGTTGGGGTAAACAAGAGCCCAAAATCTACTCCAATTGACATCAAATGCTCAAAATTGCGTCGGCTTCTGGGGTTCTGCCCCAGACCCCGACTCCTCCACATCCCTAGTCGTTATAGGGGCTTCTTGCCTTCGGCAATTGCGGCTGTGCGCCTTCCGCCTTCGCAGTTCCCCCACTTGGACGTTCTAGTAGGTCCCTCCCCCAACAAATTGCTTGCCCTGCTGCCGATAAAATAAAGGGTCAGGCTTAAAACCGCTAAACTCAAGTCTATCGGAATTCAGTGCAGAATGTTGCTGTATAATTTCACTCTAAAACTTTACTTATCTCGCTTTTTAAAATTCGACTAAGGCTCGCGGTAGAAGCTTAGGAGGACATTTCAACTTTTAATGCTGCCAATGCGAGTGGTGTTCTTCTAAAACCTAAAATCTCAGTTTATTCATATAATAGTCATATTTTTTCACAGATCTAGATGGTTTAGGTAAGTATTTTATATCGAAATCATTGTTGACAAATTTGCGGTAAATTATAGCCCAAAATGTACTCCATTTGGCATCAAATTCTCTAAAGTGCGTCGGCTTATGGGGCTCCGCCCCAGACCCCGGTGGGAGCTTACGACGCTCCCCCATACCCCTAGTCGTTAGGGGCTTCTTGCCTTCGGCAATCGCAGCTTTGCGCCTTTGGCGCTTGCAATTCCCCCTACTCAGACATTCTAGCAGGTCCCCCAACTTCTGGACCGTGGTTGCGCCCCTGGTCATGACAACAATATTATCATTGCGTTGAGACAAAGGTGAGCTGAAGATGTTGGCTAATCTGTCTTGAGAGACGTGACCAAGAACAGATGTTAGGCACATCTCTCTGTCTGACTCGACCTACATACATTATGTATTTGAAATTTTTTATGGTGCCTGTTAACGACCTTACTAAATTGCTGTGAATATAATTGTCTAAGCGATCTAAGCAGCTATGGCTTAACCCTTTCACAGCTATCTTGTTTCTGACGAATATCACGATTATTAGTTCATATGAAATAAATTGCTTCAAATCTTTAGAAATATGGACATGTCATGTATCATTGTGTTCATCTTTTATTCCTTCTTGAACAATACTCTGTCACAAAATACTTGTGCTCATGTGTTTACCTCAAAGTTGATAAATATATGAAACCTTTTAAGAAATGAAATTCACAACTGTGAATTTAAAAGTCTCTTCAAACTTTCATGAACAGAATAAAATAAATAAAATAATAGTTGCTAATTGAAGCCAGTCAGAAGACAAACTTGCGGCAATGGGTGAAGAGCTAAAAAGTAATGAATATATAGTCCAATAATGAGTTTGAGTTTTTCTAATCAACAATGACTTGGGTCCTAAAAATGTTCATCGCTGGTGCTGACTTCAAATCTCAAACCTCCTCATCATCAGATGTACATAGAGAGCCTTTCAGATTGATATATGAATGATATAATTTACTGAATGATATAATTTACTTTTTGGACTTGGCTGGAGTACAAAATATTAGACTTCAGAGAAGGTTGTCTTTTCGTAATCAATGAGAATGTCAGGCCTTAAAGTTTGTTGCTGTCATCTTCAAATCCTTTCATTTTTTCTCTCCTCAGCAAACGACATGCATATTACTGTATCTGTTTTTGCTTAATAGCTCTTCATGTTGTTTCTGAAGCCCCGATTAGAACCCATTTCTTAAAATGATCTTAGTTCTGCCTGGCTGGTTAGACATCAGAAATAATCTTTGAGAAATTTGACAGCCAATTTTCTTTCATGGAAAAAGAATTTGAGGTTTGGCGTTTTGCAGTTATGAAATTAGGTGTAAACAGAAACTGTCTGAGGCTCTATTAATTTCTGTGCATCTGTTATGCATATATACACAGTGGAGACCTATTTATATACAGTTATTTACATGCGAATCTGCTTAACATGAGGTTATACGATGGCTCCCAACGATGCCTATTTAACACGCAAGACCCCTTAACACAGGGTACAAGGAACTTACTGTGTAGCAGTCTGCATAAGCTGTGTGTTTCTGCTGTTTTTTATGTGGAATTATCTCTTGCTTTGTTTGTGGTTGGATCTAGGTTTCAGAGTCACTGAAATAGAATATACTATTGTACTCTTTCTCTGTGCATGTGTTATTGTTTGAGGTGGGAAACAAACTTCTCTTATCAATTGGTTTATAGTGCTGTTGAATTAGTGCACAGGATTTGGTTGGATTTGATTTGCATATGTCGTGTCTGTGTGTTTTCTGTTGTAGGGAGTTACCGAGTGGCCCATGACCTTCTGTTTGGAATGTATCAAGAACTGAGAACACAGAAGATTAAAATTCCAGCTGAAATGTCAAACAATCTGATGTTGCTGCACAGCTACATATTAGTGAAGGTGTTTAACGCTTCTTTCCTTAAACAAATTATTGAAAAAATCTTCAAATCCCACCAAGTCAATAATTTGCAAGCCTCTGTCAATTTGTAAGAAAAAGGGTCTATTATCATCATCATCATCATCATTATCGTTATCATCATCAGTGGGTTGCCCTTACTAAACCATTGCCCTTGGTCCATGTGTGCCTTTGTTCTTCTACTGAGCAGAACCAATCTCTGAGCTTTTCAGAACTGAGGAGCTCTTCCAGTTCCTTAGGGAAAAATGAAGTCTAGGAGAGCCTTAGCATGGTCCTTCTTGCCATTACACTAAGCCATTTATCAAGTGCCCAAGCATCCGAAGTCTTCTAGTTTTGAATGCATGGAAAACTTGCTGAAGGCATAATGTTTGCTTTTTAGATTCACAATAATCTTAGTAATCATTTGAAAGCTGCCAGAATGCTCATCCGAGTTGCAAACAACATTTCCAAATTCCCAGCACGTAAGTCTTTTCATATTTGTCATGCCTCTTTTTTCAGTTCTGTTGTGCTGGATGACTTAAATGTATATACTGTACTGTGTGGACTCATTAACGCAGTCCTGGATAACGTGCTTTCCACCTAACATGACGTGGTGTTGTCCCTCAAAGCTATTAACTTAACATGCTGTATCAGTTAACGCACCGGACGGATGGACGGTCAGATGAACGGACTGATGGTCGGATGGATGATCGGATGGACAGATAGACTTTTCAAATGGATGGGTTGACGGCGAGTTGTCAAGAAAGAAATGTGTACCAACATTGTTGAGGAGCATCTGTACTCAGCTGATATTGGCTCAGTGCAGCATTGAGATCCCAATCCTATATGGGCAGCTTAGAACATGGGTACTGGTACTCTGGCAAAAACTTGCCACAAGTGTATGCCTCGTAGTTTTCTTTAAGGGATGCTTTTTAAATGTTTGAGTATGATTGTGAATGAGAACTACATAAGTGATTAAGTACGATTGAGTTTAATTATTTCATGGCCTTCAAAAGTAGATAATAATTAGTTGAAACACTAAGCTTTACTACAGCATGTCCAGCAGAGGTATTGTATGCAATATAACTGCTTGGCCATCAAAGGACTATAAAACAGAAACAGAAACTGAAAAGTACAATTATTGCTTATTTAGCAGGGCTCCCAGTTAGATAATTGCTGCTATACACACATGTATAGTAGCAATTATCTAAAAACAGCCAAACGAAGAGCTTTTCTTTTTTATTGCATGGCTGGACATTTTCAATTCATACACTTACATGTTTTCATGTTAGCCATCATCTACTGTCATCTAGTGATTTCTGTGCTCTTTTTACTCAGATCCATGTCTGTGGAATGCTTCTTCCAGCTTGAAGATACCTAGATCTTTTTCTGTGCTTTTACAGTACATTTATAGAATTGTTGCAATATAAATGTTCAATTAATAACAAAAAGTTTGTGGAAGAAAGGAGATTGAGACTCTTAATCTAATCTAATGACTTCTATAGCACCGTTGTCACACTGCCCAAGACATCAGTCAATGGTTGTTTCAAATGAAGTCACAACTGCAAATCATAATCTATTGGATATGCCAGGTCAACATCTGATAGATCAGAGATACCAGGAAGAGGCTACAGTTAGTATGCAAGTTGAAAGAATGAGAAACTGAAAGTCGATGATGTGAAACAGTTGATGGAAAGAAGTCTGCCTAGCTTTAGGAATATGACGAAAGATCTTAGATCAGCAAACAAGATCAGGTTCAGAAACTGTCTGCGAAGAACTGTTCATCTAAAGATTCTAAACTCTTTAAAAATGTTTCTTGAAACTGCCTCTTATTTTGTGTTGGCGTTTTCTACATGTTTATATGGTTGTGTTGTGTACAAATGTTTTTGGATGTCTTTTCAGATGTTGTGCAGATACTGACTTCGACTGTAATTGCATGCCATAAAGCTGGTCTCAAGAATTCTGCATTCAGTTATGGAGCCATGTTGATGCGACCTGAATACAGAGACAAGATTGCTCCCAAACACAAAAAGAAAATTGAGTCATTTATAAGGTGATTTATTTAACGTCTGATTAATTTCTCTTGAAGCAGCACTATATGAATTTGTAATTACCTTTACAAAGTCTCAGTCTTTTCGAGAATCTTCTCTAAAACTGTCGAGTTTGAGATTATCCAGTAGTGTTATCCAGACCCTTCATCAGCAGAGGTTAGACATTTGTGTCCTTTTGAGCTGCGGGTATTATACTTTCAGCAGGCGATGAATTGCAACAACAGGACAAGAAGCACACGCAGCTTGTACGTGAATATCATGCATGGAATAAAGTTCATGTAATTAAGGTTCTTTGCTATGCACCATTTGAATCGGTGTTAATTGATAAATATGCTGTTGTAGCTGAGGCCTTACTTTTTGCAGACATCAGACACTTTCTTAGTCACAAATCTGCGGTAACTGATTGATTCTGTGACGTATGCACAACCATCTCAGAGGTGATGCACAGCCATCTCAGAAGTGTCGACATCGCAGACTGTGGCATCAATAACATAAATATTGGAAGCAGCACATTTTGATTCCCTTATAAATCCAAAACTCATGAACCTGATTGGTTGAAATTTTAGATGGGTGATTACTTGAATGAAATTTTGACCATATAAAGTTTGAGAGTTTGGTTACCTGTAGCACCTCCAGCAATACCCATTTTAGTTTCTAATTTTAATGCTTTGTCTCGTTTTATGGGTTTTATGTTTTTGGCCATCCTACAGGTCGCACACATGGACCAATTTTTATTAGCTCATTAAGTGATAGTGACAGTAGATGTGCATTTTATCATGGAGCTATAAAGCAGGTTAACTAGCATAATTAGCACTCATTTCCAACACTTTTACACATTTCTTTGAAAAAGTTCAATTTGCATTATATGAAGCAAAATGAGTACAAGTAGCATTCATGTCCAAAATGTTGATCTATTTAAATTCACATTGTATGAAGCAAGGATACATGCTTAACCATAAAATATTAAGGATCCTGAGTGGCCGAGTGGGTTGGTGCCCGCTCTCCGTGCCGGCGCCCTGGGTTCGCTTCCCGGTCGGGTCGGATTATCAGAGATTAATTTCTCGGATCTTTACTGCGGGTGGCTCGGTCGCATTATAAACGTGGAGTACAATACAACACACAATACAACACATCACAATACAACTGTGGCGCGGTGGTGTAGGGGTATGTTCGGTGCCTTGCAGCTGGAGGGTTGCGGGTTCGGATCCACCTCAAAGTCGCCGCGTAGGGACCCTGGGCAAGTCCTTCACTCGCAATTGCTCATGCGCTTCGGCGTGAAACTCCGATTCAGCGTTCGCGCAGTAGTCGGGAGCACCTCTGAATGGGAAATCTGGTTGGGGCGCTATAACAAGTGTTCAAATACAATACAATAAAATATTGCAAATTTTGGGCAATGCTCAAAACTTAGCACCAAACGTTTGCATGCAAATTCGACCTGATAGTTTGCTTGTCATATCTATTTAAGAAAGTTGCTTTTTCATTACTAAAACATGTTCATATTTTAGGTTTTTTGGGAACATGAAAAGGAGTTAACATATAATTTTAAGTAATTGGGTAATTTACATGATGTATAGCTCAGTTTATCAGAAGTGTCAGCTAGTGCAATTTAACTATTTATTGCAATAACCAAATTGTAAATGTGATAATCTATACTCATTCTGTCACTTTGCAATTAACTCAGGTGTTTATACTGTAGAGTAATTTGAGCTTAATCCAAGTATGAATTCCTGGTTCCTGCAGATGATCTGTAGGAAGGTTTGGAAAGAATTGGCTCTTGATGTTTGTTGTTTGTACTAATAAACCAGAGTTATTTTCTGTGAACTGCAGAAAACCAGAGAAGACAGAGATAGAAGAGCAAAGTACACCTTGTCCTGTTTGCGAATCGCAGTTGCCTGAAACCGAACTCGCTTGTCCAAGCTGCAAGAACCATCTGCCTTTCTGCATTGCAACTGTAAGTTCTTCTGCATATGTAGGATAGCAAAACATTAGGACAACATAAGGCAGTGTCAGTGCATCATCACAACAGTTGTGATCCTTGAGTTGAGAGATAATTCAGCTGAAGCACAAAGATGACAACAAATATCCAACAACTTGATAAACTTTTCTTTTGATTTGCTTTTCTTGACAGTGAATTCTCAGTTGCACAAGACAAACCAGAGTTCAATTCCAGAGGTGAAAGACAAGTGCAGCTGTCGCTAAGCCACCATCCAGCTGAATTTTATTCCTTTAATGCAGATGCTTTTTGCTGATTTCAACTATGTTACTCATCATTTCAGTAAACTTTCAAATTCAAATGGGTTGTGTGGTCAGATGCAGAATATGAGTTATTATTTGAAATTCCATTTAATTATTGTGGTACATGCAAAGAAAGGTTACATGTTGTTTTCTTTGTGCTTCAGCCAACAGCTCCTATCCCACTAAGACCATGCATTTTGAAGATGACAGTTAATGGCTCTTCTTTAATCATCGGCTACTAATCTGTGGTCTATGCCTGCATGCAAATCACTTTGCATTCAAGCGTATACTGGCAACTGAGTCTATTATTGAGAGCTGAAATGTTAGCTATCAGTTGTAGAAATTTGGGAGACTTGTGTTCAAGTTGCTAATGAAATAAGTTGCTAATGAAATAAGTTGCTAATGAAATAAGTTGCTAATGAAATAAGTTGCTAATGAAAAGTGCCATACAGGTTTATGAAAGTTTTAGGATCGTATGCTTTCAGTTAATGTGCTAGTCATGTGTGACAGTGAAACCATCTGGTTCAAAGTGTAGTCTTGTCATCTCTCTATTCGTATTTAAATCTATATCAACTATTTCCTCTGGTCTTTGCATGACAACTTGGTCCACAGTCATTTGCACCTTGGTTCTGATTTACTGGGCTTTGCACATATCATGTCTAAACTGTAAGTTCCAGACTACAAGTCATAGATATTTCATGAACTTCTAGTGATGAAAGGTGAAAGGCATGTTTGAAGTTAAAGCATTCTATTGCCTGATCTGCCATATGATCTGCAGTGCAGAAAGGTGGTGGCTTGCCCTGGTGTAGTGCCGCCACTGCCTGTTACTCTCTGATGACTTCTCAAGTTTGATTTTCACATTAACATTGTACCCTTGCTACTCCAGTCTCCACCTGTGCAGCTTAATCAGACGCATCAACAGCAATACTCAATGGTTTACTGAAATCTTGTCTCAAAATTGAATAGATGTACTTAACAGAAATTGCAATTTTATATGAAATTTTCTTAACTAACAAAATAATTGAAATATCTGCACACAGGAAATGAAGACAATGATTATTTACAAGTAATACCATTGAACTATTTCCTGTGAGATAACGTGCAGCTTCGACTGTGTAGAGTCCAAACATTTTATGGAAAATGAAGGAATTTGAGCTCCAGAGGCAAAATAGAGCAAAGTATGGGCATTTATAAAGTTTTTACTCATACAAAGTTTTGAGTACATTTTTATGAAAAATTATGGAAAATGTGATTTTAAACTTTAAAAAAAATGATAAAATTATGGCCATGTCTGTGACATCTACCAAATAAATTATGATTTGGTATTTTGACGAACAGGCACATCTGACAGGCTTAACTCTTTAATACCACTTAAGAATTAAGACCTGTAGAATATACAGGACTGACTGGGTTTTGCCTGTACTTGCCATCTCAAAGGATTGCATTTGACTTCCCTGTCTCTCTTCTAGCCTTCTTTAGTGGTGTAGCAATTATCTTTTGAGCCAACGGGCAGTGTGAATAAATGATATACTGATGCTTCTTCTCTCCCTCAGCTCTTGAAGCACTTTCTCTTCTCTGCTTCTCTTCTCCCCTCCTATCACCTCTTCCGCTTCTTGGCTCTCCTTCGTTTCTGGAGCCCTATGGCTGGTTGGGGTGTCTAGCAAGTGGGTTTCCTGACCAGCTGACATCAGCTTCATATATCATGCTAATCTTGAAGATATGCTAAACATTAATGGAAATTTATTGACATTTTCTTTTAGGGTTGCCACATTGTGAAAGATGAAATGACTTTATGTCCTTCCTGTCAGTTTCCGGCCATTATGCCCGAGTTCATGCGGTTTGTATCATTACTTTTCAATTATTGTCATCATTGACATTCATTCAGGATAGATAGGTTGTATAAATCCGGATAAGTTGTTTGAACTTTGACCTCAACACTTTATATATATATAAAGCTTGAAAACCTTGTAAAAGAAATCAAGTAAAAAGAATTTGCAGTGTTTTGTATTAAGACATAAAAATATTGGTCCTTCCTGATGCACCATGATGATGTTTTGAGCCATAAGCACCTCTCAGACTGCACTCTATCTACAAAAACAAGTACAGTAAAACAAATTAATGCCATGTATTTGTACAGATTTTAATTTAAAATAAATTTTGAGTTTATTCGATTTCAGTAGTTGATGAGATATACTGGTAATTTTTTATCCTTAAGGAGTAAAATGGACCAAAAAACCTGAAATATCTGGCCTGCAGGGATTAATATTGCTGCTATTTAGGATCGGTTTGAATTGGCTGTTTCATTGTCTGTGCTGTTGTTTAACTTGATTTCTGTTTTCTTTTGTTTATTTTTAAAAAAAAGTCTTTTGGAATCTGAAGATGGGCGTTGTCCAATGTGCTCTGAGAAGGTCAGCATGCAGTCGGTAGAGAAGTTTTCTGACATAAACAAGATCCTTCATCTTGATGATGACTCCATCGAGTGAACACTTCTTCTCCACTTTCCATGTATTTCTTTAGTTAGACAAGGAACAAGAAGAAACAATATCTTAGATTGATTGGATGAAGCACAAAACTAAAAAGTTGTATGTTTTTTTTTAGTTTACCATTTCTACATGGATTTGCCTCCACTGAACATTTCTGAAACATTAATCTGCTCTGTGCACATAAAGTCATTTGTAAAGTAAAATTAATTGCATTATACATCTGTATAGTGAAGAGTTGTAAGTTTTTCAATAAATATTCATAGTCTAATATTTAAATTTATGTAATTTATGTTGTTGGAGCTACCCTTCTAGTTCAAATCAATCTTAGTTATAAATGAATATCTGATAAACCTATAAAATCTTTTGAATGTTGTAATAATGAGTGCAACAGGATCTTGGTTTTTGATGATAGAGAGTTTTGAATAATAGTTTAGTCCAAGGGTCTGGAGACAGAAGGTCTTTCTTTCTGCTTGTGAACCTAGATGGCCAAAGGTCCTTTTGGCCAGATATAGTAGTTTGACAAAATAATGCTATTACCTTACCTCTGATTCAAGTATTGACATTTGGCATGTAATTATCATATTATTCATTCATTATTAATTTATTAATTAATATAAAAGTGCTTTTGTTTTTAACAGTCACTTAAAGGCTAGAATTAATCCTATTTGTAAATAGACTTGATAAATGAAATATTTAAATAACTATTATGAACATTAATTAATTCAATAAATTTACTGATTTAGTCTCAAGTTGCAACACACAATTTTCAAGAAATGGCTTTGAAAGGTACAAAAAGTCTTATTAAGACTGTTTAATGTATTTTGGTCAAACATATCTTAATCTCTGTTTTTAACTGAAATCTTAACACTATTTACACTTAAAAATGCTGAAATTTAATGATTATACTGCAGTAATCATGATAAGCAGAGTTTGAACATTTTTTGTGTGGCTTAAGTTTTGGCAATCATCTTGTTGCCCTCTGTTGACCATCACAGACATATTATACATCAGCTGTGAGGTCATTGTTTGCTCATTTGAAGTTTTCAACTGAGGAAATTATTCTCCCATGTACTAGCAAATGGAAAGCTTTTTCAAAATATCTCTAGAACTTCTTGCAGTGCTTATATAAATATTTTACATACCAGTACTTCAAATGAAAATATTTATGGAACTACCTGCAGTGCAAGTAATTACATAAAATAGAATAATTTGTGAAATAGAATAATCTCTTCATTTGAAAATGTTTCTAGAACTACAATCAATGCCACTTAAATGCGTAATGGATAAGTATAATTCACTTATATGCATAGAGACTGGCTGGTCTCGTTGTAATATGGTATATTTCAATGGAAGAAAATTTAATTTTTACACATTAGCTCTATGAACAGAATAAAATGTAATAAAAACTGTTAATGTAGCTACTCGTAAGGCAAGCATTTCAAAGGCTAAAAATATGTTGCATGCAGAGGGTTAAAATGCATTTATTTGGATCATTTCGATAGTCATAGGTGCAGCATCTTTGTGAGGTACTTCTTCTTCTTTTGGTTCTCTGCCTTACTAGGCAGGTTTGTACATCCAATGTCACTATTCCGGCTCTCTCCTTCAACTTGCTGTAACCCTTCTTCACTGTCCAGTCCAATAACATCATTCTCAGTCTTCCTCTTGTCTTCTTCCCTCCATTCTTTCCTTAATTATAGTTATCAGGAGGGAGTCTCCCCTCGTGATGTGGCCCAACCATTTTCTCTGTCGGATTCTGATTACTCCTATCAGGGATCTTTTTTCATCCACCATTTGTAGTATCTCTTCATTTGTCCTGCATTCCATCCAGCTGACTCCATCTTTCGCCATATCCACATCTCGAAAGCCTCCCATCTTTTGATGTCTTCCTTCCTTATGGTCCATGTTTCTTATCCATATAGCATCACATTCCATATCTTAGATGTGATAATTCATTTCTTCAGATTCTTATTTGAGGTACTTAAAACGTGCTGTATAGCTTGTCCTAATGCAATACAGGTTAGAAAATTTAAAACTTACAAAATTAACGAATTGAGTCCAAAAATTCCCTTTTGTTCTAATCAATGACAATCGGCCCTCATAAGTGAAGGGGCACCAGGCATAGATGTCATCATTGTCGAACGCAGTCCACTTACCGACTGCACTAAGCGACAATGGCCAATGTTTTGGGGTGATGATTACCTCACTCTGCCACTTGGTTGCAAAGGTGGTTGCTAACTTTATCTTAAATATAATTGGGCCTCTTTGGTGGAACCGGTGATTGGCTGCCTCTGTTGTAGCCAGTGGCGGCGCCAGACACTTTTTGTAACCAGGGCATAGCCAGGGCAGTCATACAAGTAACCAGTGCAGAGGTGATTTATGTCAAGCGTGGTAGCGCGAGCTTATATGGTGACTATATGCATGGTGACCATTTAATTTCGCGCTACCGCGCATAAGTCGGCCCTCTGCAGTCTGCACTCTCATACTTGTCAGGTCAGGGGCTCAGAGTGGGCAAAGCACCCTACAGCTGAACGCTTTTTCACATTTTGTAAAGCAAATTTTAACATCTCAGTGAACTTAGTGAAGCATTACTAAAAAATATACTCTTTTGGGTAGCATCCACAACAGTTTTCAAAAGCCGAAAGTTCAACAAATAGAGCCACTATAATTCAGGAATTGTTCACGCAATTGCTCAAGTAATTAGACAACAGTTATAAGCCTATACTCTCAGTTGTATGCGGCAATGTGGATACGCACCTACAAATTTCTCCACAACTTTGTCCAAATCCAATTAACGAGCTCTGGCAGGATGCATCGACAAAACTGCTACATCTGACAATCTATCATCGAGCATTGTAGTTCTCAAGTGTGTCTTTATAAGCTAGAGGCAACTGAATGAGCGCTCTGATTGAGCAGATGTAACTGGAATAGTGCACGCCGCCTAGACATGATACTGTCATAGTGCCATGATGATACAGGAAACGCCATCAGTCCACTGCCACTGAAGATCAGTCGCGAAAGATCGGTCCAGCTTAAATAAATGACAGTCTGAGGTATAGCAGTGGAACTGGAAGTAGGCCTAATGTCAATTTCCTCACCTCTAATGACGTCTGTTTCCTCCTTGAAAGTTGTCACTTGGCACATCGGAGCAAAGTGAACTAACATCGCGGCGGCTTCCTTCTTCCACTATATCTCACAACAGCTGCAGTTGCAGGAATATCAGAACTTGAGGTTTGCATCTTAAAGAACGAATTGATGGAAGGAGTACCGAAGTCAGGAGCCTCGATTTTCGACTTTTCTCTACTCTTTTCTGAATGCCAGAGTTCATGGCTGATGAGAATTTTCGTTTAGGTATTATATTTAAAAATACGTTAAACGAATGATTATAGCGACTGTTTTATGACTGGAGGCTGCATTCATGTTTAGTGTGCACAGGTTTTTTTTACCATGGCTTGTACAGAGACACTGGAACACACTCAAAACAGACAGCCTGCGACAGAGACAGAGATATATTTATAATTATACATTATTATATGTGTATATATACATATATTATATACTACACACACACACACACACACACACACATATATATATATATATATATATATATATATATATATATATAAGAGAGAGAGCGAGAGAGAGAGAGAGAGGAGGATGGCATATATTATTTCAAGCACTCGTTGACGCTGGATCAGAGTGATCGGAAAAGGAGAGGTTACAGCTAGGGTACGTTGTTGTGTTACGCCTGAATGAAGAATCATCGCTGGCATTATATTGAGCGTGTCTCCATGTACAACTGAGTGATAGCTTCTACTGTGGGTCAGATACTTTGACACATGCGTATCCGACACATATGTGTATACGCTACTTAGGCAGACCCCACACATAGGCCTACGTTTGTGGATCTGCAGTTGTGTATTATGACGAATCTGTCAAATACATGCTATACAGGCTGTATACTGTATAGCCCAATTTTTGGCTGTATATTACAGCAAAAATTTTGGCAGGGCAACGACCAGGGCAAAGGCTTTTTTACCAGGGCATTTGCCCTGGCATGCCCTGGTGTAGTGCCGCCACTGGTTGTAGCGAGTTATTTGGTTGGTCCCCAGGTGTGACGTACATACATGAGCCCTGCTTGGCATGATGACGGGTATGATGTGGTCTGGAAAACCATGTTGAGCTCAAACCTTCACTTTGCAACTACTTATCTTTAGCGTATACAAACTATACATGTACATCTTCTCTATACAGCCGACATTCGTGGTGTCTTTTATAAATAGTCATCAACTGGCCACCTTTATGCTGATGATGTACAGGCCTTTCTTCATGGCCCTCCATCTGCCCAGCTTGCCCTGTATGGATGATCCTTCCCAGTGGCTTCTATCCCCTAAAGAACCGGGCTCAATACCTCCCCTTTCCCCCCTCCCGAGCGGGGCCTTCCCATGCAAAGATTACTTTCATCAATCCAGCTTCCATTAATTTTAGGCAAACAATTATTTTAATCAATCCATCTTCCATTTTAAATTCACCATAAACAATGGATACCAATGCAAAATAGCCTAGTTAAAGCACCTAAAATGGAGGATTAGGCCTACTGGTAAAGTTGTTCAGTGTTTAAGCATGCGAGTCAACGGGTGTGAATTAAGTAGATTAAAATCTCGCATTCACAATCACCGAAATGCAACAAATTCATCAATGTAAGAACGTATTCAACTTCTGTCGAGCATTAATGCATTATGGCATGGAGAGGAGAGTTGCTCACAATGCGAAACTGATCATAATTAGGGTTCAAGCAAAGGTTACAGTTAATTGGGTACGTACAGTATGCCACGGTACCGCTAAGTTGTTAACCCAGCTGGTGTAACTTGAAGGCATGATGCTTTTGACAGTGTTCTGTCCTGTCCATTTGTCGGATTTGTCCATTTGAATGTTGCCGCATGCCAACTCGCAACCTTTATATTTATATTTCGTTTTTTCACGCGGCATAGTATTTTTAGTTAATGAAATACGTAAGTGAAAGCATATTTTAGGTCTAGGACATTCCCCCCGGACATTTACCCCCGGACGTTTCCCTCCGAAGATGGACTGATGAAAATAATTCTTTACTTTAATAGAAGTTGGATTAATGAAAAAATTCTTTTCCTTAAATAGAAGCTGGATTCATTAAACAAATTCTATGCTTAAATAAAAGTTGGATTTATGAAAGAAATTCTTTGCTTAAATAGAAATTAGATTGATGAAAGAAGGTCTTTGCTTCAATAGAAGTTGGATTAATGACAGTTATCATGGCAAATGGTAGAGTTACCTACTTACTGTTCGAGGGAAATGTCCGGCGGGGGGAATGTCCGGGGAAATGTCAGGATACCGCATATTTTAAAGTTAAAACCAATGTAAATGTTTATTTTTGTCACAACTATGCAGCCGATAATGTTGCTCGATTAAGTGCGAGAATGCCATAACACATTAAGTAAGCTTACAGTGTGTTAACAAAATCCAGGGACTTAGTCGGAGGGTGTCACCGGTTCACCCTAATAATATTTATACAAGAAATGTGGGTCTTTCACCGGACTGTGAGTGAAGACTCTAGCTGTAACTTGCAGAAAGTGTGATAAAAATTTAAAACAAACACTTCCCCCCAGTTTTTCACTGGGCTCAACTTGCGTCCGCCCTGTATAGGGATAGAAGCCCCTGATCCTTCCTGCTGGATGTCTTTTAATCGCCTTATACCAATTCTTCTAAAAACCAACTCATTTGGCTT
The DNA here is from genome assembly GCA_020284085.1 of Aporrectodea caliginosa. Taxonomy (NCBI): domain Eukaryota; kingdom Metazoa; phylum Annelida; class Clitellata; order Crassiclitellata; family Lumbricidae; genus Aporrectodea; species Aporrectodea caliginosa. Next base: position 324,551 of record JACEVL010001250.1, on the reverse strand, counting down.
GGTACTCGCAAACATCTTGTTAAGCTTGATTTTGCCTGTCTTGCTGAGAGCTTTCCCTCTTTCTCTTCCTTGTCTAGTGTTCGTGATCTTGACTTTATCCTGGACAGCACTCTTACCGTTTCTGCTCACATTTCCAACCTTACCCGCTCCTGCTACTTCCAGCTGAGACCGCTCATTGCGATACGACGTTCCATCTCCTCTTCCACCTTAACTTCTATCGTTCATGCCTTCATTTCCTCCTGAATGGACTACTGTAATTCCTTTCATTGGTCTTCCTAAAGTCCGTCTTTCTCCTCTTCAATCTGTGTTGAATGCTGCTGCTAGACTGATAGCTTGCCTTACTCGCTCCTCGCATGTATCTTCTTATATATTTGACCACCTACATTGGCTATACCCCTTTTGGCTCGTTTTCAACTGAAGGTCCTTGTACTTATCTACAGGTCCTTGTCTGGCTTAGCTCCTAAATACCGCTGAGACCTCATCCATATGCCGACCTCAGCCACCTCACTTCGACCCCTGTGCTTACCTGACCGACTTGCATTCCTTGTCCCGGAGGCAAGGGCTGTCTTGACAAAATCTCTTGCTTTTGCTTTTATTGACCCACTCTATGGAACCAACCTCCAACCTCCCATGAACCAACCTCCCATGACTCGCTCATTGCTTCAAGCTGAGGGCCTCCCTGCATCATTTCGCTGGTGAAAGACAGCCTTATTTTCTCTATAATAAACTGGTTTCTGCCGTCAGCCATCAGCAAGTCTCCTGCCACTGTCTCCTCGACATCTCCGCCGCATTCGACACCATTGACCACAGCCTCCTTCATCGACTGTCATCTTGGTTTGGCGTCTCTGGCACTGCTCTGCTATGGTTCCAGTCCTACTTGTTTTCCAGATCCTTCTCTGTTAAAGCCTCCAGCCACTGTTCGCAACCCCTCCCACTTTCTTGTGGTGTCCCTCAAGGCTCCGTCCTGGGCCCACTGCTCTTCATTCTGTATACAACACCATTAAGCCACCTCATTGAATCCTCTGTTGACCACCATCTTTACGCCGACGACACCGAACTCTACATTTCATTCTGCCAAGCTCTTTCTCCACCTCCATTGCAAAACTACTCAATGTGGTTAACCTAGTCTCTCAATGGATGACCTCCTCTGCCTCAACTCTTCCAAAACAGAATTCATCATCCTAGGCCTTCCTGACCAAATCAAGAAAATCCCTGACCCTTCAATACACCTATCCACTGACTCTTCATCTCTTACCTTCACCTCCGATGCCCCTGTCCGCAATCTTGGTGTAACCTTTGATCCACATCTTTCCTTCTCTAATCACATATCCAACCTCTCGCGCTCCTGCTTCGTGCACATTCGTGACCTCCGGCGCATCCGACCCAGGCTCGACTTCAAAACTGCCTCCACCATCGCTACCTCCATTGTCCACTCAAAGCTCGACTATTGCAATTCCCTCTTTCTCAACCTTGAATCCACCCAACTAAAGCGTCTGCAGCTCATCCAAACTCATTAGCCAGAGCCGTCACCAGAACGCCCAAGCATCATCATAATTATCACTCCCTTCCTCAAATCACTCCATTGGTTCAAAATCCCAGAGCGAATTCACTTCAAAGTCCTATCACTAACCTACAACTCTCTACAACACTCCCAGCCCAGATATCTCCGCGACCTCTTCACCATCCAGCCAACCCGCTCTACCTGATCATCCTCCGTTCTCACTCTCTCTCGACCTCCTGTCACTACTCATCTCAAGTTCTCCAACCGAGCCATATCCAACACTGCACCACGTCTCTGGAACGATCTAGGCCTACCTCCTGAATTCCGCACTCTTTCGGTTCCTCCGCCATCATCTCCAATCACCCATCATCATCCGCATCAGGCTCCTCATCCATCATTGCCAAGGCTTTCCACTCGAAACTAAAGTCTCTCCTTTTCAAGAACTCTTACCCCGACTCAACTGATCATCTACCTTCCAAGTTCCAACTCTCGACCTAAACTACACCCACCTTAGCAGCTACTCTGACCCCTCTGATCCTCTGGAAACCGGACTCGGACCTCCCTCGGACTACTCTCTCGGATAACCCTTTTGACTAGACGCATCGCTCGTGAATAAGCTGGTGCCCTGCGCTTGGCTTTCGAGTGGCGCTATAGAAGTTTGGAGATTACGATTACGAGGTCTCTCGCACTGGGAAATTCCGGGTACGACAGCTCCAGTCCGTCCTCAACTGCTTCGCCCAAATTGTTGCTAACCTGCCTAGATTCTCGCATGTTTCGAGCTACATGTATATGGGTGATATTGCTAAACTGCAAAGCATAACAAAAAGGCTTTAGGTTTTATGAGGTTTGGCGAAAGGGTCTAATTTCCCATGATTACGATCGATTGTGTAGTGGCTACAGCCTGCTGGACTGTCAGGCTGCAATGGTTTCCGGTCTGGGACAGCATTACCTTTAACATCGTCCTAATGAGAAGAGCTTCGATATCCGGTGCGGTGTCTGACTGCAGCAGAGAGCTTTACGGTCCCGTTTCCAGTCAACCTATAAATGTAGGCTAGACGTTTTATGTAGCGACCATATGGCCTTCACCACCGCTGGCTGTTTGAATGGACGCCACCCCCGTGTCTGGACCGTGCTTGCCCAAGATTTAAATCTCTGAAATAAACCAACAGCGAGAAACGAACCCCGATCCGCACGCCCTCTAACACAGAGGCGCATGTCAAATAGCGGATGCTATCGAATCGATAGCATCCGCTATCGATTCGAAGCTCTTCTCATGTGGGCTGCTCGAGTCGCGATAGTGATTTTGCAGTTTTCGTTGGTTTCTTACAGAAAAAAAAGAACTTATCAAGTGTCTGAATCACAATTTCACTTCGTGATGCGTGACTACTACCGGTATTCTAATGATTCGCTGATGCGTGAAAGCTGCGTTGGCAGGAACTGGTTACTTGACTGGTGGGCAGCTTCAGTTGCGCTGGTCTATTGTCTGTATACATATAGCCAGTATTGGCGAGTGACTTATGCGTAGGATGAGCGGATGTCGAGCAGGGCTACATCGTAAGCGTTCTTACAGACAATAATATTATAGCATTTTGACATCGACGTACGGTGTAGTAGGCCTACCGGTGATTACTGAAAACCGACCTACCGTACTTGCTGCGCCCAGGGTCGGCCAACCGAGGTCGAGAACCGACGTCTTACTATGCCTGTCAACATTCTTCTGTTGCTCCTGTGATCTCAGATGTGCTTCGTTGAACAAACTTAGCCTTACTAGCAAAGTTGATGTGATAGAACAGCTGTGGCTCGATATGAGTGTGAGACTCGACCTGCTTTTGCCTAGTTGAAACCTGACATGAAGATGCCGACGATGTGTCCCTTCGCAGACTCGGGGCCGGTGGTCTTCAGGTAATGGAGTGTGCACGACCAATATCTCCAAAAGAAAGGTTGTCCACTTGAATAAGCTGACTCCACCGGCCAACGACATTTGAACGCCATGCAGGATTGTTGTGAACGGTAAGTCGTGGCTCAGAGACGTTTTCCTTAGCTTTCGTTGATGGGCTAGGTGCACTACTGGAATTTATGTCGTCATTCTCTACGCCCTTCGCCATTATGGGAGACCCAAACGTAAGGTTCAATCGCCTTGACGACCCGATGGTGAATCGAATTGCTACGAGCTTGTTGCAACATTTGACGCGCCGCACATGGTCGGAGAGGCGACCCACAACCGGGGTGGCATCTGAGACGTCGTGATTACGAGAGAAGAGGCCTGCAGACCACAATTAAGCTTCTTAATTGGACGTTTCATGCTGATAAGGCCAGACTGCCATTTTATAAGACCTACAGCCGTCGGAAATGGAAGACTTTCGACATCGAGGTGCTTAGGACCGACCTCCAGCCTTCCAGCCTATGCAATCCATCGCAGTTGATTGATGACCCGACGTCTTCTGCTAACATCTTCAATTCATTGATTACGAAGTTGCTCGATAAGCATGCTCCATTGGGAGACGTGACGTGTCGAGTAGGACGTTCATCGTATAGATGGTACGACTCTTAGTGCCGTGCTGCTAAACTTTGAGTAAGGAGACTCGAGCGCCGGTTTATAAAGCTGCGTTCGGAGCACTCCTATCGGTTATGGCCCGGCGCCCTCTGTGACCTACATCGGATGACTGACAGGAAACGAGGGTGCTATTGGAGGAAGAATGTCAACAGGCTTTGCAGTCCCGCTGAGCTGTGGCGCGTTATAGACGAGAATCTGTGTCGGATGAAAGTGCATCCCTCTCTTGCTCAGTGCCTGTGTTGTCGGCTGATGCCCTGGCCGATTGCTTCGAACGGAAAGTTCAGACTTAAGGACTGCGACTGACGGTGCACCACCACCTGCTGAATTCCTTGAAATACGGCTCGGCGTTCGACTTCTGGACTTGGGACGGTCACGGTTGAAGAAGTCCGTGTGTTGATTGATGGGGCAGCCAATAAATATTCGATGCTTGACCCCATGCCTACTTGACTGCTGAAGTCCTGTAGCAACTTACTTAGGCTGCTCCGTGCATTACTGTGATGTACAAATTCTCCTTGCAGACTGTGGTGTTTTCATCACATTACAGGGAAGGTTATACATAGCCTAATATATTCTTGCCAGGTTGAACAAACAGTCACTGCCACCTATCGTCCGCTCTCAAACTAAGCGTGCAGCTTCTGGAATATCTCACCTCGTCTGGTCTGCTACATAAACATCAATCAGCATATAGGAAATTCCATGCTACTGAGACGGTGCTTCAGTGGTGACCATGCGCTGATGGGTCTCCTCGATCTGTCGGCAGCTTTCGACACTGTGGACTATGATACTGTGGACTCACCGAACGCTCAATTGTCTCGAACGTATGAAATCGACGCTGTCGTTCTTGGCTGGATTCATTGCTACCTGCATGGTCGGAGCCAGGTGGTTCTGTTGACGGAGTGAAGTCGTCTGTGCGTCATCTAAAGTGCAGAGTACCGGTACCTCAATGGTCGGTTCTTGGACTACTACTGTTCTTGATTTACACCGCCGATCTTGATGAACTGGATTGGAATTGTCACCCACTTCTACACACAGCTAGCTATACACGACCGGTCAAAGAGCCGAGGCTCCTCAGCTGCAGAGGCGGATCGAGCTCGGCGTGGAAGAGCAGATGGGCTGAATGAGATCAAACCGTCTACTTCTCAATCCTTTTAAGACGGAGTTCATCTGGTGCGCGAGGCGCAGCGACATGGACAGCTGGGTACTGCCCTTCCTCTGTGATCTGTGGTGTGAGGTTGCCGCCTGCAGAGGTCTTCCGTGACCTGGGTGCTCTGATCGAGGCTGATCTGTCGATGACGTGTCATGTTAAACAGAGGGTGGGCAGATGTTTTCGCCTGCTGAGGCTTATTAAGAGCTTATTTGATGGCAATCTTTCGAGGCAGCAAAAGCCGCGGCCATCTGCTTCGTGGTCACCCAGGTCGATCGTTGCAACAGCTTATTGGCAGGGGCATCCAAGCACCTGCAGCTAGTTTGCAATCGGTCCTGAATGCTGTAGCAAGACTAGTGTGCAACCGTAGAAAGTTTGACCATGTTACGCCATTGCTACGCGACGTGTTGCGCTGGCTCCCGGTGGAGTAAGATCTTATCGAACGTAAACTGGCTTTGCTGGTGTATCGGTCTCTGCATGGGCGGCATCTGAGTTCCTCAGTGCATACTGTGCTGGTGTTTCGCTGCTCTACGTATACTCCTCCCTATACTCGACCTCTAAACTGCATCCACAATCGGTACATCTATAGTTAACGCCAAATTAGATTACTACAATGCTCTTTTCTGAACATAGACGTCACCCAAATAAGCTGCCTTCAAGCTATTCCAACGTATCTCAATGACGATACAACGTTTTAATGCATTGGCCTTTAGGGGCACTTTCGCCGGTCAAGAGATAGATGAGTAGGGCCTTTCCAGACAATTTTCTACAATAGATAATGTTGAAGTCCCTGAGGGATCCTGTATACCTCGGGGCATAAAAAAAATAATAATAATAATTTACTTATTCCAGCGCATAGGCCTATCTGTAATGATCCAGCGGTTCAATGCGATGGCTTTCCGCGGTACTTTTGCCACACTGGACCTTAATAATAATAATAATAATCATAATTATTAATAATAATAATAATAATAATAATAATAATAATAATAATAATAATAATAATAATAATAATAATAATAATAATAATAATAATAATAGTAATCATAATAATAATAGCGACACTTTATAATGGCACCGTAACGCGGCCATACCGCTACAAGGGCGCCCCTCACATACAGGATAAGCCTTTGCAAACAAATAAGTTTTGAGTTTAGACTTGAAGGCGTATACTGAGTCGGCCAATCTGATGACGGGTGGAAGACTGTTCCAGGCTTCCAGCATCTGGGACCGGCGGCCGAGAATGCATGATCGCCGAGGCGCGTCCTCATCCTCCGTACGCGGAGGTCGGTCTCCTCTAACGATCTAAGTCGCAGCCCAGACGCGGAGGAATGAGTCTCAAATAAAAATGCAAATACTCGGGCGCCGCACCATGAGTGCTTTTAATACAAGTAAACAAAGCTTGAACTCGATTTGGAAGGGGGCAGGCAGCCAGTGCAAGACGTCGCAAAGAAGTGGCGTGATGTGATCGTAGTTCCTTCTGTTACAAATAAGCATCGCAGCGGCGTTTAGTACCGACTGGAGTCCGTCCGAGAAACACCATAGGCGCACCAGCCTGCAAGCTGTTACAGTGCGGTCCACCTGAGAGATGACGAAAGCAGTAACGGCTGCTCTAGCGACCTCGAAAGGCAGGGATTTTATACAGCTCCTGGTGAGACGAAGCTGACGGAAGCAACAGCCGACCGTCCACGCGACGTGACGTCTCATGGACAAATCGGACTCCAGCAGGACGCCGAGATCACGCACCGATGTCGAAGGCATGATTGAAACCCCGCAGATGTTCAGCGCACCGGTGTCGAGGTGGAGGCACCGTCTGCTGGTTGCGCACCACAGAAAGTCTGTCTTTTCGGGGTTACATTCTGCAACCGTTGCACCTGCTCTTTGGAACGGACTCCCAAAAGACCTCGGCCAGTTTGCTCATCATCCTACCTCTCATCTTAATTTAACTTCCCCTCCGCTTGCCTCTCCTCTCCTACTTTCCACTCACTACTGAAAACCGAACTTTTCCAGCTATCCTATCCTGATTCTGCTCCTGCGCCACCACACGACCACCATCATCACCGATTGCCACCGTAGCACCATGCTGTCTCCTTGGCTTCACCTCCACGTATTTTGACCTGGCACCGAAAGGAACAGAGGAGTTTGGCTATTGCGGACTTCATTTCATAATCATAATCGTAATCTCCAAACTTCTAAAGGCGCCAAAGCCAAGCGCAGGGCACCAGCTTATTCACGAGCACTGCGTCTAGTCAGAAGGTTGTCCGAGAGAGTAGTCCGATGGAGATCCGAGTCCGGTTTCCAGTTGATCAGAGGGGTCAGAGTAGGCAGCTGCTAAGGTGGATGTCGTTTAGGTCGAGAGTTGGAAGGTAGATGATCAGTTGAGTAGGGGTAAGAGTTCTTGAAGAGAAGAGACTTTAGTTTCGAGTGGAAAGCCTTGGCGGTGATGGATAAAGGAGCCTGAGGCAGATGATTGGCGATGATGATGGAGGAACCGAAAAAGTGCGGAATTCAGGAGGCGGATCGTTCCAGAATCGTGGTGCAGTGTTGGATATGGCTCGGTTGGAGAACTTGAGATGAGTAGTGACCGGATGTCGAGAAAGAGTGAGGATGAACGGGTAGAGCGGGTTGGATGGATGATGAAGAGGTCACGAAGATATCTGGGTGGGAGTATTGTAGAGAGTTGTAGGTTAGTGATAGGATTTTGAAGTGAATTCGCTCTGGGATTTTTAACCAATGGAGTGATTTGAGGATGGGAGTGATATGATGATGCTTCGGTGTTCTAGTGACGGCTCTGCAATGTCTGCATGGCTAGTGAGTTTTGGATGAGCTGCAGACGCTTTAGTTTAGTGGATTCGATGTTGAGAAAGAGGGAATTGCAGTAGTCGAACTTTGAGTGGACAATGGAGGTAGCACTGGTGGAGTCAGTTTGAAGTCGAGCATGGGTCGGATGCGGCGGAGGTCACGAACGTGCATGAAGCAGGAGCGCGAGGTGCTGGAGATGTGGTTAGAGAAGGAGAGATGTCGATCAAAAGTAACACCGAGATTGCGGAAAGAGGCTTCAAAGGTAAAGGTAAGAGACGAAGAGTTAGTGGATAGGTGTATTAAAAGGTCTTAGTGACGGCACTAAAATTATAGAGCAATTTGTTCAGAAGACGACTGCTTAAAATGCTACCATTACAATGTGAAAAATCGAAAAAGTTTTAAGTGGGGAGGGGGCACATCCCCTCCTCAAACCTCTCCCCTATCGGCGCTGCGCGCCTCAGCGATCGTCCTTCGGACGCTCGTTCATAATACCCCAGTTACCCCACATACCTTCGTACCAGGCCTACGTGTGATCTTCGGCCTATTGTGCGTACACAATTAAAATCCTGGCGCCGCCGCTGTATGTATGTATATATTACATGCATATATACATATAAATTTATATATAATATGTATATTTACATAAATATACATATATAAATGCAAACATATATGAATTTATTACATATCTGAAATAGAGGATATTTTCGAAAAAAATTTAAACAAATTATCAGCATTTTTTTACTTTCTCCCACTTTTCCGTGGCGTGGAGAGAAAAAATATAGCGGCGGTCAACGTGTTAAGCCCCAGTGTGGGGCGCGGTGGTGTAGTGGTGTGTTCGGTGCCTTGCAGGTTCGAATCCACATCAAGCCGCCGCGTATATAGGGACCTTGAGCAAGTCCTTTGGGCACAATTGCTCTGTAATATAATTGCTTCTGCGCCGTCAAGGCGTGTGGCTCTTCTGAGCTTGGGGCAACCTTAGTAAGAAAGGCGATATCAAAGATCAGTTGTATTGTATTTTGATCGCATCCACTCGGCGATCCGCTCAATACCAAACCCCAAAACTGATCCGCTCTTTCGCAGTGCATATTTTAACTGTATGACTTAGGATTTGCCCCAGTAGTTTTACGATTTGTCCCAGTAGTTTTGGTGATTTGTCCCAGGTAATACTCTATTTTCAATGTTAGTTTCCAATAACATTGAAAGTAGTGTAGCAGACTTTGTCCCAGTAGTCCAAATCCGTTAAAATATGAACTGCTCTTTCGTCACCTCATCACTTAAATTTGCAAATCGCTCTATAGCCATAGCTGTCCCACCTCTTTGGAACAAACTCCCGCCAGTGTTACGACAAATATCCGATCCATCCCATGAACTCACCAGAACCTCACGTCTTGCTATCTCTTCACTCAAAACTGCGAACACTATTTTTCACAAATTCTATCCCGAGTCCTCCTCTTCCCCTCACCTCCCTCGCCACTTCAACTCTGAACATCATCCACCTTAGCCGTCTGACTGTCTGTCTGCCTGCCTGCCTGCCTCTCCGGATCTTGACTTCCTGCCTATCGATTTTGTTTTGATTAAGCGCCTGTGAATAAGCTGGTTCCCGCGACTTCGCATTTGTGGGCGCTGTAGAAATCTCGAGTTTATGATTACGATACGATTCGTCAGTTTCGTTATCTAGAACAGGCCCTTCCGTGAGGTCGGAGATGAGAGGTGATCTGCGAGTGTGAAAGTCAAAAACATGTTTCTCTGTCACCGGGTCCAGGTGTTGGAATATAATTCCACCTTCAATATCCTCATCTACAGTTACTGCTGTTGAGACTGTCAAGACGAGACTCAAGACTCATTATTTCAATATTGCTTATCCTGACTAAGTCGTCGAGTTTGTTAAGCGGCGTGTGCTGTGTTACGGCACTAGAAATCGTCGTATGCATCATCATCATCATCATCATCATCATCGTCATTATCATCATCATCATCATCATCATCATCATCATCATGCTGCATACGACGTCATCATCATCATCAGAATCAAGTATATCCTACGCTTTAATCAATGTCGCTAACAGTTGTAGTCGACTGTCGTTGCGCTCAGCGGCCTGTGGAGACCTGTTGGTTCCGCGCTTCCGTACGTACGACAATGCGGCTCATCGTACTTCGCATGCTTTGGGTCATCCTCCGGGAACAGTCTATCATTACATTGCGAACTATTTCGTCACAGAAACAGTTTCAAGCCATTTTAAGACGCGCCGTTTTAGATCTGCTTGATTGCCATTTCCAAACTTCCTCTTGGTGCGAACTGCGAAGTACGGTAAAGTCTCCTCGCGTAGCCGATCTGAGTCCTCTACAATTTGAAACAGAACATGTCACGACCATGTTATATATGAGACGGAGGTTCCAGAATGGATATGATACATGAGGAGGGAGATTTTGAAAGCGATACGAGCGCGAATGGAAAGCCAATGTAGTTGTTAAAGAGATTGTGTGATGTGATCTCTAGGGCCATCTTAGGCGAGGGGCGGCGTGCAGAGCAGATGTTAGAGGTTGTAGTGTCGATGTGGGAAGGCTAGATAGGACGGAACTACAGTAGTAGATGCGAGAGATGACAATGGCTTGAGTAAGAATACGGAGGCAGGTTTCATCCAGGCAACGTTTCACTTGTCTAATTCGGTTAAGGTGGAAATAGCAATGGACGAAATGTGTTGAACCATGTTTAGATTGCAGTCTAGCAATACTCTAAGATCGCGAACCACTTCTGAAGGTGGAATATATAAAACAACCTGAGTCGAGGTTAAGGGAAGGTGAAGGCTTATAGGGAAGTTGCGTTGAAACAAGCACGTACGACTATAAAACGTCGGAGGCCTCTAGTTAGGAAATTATACCCTACGGTAGGTCTAATTTCGCTAGTCGAAATTACTGTGATCTATGGCGTATTCCGAATAACCAATTTCAGACATGATAGAGTCAGAGGTACGTATACGCAGTGCAGTCGATTTGAGCAAATCGCTCAATTCCAGCCGATACAGCGACCACATGTACAGTCATTAGGCCTATACTTATATATAACGGCTTAAACGCGTAAATACGTGTAAGTGCATTTTAGTTCTCACACATAATAGGCCCTATGCATAATAATGTCGAGCTGCATGAATCTAATCTGCTTTTTTGTGATCTACACGTGTGAGAATTACTGCATATAGGTCTATGTGCAATCTAAATGCTACTGTTTTATATGAATTGGATGAATAATAAGCATAGTTTTAAGGGTGTTCAAAAGTTTTGAGGTAGCTTGCATGGGGCGTCATTTTAATCGTATGTATATTTTCATATGCATTCACGCATGCATATAATTATTGCATGTAACGTATAGCCAGGACATACACACATACATACATATATACATACATACATACATACATACATACATACATACATACATACATACATACATAAATTACATAAATACATACATAATACATGTATACATGTATATGTGAATGTTTGTATTAAGTTCAGAGGGTGCCCATGACCTGAGGGATTTTTAACGGAAGCCACAGATCAATTGTGCTTTCTCAGTCTTTTAAATCAGCTGAACTGTTCTGCTACTTGAGCCTACTTCATGCCCAGAATGTTATTGTGTTGCCTAATTGTAATTAGAAATTAGGCCTAATTTCTATAGCCGTTTCGAGAGAAAACTAAGCAGAGGCGCTCTACGCTAGCTTAAGTGATGATCAAATTTAGGTCAATGAGAACAGAAATTTAATCAGTAGACCTAAGCTACAAAATATTGCACAGAAAATGATGAGTCATCAGTAGCGGACACACGCACACACACACACACACACACACACACACACACACGTGTGTCGACTGACTTCGTTCTTGATGGATTTAAACCGATTCTGGAAACTGACCTACGACGTCTGCTTCTTTCTTCGAACTTAAAGTCTTGTGAACTGGACCCTCTTCCTCCATTTATTATAGCTGATGTTGTTGATGACATTGTTCCATTTTTACTGTATCTATTTAATAGGTCTCTCTCTGAAGGCTATCTTCCTGTCTCACAAAAACAAGCTCTTGTTTACCCTACCCTTAAAAAACATAATTTGGACCCTAACCTCTGTCAGAATTATCGCCCGATTTCCAACCTTTCTTTCCTTTCCAAGACTCTTGAACGCCTGGTCTCTCTACAACTTCTCCCCTATCTTGAGCAGTCAGGACTTCTCCCTCCTTGTCAATCAGGCTTCAGGGCTAATCATTCAACTGAAACTGTTCTCCTGTCCCTGCTCTCTGACATCTACTCTGCTGTTGATAGATCTGAACTTACACTGCTGGCTCTCTTTGATGTCTCTGCTGCCTTTGACATGGTTGACCATGACATTCTGCTGCAACGCCTCGATACCTCTTTTGGCATCAGAGGCCTTCCTCTTCTCTGGCTCCGTTCTTACCTTACTGGTCGTACTCAAAAGGTTATTTGTGGTGACTCTAGAACTCCTTGGGTCTTGATTAAATATGGTGTTCCTCAGGGTTCTGTCCTGGGTCCTCTCCTCTACCTCTTATATACGGCCGACATTCCAGCCATATTCTCTAAACACTCGTTAACTGGTCACCTCTATGCTGACGATGTACAGGCGCTTATTCATGGTCCACCCTCGGCTCAGCTTTCTCTTACTGGCTGCATTGATGCTCTCTCTCGAGACTTGCACCTCTGGATGTCCTCGAATCGGCTCGCACTTAATCCAAATAAGATGCAGCTCATCTGGTTCGGCACTCGCCAACAGCTTCTTAAGCTAGATCTCCCTCTTCTTGCAGAAAGATTCCCGTCCTTCACTTTTAACTCCAGTGTACGAGATCTTGGCGTAGTCCTGGACAGCACCCTTACCTTTTCTGAACATATTGCTAATCTTACACGTTCTTCTTACTTCCACCTGAGGCGACTTAGAGCAATTCGACGCTCTGTCTCCTCCTCTGTCTTTACCTCTATTGTCCATGCCTTCGTCTGCTCTCGGATTGATTACTGTAATTCTCTCTTGGTTGGTCTCCCAAAGGTTCGTCTCTCTCCTCTTCAATCTGTTCTAAATTCTGCGGCCAGACTAATAGCTCGACTTCCTCGCTCATCCCACATATCTGCTTTCATGTTTGACCACCTTCATTGGCTCCCTCTTATTGCTCGTGCTCAGCTCAAGATACTTTCTTTAATCTACCGGTCGTGTACTGGCCAAGCTCCCAAGTATCTGTGTGACCTTATCCGGTTGCCGGCCTCGGCTACTTCTCTTCGCCCGCTACGCTCATTAAACCGGCATGATCTCTTTGTCCTGCGAGCGAGAACTTCTATGGCTAAAATGCGAGCCTTTGCCTTCATTGGCCCTGCACTATGGAACCAGCTTCCTCCTTTCACTCGTTCTTGTTTATTAACTGGTGGGCCAAGTGCCTCTTTTCGTTGTCTCAAGACTTCTTTCTTTTCTCTGGGTCTTTCGCACTGGGAGCGCCTCTGATTGGTGTGCACTGTGAGAGGCGCTATACAAATTGATAGATACAATACAATACAATACACACACACACACACACGCACACACACACGTAGAGCCAATCCAAAGGAATTCCATCCATAGTTGATCACGGCTATCTCTCTTGCCGCCGGGTCCCCGCAGAACAGGTATCGTCGTCTGCCGTCGGTTGGGTAGATCGATCAGCGCCACATCACCACCAATGACTAACGGTCGACGTCATTCCAAAGATCTTTGCCAGTCCTCCTCCTCAACCGAGACAAAACTTAACTCTGTCAGTCATGGACAGATTCTACGTCCAATTGGCCGATCGCTGATCTGTCTGCCCTGCACGGATGATCTACTGCTTAGAGAGATATCCGGAATTCCGGATCATGCCACATGTTTCTCATCCGCGAGGGACTGCAGGACGGAGAGGAAAACAACAATGCTACTAGTATTGTTTTCTCATCCATCTTTTCACGTAGGCCCTTTATGCCCACAAAAAGCGTGTTCCTTTCACAGAATACTTCTGCTGCAAGAACATGTTCTGCTTATTGTATTGTATTGCATTGTATTGTATTGTATTTAAAGATTTCTAAAGCGACTCTCACAGTGAGGCGCTCCCAGTGCGAAAGTCCTCGAGAATAAATACAAGTTTTGAGGTAGCGAAAAGATGTAGCAGGACCACCACATAGTATGGTGGTGCGAACAAAGAGGGGGGGAAAGTTGATAACATAGCGAAGGGTCAATGCAGGCAAAGGCACGGGACTGGGCTATGGCTATTCTCACACGAGGAACAAAAAGGTCAAGACGATCCGAAGAGCGTAGCGGGCGAAGGGAGCAGCCTAGGCAGGCCGACGTATTGAGTCACAGAGGTATTTCGCGGCAAGACCTAGGTAGGATCGCAAATGTGGACAAGTACCTTTAACTGGATGCTTGCAGTAAGAGGAAGCCAATGTAGTTGTTCAAACATGAATGTAGAGATATGGGAGAATCGCAGCAGACGGGCAATAAGTCTGGCAACTGCATTAAGAACCGATTGCAGATGGGAGAGGCGCACTTTAGGGAGGCCAACAAAGAAGTAATTACAATAGTCAATGCGAGAGCAAATGAAGGCATGAACTATTGAGGTAAAAACCAAAGAATTGCCTTCGGATTGCCTTGAGGCGTTGGAGATGGTAATAGCAGGAGCGGGTGAGATTAGTCAGAAAAGGAGAGAGAGCTATCAAGAGTGACACCTAGGTTACGAACAGAGGTTGAAAAGGCATAGGAAGGAAAACTTTCGTCCAAAAGAGAATAGTCAATCTTAGAAAGTTGCTGGCGGGTGCCAAACCAGATTAATTTGGTCTTAGTTGGGTTTAAGGAAAGCCGGTTTGAAGACATCCATGCTTGAAGGTCCTGAGAAAGAGCATCAATGCGAGCAATGAGGGAGAGCTGAGCAATCGGGGAACAATGGACGTATGCCTGAACATCATCAGCATAGAGGTGGCCAGTTGCTAGGTGTTTTGCTAAAGAGAGGAGATGTCTGCTGTATATATTACAGAGGAGAGGGCCAAGTACTGATCCTTGAGGGACACCAAATTTGATCGTAACCCAGGATGTTCTAGAGTCACCTGAAATTATCATTTGTGTGCGTAAGGTAAGATCGAAACCAAAGGAGGGAGGTGCACCTAAGGCCTCAATGCGCTAAAGGAGGATTTCATGATCAACCATGTCAAAGGCAGCAGAAACATCAAATAGAGCCAACAACGTGACCTGCGACCGATCAATCGCAGAGTAGATATCGGAGAGGAGTGATAGTAAAACAGTTTCAGTAGAATGATTGGTTCTAAAACCCGATTGGCTGGAGGGAAGAAGTCCAGATGTTTCAAGATACGGGAGAAACTGCTGCAAGGAAACAAGACAGACGTTCAATGGTCTTAGAAAGAAAAGAAAGATTGGAAATGGGGCGATTCTTGCAGCAAAGATTAGGATCTAAGTTGTGTTTCTTAAGGGAAGATGACCTTCAGAGAGAGACCTGTTAAACAAGTAAAGAAAAAATGGCAGAATGTCATCCAATATGTCAATAATGATAAATGGCGGGAGAGAATCAAGTTCACAAGATTTTAAGTTCGACGAGGTGATTACCCGGCGTAGTAGGCTACGTCTTCAGTGATGGCCATCAAATACGGATTCCGAAGAAGGGAATCGAGGCGGAGGAGAATCAATTGTTGACGCACGGAGACTTATGAGCGACCGAGGAGTCCAGAAATGGATGACCAGAGGCGTTTAGGATTATGAGCATTTCGAGTGACGAGGAGTTCCCAATAGGTAGCCTCTTTATCACGATACAGCTTATGGAGGGCTCGGAGCTGAACGATC
Source organism: Aporrectodea caliginosa (assembly GCA_020284085.1). NCBI lineage: Eukaryota > Metazoa > Annelida > Clitellata > Crassiclitellata > Lumbricidae > Aporrectodea > Aporrectodea caliginosa. The sequence goes on along the minus strand of JACEVL010001250.1, from coordinate 308,700 downwards.
CAGGCCAGCCGGTCGGTCCTCAGGGTCTTTGGAGCGACGATATCGTCTCTCGAGACAGCGACAGCGACGACGTAGTTGATGGCACTCACCATCAAACAAGACAGCCAAAGGTCGAACATGAGTCATGACGTTTCGAAATGGTAAGATGGTGTCAAGAAGTTGATCCATGGTAGAGGAGTAGAGATCAAATAATTGATAGATAGATAAGGCATCAAGCGTCGAGGAAGGAGAAGTGAGCTCAGAGCTACGGATGGCGTTACCGAGAGTACAACGATCAAGGGATTTCTATCTACGTAACTTGCGAATGGAGTGAATAGGCTGAGAGTGGAGGGAGGGAAGAGAGAATTCGATGAATGAGAGGTCAGAAAGCGTCGGAGGATGAACATGAAGATCATGAATCTGCTCGATGTCGGACGTGATGATCAGGTCTAAGAAGCCAGATAGATGAGTGGCCACATTCACGTGCTGGCGTAGACGACCGAACTGGGAGAGGAGGGCGAGGAAGCGAGCTCGAGAGGAGACAGGTTCTGTAAGGTCTTGAAGATGAAGATTAAAGTCGCCGACTATTAGGAGTTGACTGTTCCGAGTGACGAGGCTTTCCAGGACGGAGGTAAATTCATCGAAGAATTGACCAGTAGGAGGATTAGAGCCAGGGTCTGATAAGAGGGTCATAGCGATGCTGAGGCAGAGAGCTTCAAATGTGGTTATTGCCATGTCGAAGGAAATTTCAGATGTACGGCATGTGAGCAACTGAATACCATTTCCCTAGTCTGGCGCTGCTTACTAGGTTTCGCTCCTGCCTATCTTCGTGAGCTCTGCTGCCCTGTCCTTAGTGTTAGGGGCTCTCGATCCCTCCGCTCATCTGAACAGGGACTCCTACTTGTCCCTTTTGCTCGAACCTCCACTATGCAGAATCGTGCTTTCTCGGTGGGGGGCCCCTCGACCTGGAATGGCCTTCCTCTGGAGCTTGGCCTTGTCCCTAGGACCTTCTCTCCCACGTTCTTTTCTCACCTTAAAACTGTTCTTTTTGGCCGTGCTGGAGTCGGGAGCGCCTCTGAGTAGTTTCCTTGAAGGGGCGCTATACAAATGTTCGGTATGAATGAATGAATGAATTTAGTGGAACATGTCTGGCTATTCCTGATGATTTAGAACGCAAGAGATAAGCACTCAGCTCTGATAATTTTTTGCCCATTAATTTTTGAACTCCCGTATATATGCCTAGGCCTACATGTATTATTCAATAGGAAATATAGGCCCTACCTCGGCTGCATTATTCGTTGCTACGCCGAATCTACATTTATCTGATGTATCGGGAACTAATTAAATATAGGTTTGACACGATGCTTCTCGCTAGTAACTTTTTCTATAGCATATTATCCGCTGTGTGTTGCTCGCCAGGTTATTAAGCTTCGTTCAATCGACGCTGCCGCTAAAGCTGACCAGGTCTCTGTCAAGGTAGGAGCAGACCGTTTACATCTCTACAATATTATACATGTAGCTACGGTCATTCAGTTATTTAATGGAAACCGAAGAAGGAGAGCTCTCGATCGGCAACTAACTTAAGGCAGCCGTAGGCCTACTTGGAAAAGCAAATCGGTTCAGTATACGGTTCAGTGAGGACGGCAAAAAAGCAAATCGGTTCAGTATACGACAACTACGTTTTCAGTTTTTGTCAATGGGGTAAATTTCTCCAGTCTGAAAATATCAGTCTGATCAGTGATCAGGTCGGATCAAATCAGATGAGTTCGTGTTCAGTCTGCAGTTGTGGAACAGGTTGCTGCGAATATAGCAGCAGTTTGTCAGAGGCCAATATGGGTTATATAAGTATAGGCCTATTGTAAGCTATATTACTACTACTGCTACTACAGCTGCTGCTGCTGCTACTACTACTACTAGGCCTACTACTACTATTGTTGTTGTTATTGTTGTAATAATTATTATTATTATTATTATTAATAATAATAATAATAATAATAATAATAATAATAATAATAATAATAATAATAATAATAATAATAATAATAATAATAATAATAATAATAGCCGTTTCGGGCGACCCTCTGGAGACCGTGCACCTGTTCCAGCGTTTGTCCATATGCACTCAGAGATTTAATGCCGTTAGCCTTCAGGGGCACTTTCGCACAATGCACCGGGGACGAGGACCACTAACTCCAGTTTGATAGCACCTTAGGATAGTTTCTAAGTCCCTGAGGGATCATGTGTACCTCGGGGCATAAAAAAATAATATAAAAGAAAGAAAAAATTTAAAAAAAAATAAAATAAAATAATAATAATAATAATAATAATAATAATAATAATAATAATAATAATAATAATAATAATAATAATACAACGCTGATGATAGGCGTACACGAACTTTTATTTGTGACTGATTCGTGCTTGACACAACTCCAGACAGTATTCCCACAATTGCGGCCGCTCAAGGATCTTTAGAGACATTTTGACTGCAACATTACTACGAGTACTAAGTTTGCGAATTTGCGCTAGTCAACCTGGATCGCAACTCGCAATCGCTATAGAAACGTTTATAAAACAGCTAAATTTAATAAACTGCGCCACTACTACTGGATTAATTCACAAATCCAAAATCCAGGGCGAACATAGGATATATTAGTTGTAGCGCATTTCATGTCCTCATGTTTGTTGATATTGTACTTCCTATTTTTTTTGTATTAACGAAAATAACGATGAATTTTCGTTAGTGTTATTTTGTTATAGTTATAGTTAATAATATCTTTAGTTATTATATATATATATATATATATATATATATATATATATATATATATATATATATATAGGGCCTATATTATAGTTATATATACCGTTAACGAAATCATTTTATTTTCGTTGACAAACATTTACATTTTCGGTACCGTTATCGTTAACGAGAATCACACTGTGGCAACGAACGCACAGAAATTCGTGAGAGATTTCTTTATACAGGGCTGTTGATATCGCGATATAAAGTATCGCAATAGGCCCAGTGGCGTAACGAGGGGGGGGGCGCCCCCGGGCGCAGGACGGGGGCGCAAAATTAGGTCTGAAAATGTGTTTTTTGTTAAAGAAATCAGGTAAAATAGAAAAATAGTAAAAAGTAAGTTTTTGTACGTGAGTCTGGGGGCGCGCGGGGGCAAGGGGGGCGCAAAATGATATTTGACAAGTTTCTTGTTTAAAAACAGAGAAACAGAGGGAAAAAGCAGAAAAAAAAAAAAAAGGTCATCAGAATCAGAAATTTTGGCGGAACTGAGAAAAAATTTTCAGGAAATTCTTGCCCCCGGGCGCACGAACCCCTAGTTACGCCACTGAATAGGCCTACTTGGTGTCGCCGATACGTTTATCATTATCGCGGCGACGTCGATACTTTTTTAGCCTGTCAACTATGCTATAGCCTATAGGCCTACAGCGGGTAGAGTTAGTTCGATTTAACGAGACGGTCGAGACCTATTGTTTTACATGCAAGCGCATGGTAATGTAACGCATATTAAGAACCTTTTTGAAGCGTAACACTGTTCCGGAACATTGTTGTATGGGGCTAAGACGTTCCTCGCAGCTGAGTTAGCCTACTATTACTATTATTTAAACAAATTAACACGCCAGGGCCACTCAGAAAAGCAAATCTTAGTCATTCGCCAGTTGAAGAGCTGTTAGTTATCCAAATGCTTTAAAGCCAATGAGAAATACCTGAGTTTTGAGACGTGTATTAAAAGAAGGGAAAGAGTTCCAGCATCGGGTAAGCATTTGTAGTCCATTCCTTAGGAATGTACGAGAACCCATGACAGTGCTACATCGAGACTCAAACAAAGACCATACCCGAAGATATAGACTGCGTGGCGGAATGTAAGGAGAATGTATACGTAGTGGTTGAATGTAGGTAGGAGTGTTCGTCATGAGGTTTTATTGGTCAGACAGGCAGGTTTAAATCTTATTCTGAATTCTACAGGAAGCAAAATAGTACAGCTGACAGAGCAGAGTCATAATTTAGGCTACTGCACGAGAATTTAAACTCCTGAGTTGATTTTACTAATAGCCTGTTATTAATTTCTTTCCTAACCAGGCGCTGTGAAAGGGCTGACGAATGCTGACAATGACACTGCCATTCGGGTCGCTGAGTTGTGTGGCAGTGAGCCTGCTGCTGTTTCATCTGGTGGTGCATGAATGGCAACTGTCGTCTGGAGCGCCAGTCGCATCCGACCAACCTCGGTCGATTGTTCTGATCAGGCAACTGCTGCAGCCGTCGGAGCCCAACGCAAGAGGCACGGACAGCAGCAGCAGCAGCAGCAGCAGCAGCAGCAGGTGGTTGGCGATGCAGCAGCTGCTGAAGAGAAACGAAGTGAGGTCGACGCGTGAGGAGGCAGACGAAGACGATGCTGGCAGACAAGCAGAGGGAGGAGACCTGCTGGGCGAAATGCTCGATCATCTCAGTCGAAGTCTGATGGATAAAGAACTAGGAAATGAAAAGAAGGAAGAAGAGGCGACTCAGTATGAGAAAGGAACATCTCAGAAGATGCAGAAGAACAAGATCCAGAGTCTAGAAGACGATTATAGTAAAGCCATAAGAGATGAAGATGCAGACGCAGAAACAGATGATGACAGGAATAAGAGAACTTTATCTAATTATAACGAAATGGACCACTTAATAAAGAGACGAAGTGACGACGACGACGACGACGATGAAGACAACGAAGGTAAAACGAAGAAATCGGTTCAAAACGGTGATAAACAAAAGAGAAAAGATGATGGTGACGACGAGAATGAAGAGACTGACGAAGAGGATGACGATAATAATGAAGATGATGAAGACGATAACAATGCGAAACGGAAGAGAACAGTCAACGATGTAAAGAAAAGAAAAACGACAAAGCGAGATGATGACGACGACGACGAAGAAGGGAATGATGAAGATGATGAAGATGATGAAGACGATAAAGATGATGATGATGATGAAAATGATGGTGACAAAAAGAAAAGGAGAACAGTTAAAGAAGTAAAGAATAAGAAGATGAAGAAGCGAGATGATGACGATGACGATGACGATGAAGAAGAGAATGACGAAGATGATGAAGATAAAGATGATGATGATGACGATGATGAAGATGATGGTGACAAAAAGAAAAGGAAGAGAGCAGTTAACGAAGTAAAGAATAAAAAGATGAAGAAGAGAGATGATGACGATGACAACGACGATGACAATGAAGAAGAGAATGACGAAGATGATGATGAAGATAAAGATGATGATGATGACGATGATGAAGATGATGGTGACAAAAAGAAAAGAAAGAAAGCAGTTAACGAAGTAAAGAATAAGAAGATGAAGAAGAGAGATGATGACGATGACAACGACGATGACGATGACAATGAAGAAGAGAATGACGAAGATGATGATGAAGATAAAGATGATGATGATGACGATAATGAAGATGATGGTGACAAAAAGAAAAGGAAGAGAGCAGTTAACGAAGTAAAGAATAAGAAGATGAAGAAACGAGATGATGACGACGATGACGATGACGATGAAGAAGAGAATGACGAAGATGATGATGAAGATAAAGAAGATGATGATGACGATGATGACGATGATGGTGACAAAAAGAAAAGGAAGAGAGCAGTTAACGAAGTAAAGAATAAAAAGATGAAGAAGAGAGATGTTGACAACGACGATGACGATGACGATGAAGAAGAGAATGACGAAGATGATGAAGATAAAGATGATGATGATGATGATGATGAAGATGATGGTGACAAAAAGAAAAGGAAGAGAGCAGTTAACGAAGTAAAGAATAAAAAGATGAAGAAGAGAGATGATGACAACGACGATGACGATGACGATGAAGAAGAGAATGACGAAGATGATAAAGATAAAGATGATGATGATGACGATGATGAAGATGATAGTGACAAAAAGAAAAGGAAGAGAGCAGTTAACGAAGTAAAGAATAAAAAGATGAAGAAGAGAGATGATGACAACGACGATGACGATGACGATGAAGAAGAGAATGACGAAGATGATGAAGATAAAGATGATGATGATGACGATGATGAAGATGATGGTGACAAAAAGAAAAGAAAGAAAGCAGTTAACGAAGTAAAGAATAAGAAGATGAAGAAGAGAGATGATGACGATGACAACGACGATGACGATGACAATGAAGAAGAGAATGACGAAGATGATGATGAAGATAAAGATGATGATGATGACGATAATGAAGATGATGGTGACAAAAAGAAAAGGAAGAGAGCAGTTAACGAAGTAAAGAATAAGAAGATGAAGAAACGAGATGATGACGACGATGACGATGACGATGAAGAAGAGAATGACGAAGATGATGATGAAGATAAAGAAGATGATGATGACGATGATGAAGATGATGGTGACAAAAAGAAAAGGAAGAAAGCAGTTAACGAAGTAAAGAATAAGAAGATGAAGAAGAGAAATGATGACAACGACGATGACAATGACGATGAAGAAGAGAATGACGAAGATGATGAAGATAAAGATGATGATGATGACGATGATGAAGATGATGGTGACAAAAAGAAAAGGAAGAGAGCAGTTAACGAAGTAAAGAATAAGAAGATGAAGAAGAGAGATGATGACAACGACGATGACGATGACGATGAAGAAGAGAATGACGAAGATGATGAAGATAAAGATGATGATGATGACGATGATGAAGATGATGGTGACAAAAAGAAAAGGAAGAGAGCAGTTAACGAAGTAAAGAATAAGAAGATGAAGAAACGAGATGATGACGATGACGATGACAATGACGAGGAAGAGGAGAATGACGAAGATGATGAAGATAAAGATGATGATGATGACGATGATGAAGATGATGGTGACAAAAAGAAAAGGAAGAGAGCAGTTAACGAAGTAAAGAATAAGAAGATGAAGAAACGAGATGATGACGACGATGACGATGACGATGAAGAAGAGAATGACGAAGATGATGAAGATAAAGATGATGATGATGACGATGATGAAGATGATGGTGACAAAAAGAAAAGGAAGAGAGCAGTTAACGAAGTAAAGATTAAGAAGATGAAGAAACGAGATGATGACGATGACGATGACGATGAAGAAGAGAATGATGAAGATGCTGATGAAGATAAAGAAGATGATGATGACGATGATGAAGATGATGGTGACAAAAAGAAAAGGAAGAGAGCAGTTAACGAAGTAAAGAATAAGAAGATGAAGAAACGAGATGATGACGATGACGATGACGATGACGATGAAGAAGAGAATGATGAAGATGCTGATGAAGATAAAGAAGATGATGATGACGATGATGAAGATGATGGTGACAAAAAGAAAAGGAAGAGAGCAGTTGACGAAGCAAAGAATAAAAAGATGAAGAAGAGAGATGATGACGATGACGATGACGATGACGATGAAGAGGAGAATGATGAAGATGACGAAAACGACGAGAATAAGAAAAAGACGAGAACAGATAAATATGAAGATACGTATAGCTCAACGAGAAAGCGTGTGAAAGATGACGATGCAGGTGAAACTAGGAAAATAGACGACGACAGTTCTTCCGATAACTTGAAACGTCGACGTCTACTTGAATTACGAAAACTACTGCAGGCGAGTTTTTATATTTCATGCATATTTTATATTTGAGAGGTTGTCATCATGCCATATGGTACGCGCGATCAGTGGACATTTGGCCCATCCACGTTTAATGTGTCACATTAGGCTAATGCTGTATGGAAGACGTGCCCATTGCAATGCTCATACTTAGGCTACTTCGTGCCTTCAACTGCATTTAGGCTTATTATTATAGGCTAAAAATTAAGTGGCGCCGGCTACTGTCTAGTTCTGTAACTAGACTCTATAGTGACTATATGACATATGTCTAGTGGTGGTGGTTTAATCGATAGCGAATCGATATTGCGATAGGCCTATTCAGAAAAAACAAAATCGACACTGCATGCAGTCGTCATTCTTGACACCAAAAACGTACAGAAACCCGAAGAATTAAGAGTCAAGGTTCAGTGATCGGTTGGACAACTTGAGGCGACTAATGGACTGAGGAAAGGCCGGGAGTGTGAGATAGGAGGAGGATCGGGGCGAGTGGCCGGGAGTGTGATGAGTTTACCACGGTCATGTGAGATTAGGCCTACTGTAAAAGACCCGATTATTAGATAACTAACTTGCCTGGTTATCGAATAAAGTTTATGATTACAACCTACTGTCGAAGTGATAAAATATTCTCCGAGTTTTAACAGTTTTTTCGATTTTTCCCTTTCAGATGAAATGATAGCGAAAAAGCCGCTCTGACAGGACATGGACCAGCCAGAGCCAGAGTTGGCAGACGGATAGGCATGAAGACAAGACAAGCAACCAGACAATCAGACTAATAGTGGGCGTGTGAGACGGTTTAAATAACTGAATGTTACTAGTACGAACTTAATTGATAGTAGGATAGTTTCTTCTTGTACGAATTTGATAGTTTTCAGAAACACGCGAGAAATATTTTACTAAAGTAGTTTGAAATACAATAATATTAAATTGTCATTCATATTGTATTTTAAATTGTCTTATAGTTAAACTTTAGTGCATCTAGGCTATAGGCAATAGGCTACGTAGCCTCAGATGGTCAAATCTGGTCATGATTGTACTGTTATTGCACTTTTTATTATTCACTGACATTAAGTTTATAATTATAAATTACAAGTAGCCTATAAATAAATTAATTGAACTCTACAAAACATTAAGTCGAGCAAAGTACGTAGGCCTAGGCTATCTCTGCAGAATGTAGGCTATCATATTATTGTTATTATTTTACCCGAGGTAGTACTAATCCCTCAGGCTATCATAACTATTATCCGGATAAAGAAAGGAAGATGGTTTCTGGAACGGTTTATCCTTCGGCAAGATCCAGCTGCATAAAAGATCCACGAAAGGCGATCGCGTTAAATCGCTGCATATATATTATGGCTTGTACCTTGGATGTGTGATGTATGCGGATGACTTATTGTTATTGTCTTCATCATTGACCTCTCTTCAGAAAATGATTAGCATGTGTGAATTGGAAGTACACTATTTAGACATGAAATTCAATGTATCAAAGTCAATGGTGCTCAGGATAGGTCGTACATATAAACAGTTGTGTGCTGGTTTAACAGTGTGTGGCATAAGCCTGTTATATGTTGATAAAGCAAAATATTTAGGGGTATTTTTGATTGCCGGAAGACAATTTAAAACAAGTCTGAGTGAAGCAATTTGCAAATTTTACAAGTCTGTAAATGGTATTCTTTCTAAAGCCAAAGGGCACATGGATGAAATGGTGTTATTGCATCTATTTGAAGCACATTGTAAGCCACTACTTCTCTATGCATGCGAGTGTTTTGCATTTACCAAAAGTGAGTATGCAAGGTTGTCAAATGCGTGGAATAGAATATTTTGGAAGCTGTTTAAAGTGAATGATAGTAACTGCTTGAAGGACATTTTCTTGTATGCTGGATGTTTGCCGCTCCAGGCTGACATAGACATGAGACAATATTCTTTTTTATCAAAGTTAACTTACAGTAATAACAAAATATTAACCGAATTGTATGCATTGTTTGCGCAACGACAGATAAGGATGCTTTGTAAGTTATAATGTATCGCAATGCTGTAGTATTGGTGACTTCCGTGCAAATATTTGTGCACGATTTTTGCATTTTAGTTAGTTATCTACTTTCTGTATGTGTTTAATATGTTGTGAGCTGCCCGTTCGTGGCGAAATAAAGTTTATATATAGGCCTATAGCTATATATAGCTACTGACAAGCGCTGGAAGCTGTATAGCTATAGTTTCCTTTAAATCTCCGGTGGTTAGCGTTATGCGTTTCCCCAGCTCTCTGACAAGTCCATGCCGGTGGTGTTGTAGGGCCCATGGTTTCGAACGCAACTGGCACAAACAGATGGGTCGACATCAGCTGACTGTATACTTTGTATTCTTCCTAATAGCCGCCTGCTCCGCCGCCGCGCCTGCCATATGGCGGCCGTTGAGTGTCGATGTGTAGATTATATTATTATTATTATTATTATTATTATTATTATTATTATTATTATTATTATTAGCCTATTATTATTATATCACGCCTAGCCTATCATCCTTCAATCATATCGCGTCTACATTAGGCCCACCATTCACCTCATTCATTCATTCATTCATTCATTCATTCATTCATTCATTCATTCATTCATTCATTCATTCATTCACTCACTCACTTACTCATTCATTCATTCATTCATTCATTCATTCATTCAATTAATTAAATGCATTCAAATCATTTCAGTTACTGTCCCCAAATGAGAACATAATAAAACGCAAAAATATAGGCCTGGCCTACAATAACATTTATGGGAAACAAAGGAATTCCAATTAGGCAACGACCTAAATAATTATTAGTCAGCGATTCGTTTCTGTCAATTACTGCCTGTTGCATTGCTACAGATTGTCTAGGGGTATGACATACTTTAATTCCTAAACGGTATGTAGGATACATGCAAAATAGGCCTATAGGCCTAACTCATCGAACAGAACACCAAATGTAGCCTCACGCGGCGATAAAAGCCAGCAAAACTCTCGAACGTAGGCTAACTGGCAGTGATGTAGTCGAGTCCACCTTAGCCGAGTCGAGTCCGAGTCCAGAGTCGTTCGAGTCCGAGTCGAGTCCGAGTCCAGAGTTGCTCGAGTCCGAGTCGAGTCCGAGTCCAGAGTTGCTCGAGTCCGAGTCCGAGTCACAAAAGATCGAGTCCAATTAAATCCTAGTCCAAGTCCTTCAACACCAAAATACACTAAAACATGCAAATTAATGGCATAAAAAATAACAGCACAATTAAATTTTTGCTGAAAGAATTAATGTAACCTAATTTGTTCAAATTGCATTTCAAAAGCACTAAATTCGACAAAGTTTTGTTTGACAATCTGGAACGATGAGGACGCATAAAAATTCCCCACTGCTGAACACACGTTCAACAGGTGCACTCGTGGCAGGAACCCTTGAAACTGTAAGTGCCATTGAGTGCAATCGTGGCAATACAATTGTCTGTTCTGACCAGGGCAGGGCCTGTATTTTACTTGGCTCTCCCGCTGCAGCCTCTGCCAACCTTTTGCGTCTTTTTCGGCAGAGAAGAACGGTCTGGATGTTTGATGGGATAGAAAACTCCATTTCAGCGCATTTTATTACTAGGCCTACCGTAGTCAACTCCGTTTTAGCGTATTTAATTAAACTACGCTGGAGGTGGCGAGGGATGACCCTCGTCTTAATCTTGTCGCGAGCCGCGTTTCCGGGCAGCTCAAGCACTTTGGCTGCTAGGTAGGCCTAGGGTCTATTCCATCACGGCTGCTAAGTAGACGCGGTACGACTGCCCGATAGACGGGAGCACCTGCCCCAATCACTCGATCCGCTTAGCTTGATAAAAATATGCTAAAATGGAGTCGAATACCGTATCCAGGCTAATAATAAAAAACGGTGTTACTGTTTAATTGAAAAAACAATGAAATACGCTAAAATGGAGTGTTACCAATGCTTAATCAACGTCATTGACAATTTGGCATTTCCACGATAACAGTAAAAAGTAGGCCTACAAGTACAACTCACTGTGCTGTATGCAATCGTTGCAGATGCCTTGTGAAGTTGGACATTGTGCCATGCTTTTCCAGTATAGTTGTAGTCGTAGAGCAGCGACTACATCACTGCAAGTTGCTTTATGCTGCTTAGCACCGGTTTTCGGATGGTTGAAAATAGAGTAGTCTTTATAGGCATACGCAAGTCTTGCCATTACCCCAAGCGTTCAAAAGGACTGGTGTTTGTCTGGAATTCTCATCAGCTGCAAACTCAAGTAATTCTGCAGCACCAAACGGGCCATTATCCGACATCACCGAACGGGAACTGTTGGCGCAGAGTGTATTTGATGTCGGTTATATGCTTCGATTGGAAACCGATCAAAGAATCCCGACAGGTATTCGACCGTTATGAGATAGCCATGGCCCCGATGCATGAATATGTCGATTCCGACTTTATCCCATGTGCGGGTGGGACCGGGTGGGGTAGTAACGGCTCTTTTCTGATAGATGTCGCAACGTGAGACCAGTTCTCTTAACGGCGGCGCTGATGCCAGGGTTATACACGGTCTCTCTTTTGGGCGCGTCTGATATACCCATTAACTCCACTTATGGCGAGCTCGTTAATAATCTATTTTGAACGCGTAAGTAAGCAAGTAGACAAGTCATATTTTATCGCGAGATAAAATTGCAAAATTGTGACTCGGAAACCGAGTCACCGAGTCAAATTCGAGTCCAGGACCTTCGAGTCCGAGTCCAAGTCCGAGTCATGACAATCCGAGTCCGAGTCCGAGTCCAGAAAAAATCGGACTCGAGTCGGACTCGAGTCCTTGGTCGGACTCGAGTACTGCATCACTGCTAACTGGCTCAAAACTAACAACAAGTTGTTCTCAAAAGCAAACAAAATTTTCGGATAGTCGAAAGATGGCAAAAAACCCACGCAGGACGGTACCCAAACACCAAACTCCTATCTAACCTTAAACCAAACAAGTGTGTGGAACTAAAACTGGCTATGCTCGAGAATGTGTTCGTGATTGAAACCTCAGGCACAGGCAGTCATGGGCATCGAGAGCCAAGGTGGGCAGTGGCGTCGCCAGAGCTTCAAGGTTGGGGGGGCAAGGCATAGGTGGACAGAGAAATGAGCGTCCGAAGGACGATCGGTGAGGCGCGGAGCGCCGAGCAGGGGAAGGGGTTTGGGGAGGGGGATGTGCCCCCTCCCCACTTAAAATTTTTTGAATTTCCACACTGTAATGGTAGCATTTTAAGCTGTCATAGGAACAAAATTGTTCTATTATTTCAGCGCTGATACGAGCCAACTGTGACTCGTAGCTAAATGTTAAATGTTCGCGTTTTCATATAGTGACCGTATACGGCCTCGACCCTGCTCATTTTCAATGAATTGATTGGCTTACATCCTTTATCACTGCTCGCCCGTTCGAATGGACGCCACAAACACACGCACACACTGATGCTTGCTTTTGCGTGCACCCGTTGAGCGAGAATTGGCGGGCGAAGATGTCGCTCAAAGAGGCAGGCATACTAATAATTTCCACATGTTGTCTTGGGCAGCCAGTTGGAATGCGGCTGTGTGACTGGTGTAAATAGGTCACCCCATCATGACTAATCACTGCGAATAGGAGAGATAAACAACATTGGAATTTTCCCTATTCTTCTGTATATTTTGTGTAAAGCACAATCCGTCACCCGTTGATTAGTGATTAGTCTTTGAAAAGAAAACAAACTTTGGAAGAGGAGAAGAGGACCTTCAATGTAAAATGTCAAACCACACACCACATAGGGTACCCCCCTAAAAAAAACTCACCGGATTTGCACGAATCCCAGGACCCAGCCTGACCAGGGTTGGGGGGGCAGCTGCCCCCCTTGCCCCCCCGTGGCGACGCTAATGAAGGTGGGCCCTAGGGCAGACACTCCCCATGTCCTGAGGATCCTGAGTGGCCGAGTGGGTTGGTAGCCCGCTCGCCACGCCGGCGCCCCGGGTTCGATTCCCGGTCGGTCGGTTTATCAGAGATTAATTTCTCGGATCTTTACTGCGGGTGGCTCGGTCGCAATATAAACGTGGAGTACAATACAATACAATACAACACATTACAATACAACTGGGGCGCGGTGGTTTGGGGCCATTGGGGTCGTCCATTTAGTACGTACGCAAAATTCCGGGAAAAATTGACCCCCCCCCTCCCCATACGCAAGCGTACTTTTAGCACCCCCCCATCTGCGTACGTACGCTTGACATGCACCCCCCATCCTATAGAACGGTCTATATCCTGAATAAATAGGGCAGGCGGTCAAACTGTTGGGACTCGGTGCACAGCTGCAAGACAGTTCATAGCAGTCAGAGGTAACTGGCATACAAGTGTGTGGTCCTTTCCCACAGAGCTACTTAGCCCTATTAATTGCCTGATCGCTGAACTGTGACTCATTTGAAGGAAGGCCAATATAGACACTTCATTTGAAGGAAGGCCAATATAGACAGTATTATCAAGGTTTACCCCCCCCCTAGGCGTACGCAAGCATACGCAATCAGATGCATTTGGGTTACCCCCTACCCCCTCGGTGCGTACGTACTAAATGGATGACCCCTATGTTCGGTGCCTTGCAGCTGGAGGGTTGCGGGTTCGAATTAGGCGACTAGGCCTATATTATATTGTAATTAGGTACGTACGTTGAGGAACTGTTTTGGTGCATACAAGCAACAGTGGATGGGCAAGTGCGTGGTATATTGACTGAGTGGAGGGATTGAGCGGATACTTAGATAGGCTACTGTAGCTAGTTAAATAGATAGCTAGATAAGTAGACAGCCAGAGAGATAGATAGTTCTAAGTAGATAGATAGCTAGATAGAAAGTTAGATAGACCAATACATAGACAATTAACCTGTCAGATAGTTAGACAGATATAATTATAGTCAGAACACAGACAGACAGCAAGATAAAAACTTTGCTAATTAATTACATGTTACAAAAAATACAGTTTTTTTATTTTGAAACACCTTCAAGGGCCTACGTAGGCTAAGTCTGAAAATAATTATCTCATCTCAAGTTAGCACGTACTGTGCTACAAATCGGACAAGAAGCCATCCATTTAGTAGCCTACGTACGCATGGAAGGGAGCAAACCCCAATGCATCTCCTTGCGTACAGTGTTATTTAAGTTAACTAAAACTGAAAGTAACTTTATTATTAACTGAAAAGTTCTATTTCAGTTAACTGAAACTAAAACTAAGACTGAAAAGTTCTGAAAACTGAAACTAAAACTAAACTGAAAAGTACAAAACTAAAACTAAAACTAAACTTGAAAGTTGAAAACTGAATTAATTTTTCTGTGTGGCAAACACGCCGAGTGGCGGACATGTCTGCAACGGTTAGCGGGCGAGTGCTTAAAACTGCAGCTCAATAGCATGAAAGCATGAATTTAATAAGATCTGTTGTTCTTGCTAATCAAACAAATGTCATTAATAAAAAATGACATTTAATTGATTCTGCTGAATGTTTACAGAACTGAATTAAAACTGAAAAGTTTTGAAAACTGAAACTAAAACTAAAACTCAAAAGAGTTGAAAACTAAAACTAAAACTAAACCGAAAAGTCAAAACAAAACTAAAACTGAAACTAAAACTGAAAAGTAAATTGAAACTTAAATAACACTGCTTGCGTATGGGGGTCTACTGATAACGTACGTACTATGTAGGCTATGCCTGCGCATCGGAACCGGTGGGGGGGCTTTCCTTCAATTGAGTCACAGTTCAGCTATCAGACAATTACTATAGGGAAAAAAATTAGGGCTGTTGGAGAGGTATCACACACTTGTATGCCAATTACCTGACTGGATGTGTAAATACTAATCTGACCTAAACTGCAGAATGCCGCAGGGCCAAGGTTTGAGTGAGGGCCGTAATAATTTATCCATTAGGCACAGTAGGCAGTGTGCATAGGGCCTACGAACCTTCAAGGGCCTACGTAAGTCTGAAAATGAGATATTGAAAAACCGGAAATATTGCATTAGGCCTAAGTGGATACACCGATATGGGATATTAAATTTAAATAACCAACATTACAAAAAGTAAACTGAGATTTTAAATAAAACACTACGTGCGTTCGTGAATCATGATTAAACATAACATCAATTACTAATGTTAATGTGTAATAATGCGCTTAGCTTTAATGCAGAGCTGGCAGTTGGGGTCTTTGAATGCAAGAGTGCCTAGGGCCTATGACGACCTTAAAACAGCCTTGATTTGAGCTGTGGAGGTGCTTGTTGGTAGGTTACTGTTGCTTTAAACACTTGTCTGTACATTGGCCTATTACCGTATTAGTACAGCAGATGTTCAGTCTACACATTTATTATAGAGACTAGTTCAGAGTTATAAGTTGTTAAATATTCACATGGACACATAGACCATTCGATAGTATTGATGTAAATTTACCGGTAAAATATTTTTGCGGTAAAAAATCCGGATTTTTTTACCGGTAAAATTGGTAAAAAATGGTAAAAAAATGATTTAAGTGATGTAATATCTTGATTATGTTCCCCAACGGTGTGTTTAGCCATTTATCAGTTACAGACAAATATTGAAATGCCTTAGTATTTCCTATTGAATTGCTAAATGGATAGTTTGTTTGAGAAAAACACATTTTTATTACAAAGTGAGTTTTCGTCCACTGTCACAAATTGCAATAATTGTTGTGATTCGGCTCAGAAGAAGACTTTTCTGATATTTGGTAGGCCTATATAACAGGTCTCATTCACTTTAAAAAGCTACAACTATCAGTTCTAGTCAGAGCTTCTCATTTGAAAATAGAAGGCGATCTGAAAATCGATCGCGCTGGATTGCGTAGGCGATCGGTGCGCGATCGACCTCGAGAGCTTTTGTGTAGCCTACAGCGTATTTTGTGTATCGTATTCGTATAGCTGCATATTAGGTCTATATAGTACGTATAGCTGCATATTACATACATGTAGTAGGCTACTAATCTAGTAGGCCTAGGCCTATCTCAGTTCCGTTCCGTTATTATTACTATTGATAGTATTATTAATTAGTTTTCTTATTGCGCCCTTTCAAGGTGATCGACTCAGAATCGCTCCGAGTCCTAGTCCAGCCACGGCTAAATTAGACAGTCGTAAAGTTTATTAAAGAATAATGGTGTGACCCTGTTAGCGGAACCTATGGTTCTTTTGGGTTTACCCATTGTCACTGAATGTACAAGACTGTCTACCTTTATGTTTGAACTGTTATGGTGAACAATAAAAGTATATTGATTGATTGTGACCGTGTGAACTCTATTCACTATAGGCGGAGCGCTACAGCCATTCCAGTCCTAGGGCCAGCAACCGAAAACAGCGCAGTTGCTTGTTATCCGCCCCGCAATGTTCATAGTTGTAATAAGTTTTAACATGCTACTGCCTACTGCCTACTTGGCTATCTCGACTACATCCAGATCGAACGAGTCACCTAATTTCCACGACAGAAGCGTGCTAAACTGTACATTATTATACCACTTCGGCACGTTCGCCGCCATTGTTACTTTCAATAATTTCTGAAATTAGTGACGTAACGAATTTAAAAAATGAAGTTACGCGGGAGGTGTCCACCGTGTTGTAATGACCAATCATATTGCACGAAATTGGAGCGATCACTCAGCAGTCATTAGGTCACGAAAAGCTGCGTTCCGAACGCATTCACAGCCGCCGCAAGTAAGCAAAAATTAAAGTAGGCCTAATGTAAATTATGCAAATAAAATAATGGCTCCAGTTTCCTCTTGGAGTAAATCGATCGCCCTCGATTTGCGCGATCGATTTACCGATCCACCAGACCTTTGCTAGGCGATCGACCAAGGAGATCGATCGATCGATCGCCTCAAATGAGAAGCCCTGGTTCTAGTAGGTAGAATTTAGAGAAATAGAAGATACGTATAGGCTCCAGTGTAGCTGCCTATTAGGCCCTACAGTAGCCTAATATTACTTGCCACTTGCTGGAAGATTTCATAGGTAGATTTCTGCTACAGAAAATGGTGCATGAAAACCAAGGGCGTAACTTTGCCCCAGAAAGTGGTGGTGACCAATCCCCTCGTAATGTTTAACGCACTATTAGAACGCTAGCTACGAGCAGAACACTAGCTTATTCACAAACGCTGCGCTAAGTCAGAGGGTTGTCCAGAGAGTGTTCGATGGTGTTCCAAGTCCAGCTGCGAAGAAGACAAAAGACTAGCAGTGTCGAAGCCTCAGAGACACGCTACGCATTGTCCGGCTGCTACTGCGGCTTTTAAATGAATATAGTTAGGCTACTACTGTAGGCTACTACCAATAATCGACGTTTACGATACCAATAGTCCTTGTCAATTCTAAATGGTTATTCCGTAATTTAGGTTGGCAAATTATTTTAACGCCATGACGCTGGTAAGTAAGCAGTCTACCAATGTCCATGATGATTGTAATCAATCCAGCTTCCACTTACGAGAATTTATTTAATCAATCGAACTTCTGTTTAAGCAAGAATTATTGTCATCAATCCAACTTCTATTTTAACCAAGAATTTTTCATCAATCCAACTTCTATTTAAGCAAGAATTATTTTCGTCAATCCAACTTCTATTTAAGCAAAAAACTTCATCGATCCAGCTTCTATTGAAGCAAAGATTTAGTTGAATCAATCCAGCGTCTATTTACAAAAACAATTATTTCCGTCAATCCAACTTCTATTTAAACAAAAAATTAGTTTAATCAGTCCACCTTCCATTTAGGCCAACAATTATTTTCGTCGATCCAGTTTCCATATTAAATTGACAATAATAACTTACCAGCGTAAACTACGGTTTTACCCGCTAAATTGCTATCAACTGCAGTTAGAGCTTACAGCCTTCCACGGAAACATAACCCTATATTGCACAGAATTTTTTTTTTGCTTGAAAAAAATTTAAGTGCTAGCAAATAACTATTGTAACCTATTGGAGCTACTTGAAGGTCTTAACTATTCACAGAATTCACATATTTGAAGAAAAACTGACATTGACCAATTGGCAACTATGTGCATTACCCACAGAAGTATCCGGTTACCAATTGGCAACTACATGCAATAGCCTCAGAATTACCCGCTTGCCAATTGGTAACTGAATGCAATACCCGCAGATGTAGATGGTTGTCAATCGGCAACAAGATGCAGACTATGAGTAATTGGCAACAACATGTAAAGTATATTTTGTAGATAAGAAAACTCATTGTACAAGGTAATGCATGATGAATTTTCAACAATTTAATGGAACAAATAAAACTGCATATAAAAATGCTTATAAACTAATATGTCTAAACTACATTATATCTGCAGTTCAACTTTTTCAACTGCTTATCATTTGCATTATTTGGACACATGATAATCATAGAAACAGTTTTTCTTGTTATTGCAACAAAGGGCAACGTTGCACTTGCAGCATGACACTCTGGAGATGCCGGTACATGTGCTCTGCACACAACGGTTTCTCTTGGTCTCCCACTTTGGTAGATGGCCAACATTGTCGAGGCGTTGCTCTTCACAAGGACGAGCTGAAGCCCGACTGCGTTTCTTTGGAGGGGCTTGGCAGTCACCCCCGGCTTGGCAGTCACTTGGCCGGCCCCGTTTCGTCCTTGTGAGAGGCGTCATTGCTGAAAATTTAAAATGGAACAATGTTATTAGACTCGTAGAGTGTAAAAAGCTGAAAGATCAATATGTTTTACTGTATGAGAGGTTCCAAGTTGACAATATTTTCCCATAATAATAAATATCATGTTAATCTTACTTTAACATATTACTAAGTATGCACAGTGTTGTGCATTTTTAGTAATATAATTGCATTAGCATTAGGTTATATTATTATCATTCAAGTGAATTGTAGGTTAAAATGCATCAGTTTTATCCTTGAAATGTCTCCTTACAGAAGGCATCAGCTCAATAATTGATAATTGCGCTCATATTACAGTGACTGAAGGAAAACGGGTGAACTGTTTTGAAAAAAGTTACAAGTAAAATAGTAAGTGTTATTATTAAGCTACAAGAACTGCAATCATGAATAGCTCCATAGTAAAATTCAGCTTACCCTTCCTAAGCAGAGAACGAGCAACTTCGTTCTTGAAGTCCAGTAGCGGCATGGGAAGTGCAGAAGAAGTACCGTCTTTGTTCTGCTCTGTGAAGGTTCTCTTGTAGAGTAACCATGAGTTAACCAGCGTCAGGTCCATTATATGAAACCAGAGCCTATGGTACCATTTCTTGGATCTCACTCTGTTACGGTATAATCCTATCAGGGAATCTATCAGGTCAACACCCCCCATGTGTTTATTGTACACTTTGACGAGATTTGGGCAAGTCACCGATTTGTACCTGGATTCCTTTCCATCCCATCTTTGGGACAATTCTGTGGGTTGGCCACCAACAAATGTTGACAGGAAAGTGACGCACTTGTTGTCACACCACTTCAAGACTGTGATAGGTATATCTTCAATTTCTGCAATTTGCTCAGAGAAACACCCTCTACCTTGCTTCTTCAGTTTCTCATCAGAGATGAGATTGGAGTTGGGAACTCGGTTAATTCTAACCGTTCCTAAACTCCAAATGCCCCTCTTGGCCAGGAAGACTTGTAGGTCAGGGCTCATGAAATAATTATCAAAGTAGAGTTTATAGTTGAGATTGTTGGGAACATTTCTTGACAGCCTAACAACAACGTTTCCGCTCGCACCGCAATCAACTTCATTGGGCATGAGCAAGTTGTTGTCCCTCCCAACATAATACTCGAGATCATATGCAAACCCACTTGCACCACACAGCACAAATGCTTTATAACCCCATTTGTGAGGTTTGGCAGCATTATACTGTTTGAGCGAAGATCTTCCTTTGAATGGAATGATCTGTTCGTCAATACTCAGGTGCTCCTCTTTAGGTATCGTTTTGAATCTTTCACACAGATAGTCAGAGACGGGTCTAAATTTCTTTAGTTTGTCCTGGCTCTGGACTGTGTTGTCAGCAAAATGCAGGAATCTCTTTATATCTTCAAACTTCTTCACGGTAAATGCATTTGCAATCTCTGCGACGAGAAACTCTGGTCTCCAGTACATTCTGCTTTGAGGCAGCCTTATAATCGACATAAGCATGCCTGCTCCTATAAAACCTTGAATGTCTGTCAAGGTTACACTCCAGAGTTTTTGAGGTCGGAGTTGGAAGTGGTATCGAATTGTTTCTTCCGATATTAGTTTAAGCAACTCTTCTGTTACGAAATAATTAAAAAAATCAACAGGATGTTGCATCAAACCAATATTCGGTTTCACATCAGTTGTGAAGGGAACATCTTTGTTAATGGTCCCATGTTTCCACTTGTAGCGGAGTTTTCTTTCTTTGTTCGCCTTTGTACTTAGCTTAACAGGTGCCCGTAGAAGTTCGGTGCTTATGATTCTGGAATGTTCCGCAGATGGTTCGGGATCAGGACGGTGGTTTGTCTCCTCCTCTTCTGAATTCGACAACAAACTGTCTTCGCTCTCGGTTGGTATCTCAACAAGATGCGTGGTTCTCTTTTTTTCAACTGCTTGCGTTGTTGTTCTTGATTTCTTCTTAGTCTTCTTCACCTTTGCCTTCCTTTCATTTGTTTTTACTAGTGCTTCAGCTTCCACATCCAAATGTTCCACTGCTATTTGATTGATGATCAAGGGAGATTCAGGCAATGTCAGTTCTGACAATCCCTCGTAGTCTGTTGTAGAAATTTCAAGGGGGCTTAAGAAACCGGATGTCCCTTCTTCTAGCCCTAAAAATACATCCAAAATCTCACCGAAAAGATCAGTCTCAAGGCATCCTCCTTGTGTGCAGGCTGTCGTGGTGTCATCATTCTCTTTCTCTTCTTGTGTGCAGACTCTTGTGGTGTCATCATTCTCTTTCTCTTCTTGTGTGCAGACTCTTGTGGTGTCATCATTCTCTTTCTCTTCTTGTGTGCAGACTGTCGTGGTGTCATCATTCTCTTTCTCTTCTTGTGTGCAGACTCTTGTGGTGTCATCATTCTCTTTCTCTTCTTGTGTGCAGACTGTCGTGGTGTCATCATTCTCTTTCTCTTCTTGTGTGCAGACTGTCGTGGTGTCATCATTCTCTTTCTCTTCTTGTGTGCAGACTGTCGTGGTGTCATCATTCTCTTTCTCTTCTTGTGTGCAGACTCTTGTGGTGTCATCATTCTCTTTCTCTTCTTGTGTGCAGACTGTCGTGGTGTCATCATTCTCTTTCTCTTCTTGTGTGCAGACTCTTGTGGTGTCATCATTCTCTTTCTCTTCTTGTGTGCAGACTCTTGTGGTGTCATCATTCTCTTTCTCTTCTTGTGTGCAGACTCTTGTGGTGTCATCATTCTCTTTCTCTTCTTGTGTGCAGACTGTCGCGGTGTCATCATTCTCTTTCTCTTCTTGTGTGCAGACTGTCGTGGTGTCATCATTCTCTTTCTCTTCTTGTGTGCAGACTGTCGTGGTGTCATCATTCTCTTTCTCTTCTTGTGTGCAGACTCTTGTGGTGTCATCATTCTCTTTCTCTTCTTGTGTGCAGACTCTTGTGGTGTCATCATTCTCTTTCTCTTCTTGTGTGCAGACTGTCGCGGTGTCATCATTCTCTTTCTCTTCTTGTGTGCAGACTGTCGTGGTGTCATCATTCTCTTTCTCTTCTTGTGTGCAGACTCTTGTGGTGTCATCATTCTCTTTCTCTTCTTGTGTGCAGACTCTTGTGGTGTCATCATTCTCTTTCTCTTCTTGTGAGCAGGCTGTCGTGGTGTCATCATTCTCTTTCTCTTCTTGTGTGCAGACTCTTGTGGTGTCATCATTCTCTTTCTCTTCTTGTGTGCAGACTGTCGTGGTGTCATCATTCTCTTTCTCTTCTTGTGTGCAGACTGTCGTGGTGTCATCATTCTCTTTCTCTTCTTGTGTGCAGACTCTTGTGGTGTCATCATTCTCTTTCTCTTCTTGTGTGCAGGCTGTCGTGGTGTCATCATTCTCGCCTTGTGTGCAGGCTCTTGTGGTGTCATCAGATTCCAACTCAATGATACATCCTAGATAAATTTTTTTCTCTGGCCTCCAGAAGTGTTTGACACTCATTCCCACCGCCAGTGGCAGAGAGGCACCATCTACTGCCTCAAGTTGGTGACAGAACACCAAATTCTCCGTCCCATCCTCCCACATGACTACTGCAGACGGCCTCTTTGTTTTTTTGGAGGTCACAGTCTGGCCTTTTGAAGGGCGTTTGCCCTTACTCCTTTTCCCCATTTTTGCGTCTGTAACACAGATACAAGAAGTGCATGCTCTTAATTAACTAATTAAAATTATGTACACAAAGTCCACAAGGTATACTATACACTGTCTATGTTTGCAAAAACTATGCTATAGGCCTAGTACACAATTTAACCATTTGGTAATTATAACATCGAAACCTTCTTTTGGACAGTAATGCATATTGTAACCATTTGGCTATTATGCCATCAAATACTTATAGTATCAATGGTTGCATATTGTTGCCATTTGGTAGTGAACAGATTTTCGCCATGATTCCCAGGAAATGCACGCAGTTGCCGATTGGCAATGTATTTAAGAATCGTCTTTTCACAGGGTCTGCATACAGTGACCAATCGGTCGAGCGCACACACGTGGGCATATTTCTATTATTAGACTGTCTAAGCTGTTCATTCAAACGGATTTTCAATAAAAATAGATTTAGCCATCGATACTGATTTTTCCAGTTCTTGAAATTAAGTATACAATAGTCATACCAGCACTCCAAAATGATCTCTTTTTCTATTCTTCGCTTTTCGTTACGCAGCACTTTGTCTTCAATATTTAATCACAAACGATGGATGGACGACTCTTATACCTAGTTCTTTGCATAGACAAAATATTTCAGATAAATATTGAATGGCCATCCATAGAGCTCTATATAGGTTTAAATCGTGATTTTGTAAGTGTTGCCAATCGGCCACACTGTGCAATATAGGGATAATACATTGCATGCACAATTATAACCGTTCGCGGTTTTTTTACAATGAATCGATCCATTTTCCATATGACTTTGATAATTTGACCTTGTGTAGAAACAAAATGGATGACGTCACCAAATTATGAAACCAAACACATACATGTAAGGTAGTGTGGACACTGGACACACTATATGGACTCCTCTGTCAGCATTTCCGCCTTTGCGATGTTAAGTATGCAAAGATAGCCTAGAGCCCTAGACGGTACACAGCCAATTGCTTTCACGTTAAAAATATATTTATTGAAGGACAAAAAAGTGGTGGTGACTATCACCACCACTTTTTAAAGTGGTGGTGACCGGACACCACCGTCACAATAGAAAGTTACGCCTATGATGAAAACTAGTTGAACTTTTCGAAGAACTAACTGAGTATCATTTCAACACAATTCAGCAATCATCCTACATTATTTGTCAACGGACGATGAGCCCATGAACAGAAAGAAAGAAAGAAAGAATTTTACACAGCAAAGCGCATAGGGCATAATATATCTGAACAACACCCAAGCCTATGATCAGTTGTTACAATCTTGTGAATGAAACTGACATTGAAAACCTTAATTGAATATTGATACTAATAATATTATTTATGTTACTTAATAGGCCCTTACTGAAAAGAAATAAAATTTTAAGTATTTACCATTTTAATCATTTTTTACCACGGTAAAATATAATGCGGATTTTTTACCAGTAAAAAATCATTTCACATCACTATTCGATAGGATTCGAAGGAGGGGGGTCTGTGCATCAAGCGTACGTACACAGGTGGTGGGTGCAAAATGTACACATGTGTACAGGGAGGGATCAATTTTTTCGGGATTTCTCCATACATACTAAATGGATGGCCCCCAAACAACACTTCGGAAGTTGCTGAAGACTGCACAACTTACAGTTCACAGTAACAAAATCAGCTCCATGGACATACAGAAAGTAATTGCGAGGGATTTGTCATTTATTTCAACTTGACCAAACTCGATAAGTGATGCCTGCTTAGCAGGCTATAACCCAAGATTTCAGTTCACAAGGCACACGTGCTACCAATCAGAAACCTAGTTTTAACAATTATCACATTTAATCATCTATACAAAGAATACTGTAAATTGCACAAATGACTACATTACATTAAGCCTAATGGCAAACATTGTGATGAATTTTATTAAAAGGCCATTCACATTAACATTTATGTTTGTAGACAAGAAGCTTCTCAAACAGCTACACAAATCTGCAAATGGGGTTCAGAGTTGCATAAGGCTGAAAAGATGACAATCCTATATTCAAAGAACTATTACCTAATAATGTAATTAAAAATTAATGAAACATTCATTCAATTTTAACACTTTAACGATGAATGCAATAAAAGCTGCTGGGAAACCAATGCAGCTCATCGTTAAAGTGTTAATAATGCAATCAAATTTCTATGCTTAAAGGAATTATACTAAAGTTCACAAGACTTACTAGTAAAAACACAACCTTATCAAAACATGAAGCAACTTCTGGTGATGATGGCATTATACAATTAGTAATGTAATTAAAAATGAAAGAAATATTCATTGAGTTTGAATGCAGCAATCTGATCTCTATGATTACATGAATTAGAGTTTAGACTAAAGTTCACAAGACTTCATGTTAAAAACATTATCTCAAGAAACCATGAATGAGTTTCTGCTCTGAATTGCATTACAAACTGGAGTTTCAGCTTCATTTAACATGCCTAATGTGGTTTTACAACCTATGTCTCTCAGACATGAATAATTAAATTTTGATCAATACCTTACACACGGACCTGAAAAGTTGACCTGAAAAACCATTACGTACCACAACAATGGTAACAACTAGCAAGTGTCCTATGGTGGCATAATAGTTACCAATGGGGTTTATACCACAAATAAGAGCATTAT
Source organism: Aporrectodea caliginosa (assembly GCA_020284085.1). NCBI lineage: Eukaryota > Metazoa > Annelida > Clitellata > Crassiclitellata > Lumbricidae > Aporrectodea > Aporrectodea caliginosa. The sequence goes on along the minus strand of JACEVL010001250.1, from coordinate 283,196 downwards.
TTGGCAGAAGTGACCATTTCCATAATCTGATTACAATATACACAGTCACACAATGACACTCTAGAATGCTTTTCAAACTATAGATGTAGTCTTCAGACACAAACTAAATACAATCGGTGCTGCAGCACATATGGCACATTCCCAATTCACTTTGACAATCACTAAACGATGTCTGCAAAATGCTTAAGGTAGAGATGTCTGTGCTGCTTAGCAAATTGTCTGAAGCGCCGTTTCTTTTCTTTTAGTGACATCCGTGTGTTATCCAAAATGTAATTCATCAGTTCAACGAGTGACTTATCTGTCAGTTCCACTTTCTGTTGACAGAACTCGGCCTTACTAATTCGTCGACAAAAGGTCTTCTCTACAGGACAAAAGAAGATTTATTTGTCAAACTGAAAATAATCTTGTAATGTCTGTTGTACCATTACAAAAAAAGCAGAAGGCATCAATCAGCAACAACGCCCATTCAATCCATAACCTCATCAATTTCAGGAGGCCAGCCAGCGCTGTAAGACAGAGAGAGTTTTACGTGGATACGAAAGCTGAAATTCAGACAGGTGTTAAAAAGGGCCCGGCAGAAGTTGAGGGATTGCATTCCGGAAATTCGGCTCACTAGAAACTCTCTCTTGCCCAGGACAGTTTAAATTACTTATGGATGTAAATGTACACGTTTCTATATAGAGACCATATGGCCTTGACCCTGCTCATTTTTCAATGAACTGGCTGGGTGAGATCTGTCACCACCGCTAACCGTTAGAAGGGGCACCATGCCATTTAAGGGCCCAGTGTTCAAACCGTGCTAGCCTGAGATGCAAATCTCTTAAGTAAGTCACCATTTGGAGACAAACCACCTTACCAAAGACAAAGACTGATACAAAAGACAAACCACCTTGATTACACACTCTTGCCCACAGAGGCGCCTGGGATGTACGCTAATACCAGTGTAGCCAACTGGGCCACTGAATAAGCTCTGTTAGCCAAACTACGACAGAGAACTTTGTGGCAGAGGGATTTATCAGTTTGCAGGTACAGTGATTGACCAAACTGTGTGTATTATCAACAGTGACACCAATTTGCCATAAATTCTATGCTCCATTGGGAGAGCAAACATATGAAAACATGGCTAATGTAAGACTCAAAAGTATTGGTGCTCACTCTTACTAAAATATTCAGAATCCTTTGCCATTTGACAAATTTGCATGAAGTTATAATACAGCCAATAATAGTCAAGGAGACTAAACACCAGTGCCCCTGTTAATTACAAATCAATGCAGACCAAAGCATAAAATGTCTAGTCATAAGAATTGTCTTGGATGTAAGCATGTATATATATGTACCTGGTTACTTGAAAAGTGTCTTTTAAGAACAGTTAGAACACTGGTTCCTTCTTTTATCTTCAGTGTGGTTTGGGAAGATAAAAATTTAGGACTGAACCGAATTAAAGCATTATTTTATCATCTGAACAGTGAGCAACCACTGACTGATGATGCCTTGGACATTATTGGCCCAATAGAAGTTCACAGATAATACTACATTAGAACACAGACACCGTATTAATACAATTAAACAATTAGAAATAATCAATATAAACAGTAAGTTCCTATACAAATAGCATATCACTCAGATTGTAGGACAGCTGCCTCACACCCTCACAAAATCATCTGCTCAGAACCAGACGATGACTGTTAATTCAATTTCTTCGATTGAGACCCTGCTCGCCATGTTGACAGGACAAGGTAAGCAATCTTTTCCATAGCCTAACTTACCATTATTATGCCATATTATGCTAGTCTGTTCATTGAGATGGGTAATAAAATGATCATAATCAACATAATTATATAAATTTTATCATAACGAGCATCATAATATCTGTACAGCTAAACTCGCCTAAACCACAGATTAATGTGAATTAGGAAAATTTAACAACCCCATATTACAATCATTGCACTGGCATTCCTACAGAACAAAGAATTCAGTTTAAAATTTGTCTTATTTTATGAAGTAATAGAGATCACCCAGCATACTTACCTTTCATCTTTCTGTTCTGTTAGGTTCATAGCACTCAATGAATGCTCCGATTCTATTGTGTCCCAAACCAAACAAGAACTACGTTCTCAGCCACCGGCCCAAGGTTTAGGGATTTGCTGTCTGTTTCTGTCTGCTCTACTTTTGAATACTTAATCCCTCACAGAACACCTTCCAGTCCTTAGTGTCCTCTGTGGAATATGGATTTCTCCACTGGATTACCATTATGGAATGCAATTTTGCTTAGAAGTAACCATTGATTGACATTGTGTATTATAATGGAGCTATAGAAGTTACTGGATTAGATAAGCTTAAAAATATTTAATTATTATTCAGGATTTTTGGCAATAGTTAAGAATGTGCATATTGAATATTAATGCACTATTGAACAGTGCATAATTAATGCTGAGCATTCAGATAATATTGGAATTCACTGACCAAGTAGTTTTTCATCTGAGTTGCTGAACCTAGCTCTGACTGTTTCCATGACGTCATCTGGGACCTTCCAGACGTCTTCCATATGATCAACCATGAACATGACAAAGAATGCTGTCTGGTGATGGTTTAGCCTCCGATTCTTAACCATGACGCCTGTCAGATTTCTCTCAATGACCAAACGATTTGAAGTCTGTCAAACAACGATTAAGCAACACAGCAGATCTTTATTTGTATATAGCAGAGTCAAGTGATACAATCAGATCACATGCACCACAACAGTTTTTCTTTCTTCTAAAGATCAACATACAAATGAGTTCAACAGAGTTAAAGGCCAATGCGATCCAATCTACTCTGAAGACTTTTGATGTACTGTACCATTATCACAGTGAGGTACAGTGATTAGTTAAAGTAAACAAAAGGCAAGCTATGGTGGTCTGCCAGTCACTGAAACTTGTGTTACTCATGACTCTAAGAGTGTCAGCCTTAAAACTTCATAAAATCAAGAAAAGAAGAACTCATATAAATAGGCAGCGAATTTGAAAACTCAGACACAAAGAAAGTCAAGGACCGCAGTCCTGTTCTGAATATGCTTTGCAGTGTAGTCATTAGGCCACCCTCCTTACAAACAGCATCAGCTGTAATGGCAGTGCTTAGCCTAATTCATTCGGCAGTTTTCCATCTTGTATGAAATTTGCTCAACAGTTGTCATTTGCTCAGATTTCTGCTGTGATTGAGTCTGCATTTTGGTGTCATTTCTCGATTCCAGTACGCTTTTTGGGTGGTTGGATGTTTCGTCCCGTGCACTTGACATCTCATTACCAGATAAACCCGTCTACCTTTAAGGGGTGACAGGTTTCCATCTGGACAGTTAAGCCTACAGACCTGTAAGCAATCAACTGAGAAATCCGTATTTGATCATTTATAAAGTGCTTCTCACAGCATAAGCCTTTCAGAAGTGCTCCCAGTGTGAGATACTGTCAGAAAAAAGGAAGGTTTTAAGGTGAGAGGAAATGGTAGAGATGCCACCAGGAGAGGATGGTAGAGCATAGAGAAGGGGTAAGTCCATTCCACAGAGAGTGACCTATGCAGGCAAAGGATCTGGATTTAGAAAGGTGAGCCATAGTAGTACTATCTGTTGCTATCTGGCGCATTTTAAAAATCACCCAAACTATTGGTTATTATTACAAATTGAACCTATAAGAAACCACATATATATATATATACCCAAGTTCTCGCTATGACTCATCGAAAATCCCCAAGGTATCGATCGATGAGTCATCGCGCGCGAAAGTTCCCGATAGTTTCGATCAGTCGTCAGTCTCGATGATGAGCCGTCACACGGTCGAAAACTGTTATCTCATTTTGACTTAAAGAAAAATCTTCTGTATATAAAATGGAATATAAAACGAAAACAGTAAAACAATTACGAAACATTGCCAAAGAGAATGGTTTGGTTAGATATTCGGGACTGCGAAAAGCGGCTCTTGTGACATTAGTATCATCGAGACTTTTGCAAAGCGTTAAGACTGTACATATAAGGATGTAAAGAATCTGGTTGAGTTGTATTCCACAGAAAATGAGGAGAAATCCTGTGTAGTCGAACGTTGGAATAGGACGATGAGGGATAAAATGTTTAAATATTTTACAGCTAATTCAACTCGAAGATATATCGATGTATTAGGCGAAATGGTTAGTAATTATAATAACGCGAGGCACTCCTCTATAAAAATGACTCCCTCTAAAGCTAGCCTTAAAATGAATGAAAAGATTGTATGGATGAACTTGTAAGGTGATGAAATTTCTGAACCCATTAAGCCTATGTTCTCGGTAGGCGATAAAGTTAGAATAACGAAGAAAAAGACTACATTTGAAAAAGGATACACGGCGAGATGGTCTGAAGAGGTGTTTACCGTGTCTGGAGTTTATTACACTGATCCTCCAACATATAAGATAAAAGATTATAACGGAGAAGAAATTCAAGGCTCATTCTACGAGCAAGAGCTACAGAAGACGACTCAAGAATTATTTAGAATCGAGAAGGTTATACAGAGGCGTGGCAAGAAATCTTTAGTTAAATGGCTTGGTTATCCCGAGTCCTTTAATTCGTGGGTTAATAATGAAGACTTAACGACCGTGTGACGGCTCATCATCGAGACTGACGACTGATCGAAACTGTCGGGAACTTTCGCGCGCGATGACTCATCGATCGATACCTTGGGGATTTTCGATGAGTCATAGCGAGAACTTGGGTATTATATATATATATGTGGTTTCTTATAGGTTCAATTTGTAATAATAACCAATAGTTTGGGTGATTTTTAAAATGCGCCAGATAGCAACAGATAGTACTACTAGCCATCAGCCTCACGGAAAAATTCAGTACGGACTGAAAAAGGAGATAGACGAACCTTGGGTAAGCCAACAAAGACAGAATTGCAATAGTCAATTCGAATACATTTCCAGAGCAGGTGAACGTAATGTAGAACTGCACGTAGTTGCAGCTGTAACAGATAAACTAAGGTACTAGTGCCCTACCCTCTCACTTCCATTCTTCCAGCCAACTTAATTCACACCAGCTAGCCCTTATTGGCTGTCTCAGCTAAGGTGATGACAGCTGTTTCCCAGATGATTTCAAGCCTTGCTGAAATAATGCCTGGAAATAGTGGATGTTATTGTGGCCAGAAACATCTATTGTCTAGAACTAAATCAAAATCACTCTTACCCCACAATCACTCTAACCCATAATCAGACAGCAATGTGGTCTTTCAAAATAGTAGTACAAATTTGTCTTAAAGCAGGCTACATTGCAAATGCCTTCAGATTAGATAGCCTGTCTCTCTAGTCACACTAAGACTTATGTAAATCCTACATTACTGTATTTTGGCATGGCCTTTGTTAGTAAGCGGTCCATTATCACGTAATCACATTCATAGAACACGTATGCGCATATTACGAATATTAAAATGCGCATATTACGAATATTAAAATGCCCTAATATTCACGAATATTTACGAAATTTAAAGTCTGAAGTCACTAATTCTCATTCTATGGTCACATTATCACGTAGTCACGGTGGTTTGACTCCAACGACCACTTACCACATATTAACTGGTCTGTCATTAATGTGGATTCATGAGCCTAGTGCACTGCATCCAACCTGGTAGAGAGAGAAAAAGCAAGGAAGGAACTGAGAACAGGAGAAGGCAAGAGAAAGGACAGAGATAGAGGAGAGACGGACAGACAGATCAATAACTAGTCAGTACTCTTAACTGGTTTTCTATACAAATAAAATAAATTAAGTGAAATGTATAAATGTAAGAGTCGATCTTTGTGGTCCTTGCTCTTCAGGAGACACAGCTGAATAGACAGACAGAAGTACCTCGTTGCAGAGACGAACTTGATTGTCATCAGCCGCACATCTCATGAATTTCAGGAGTTGATGAAGATGTTCCTTGACATCTTTGTTGAGAATAACGAGGCTCAACTGAAATGCCTTTAGAGCCAAGTCAAAGCGATCCTTCATAAGCAGATGATACAATTCCATCTGCAGATCAGAGTAGCAGTCTGGCCAGACAGCATTTGGCAGGCACTGATACTGATCTACCATTTGAAAAAAGACATCCCTCTTTCTTTGGTCGTTAGTTTGCAGCTGAACACCAGAATGGGCATCACCACCTACCACTCGGCTGTAGATGTCTTGGCCACTAGGAATTAGCTCAAGGCAGTCTAGTGCACTGCGCCACCACTCATCATCATCATCGTCATCATCATCAGACCTGAATAAAACAGACAACATTTACTCACTGTCAGAATTATCATCTATAACAAACACAGAAATTTAAGAAAATTCAACATATATGTTTGTATGCATGAAGTTGGACACTTCGTAGAGTCTTTACAGGTAACTCGCGAAGTTCTGCCTCTGCTATTCCAAGTGGTGTTAAAGTCCAATATGAACAGACAGTTCTGCTGTAAGCATATAATGCTCAGATAACTGGCAGAGTCATTAGCGACAGACTCTAGCATACATGCAAGAGTTCCACCCAGAGTCGACAGCTGACACCATGTTCTGAGTTCTTAGTCTAAGAATCATAAGCATTTGAACAATGCCACATTCGTAGTAAAGATGTATTGTTATAAGCTAATGAATAATGAGTGATGCCTTAGATGCTAAGTCAAAAAGCAGAGAATGTCACCTTCTGCACCTGCTGTCAAGACTACAGAAGTACTCAGAAGCACTATTAAAGCGCTCTATGTTGAAGTTAGAAAACACAAGGCTCTGTTGGGTAAAGCTGGACCTTTGAATGGTCAGTGGTCCTTGACTAGCATTGACAATGCCATCTAATACTGGCACATCCACCAAAGTCAACAAAGTGCACAGTGCTGCTTCATGCAATACCTCCTCCTTATAGGAATCTGTAAAACAGAAATCAAAGGCAAAATCAAATAACCTGACCATTTTACTGAGCATGACAGCCACAGCTGTTAATTTGAAGAATAAATTTATATACACAAATGTACCACTGCAGATATTTAAATGTTTGTATTGTACAATGATGACAGTTATTTAGAGCGTAATGCAGAAAAACAAAAGTGCCCTGGGCGTAGGAACATGATCAAAATAAGGAAGACTAAATGGACAGTGGGGTCAAACATTCTGCAAGTCAACTCAGCACCAATAGTGGATGGAAGACGGTTCTGCACTGATAACCTGACCACTAACAAAGCTCTTTCATGTGCAGTGCAAGCCCTAAACCATGGTACAAGTAGGAGGATTGTAGCAAGCGGGCTTAGCTGTCATCTATTTTCTCACTCCTTGTTCCTTCCTTTTCAATAAGCCTATCATAAGTGCAATTCCACTTAACTGCACTACTTGCTGACCAAGACCATAGAATCCATTCTACAGATAAAGAATAGGCCATTGCTTTCATTCTTCTTGACCTCTCAAATGCCTTTGATATTGTCTCTAGCGCCTCTGAGTAGGTCTCTTGGATCGTCAATCATGACATACTTCACCGTCTTGAACATTAGTTGAGTCTTTAGGATGATGCTTCAGCTGGCTTGCCTTTTACCTGTGTCTATGCACTCAGTCTGTCTCCATTAAGGAATAACAGTCATCGTATACCAAAGTGCTCTGTACCTGACCCTCTCTTGTTTGCCCTTTATACCACTGTTCTTGCCACAATGCTTGCCGACTGATCACTAACTACAGATACCACTCAAACTCCGATTTCTGTTGAAATTTCTGCATCTGCTCTTTCCCTCCTACAATTCTTATCTATTGTTGGAGAGGAGTCAGTTTGGATGGCATTTAATATGCTTCTTTTGAATCTGTTCAGAACAGAATTCCTTCTCTTGGGCTCAAGCCAGCAATTGCACATGTTCAACTGATTTTACTGCCATTCAATTTTTGGATCATTGTCAATTGCACTAGGTCATCATATAGTTTGGGCCTCATATGAGATTCTAATATGTCTTTCTCTGTACATAGTAAGGCTAGTCACAAATCTGTTCAATTTCACATACAAGATAGTCACAGAATAAGACCTCACATGCCTCAGAATGTCTGTCATCTTGATTACAATCCACAGAAATGATGCACAAGTCGAACAATGACAGACGTGGTCGGTGACAAGTGCAGAACCATTGTTTGCTTACAGGGCAGCAAGTGCAATGACCAGACATGACAAAGGCACTGGCAAAAGAGGTTTGAACCATTTGTAGTTTGTGCAGATCTGCTTTAGTGATACCAATGAGAAGTGAATTACACTAATAGTCAAATCTCCTGGAAACCAATTCAATAGCTAGTGAGACTGAGACAGATAACAGTGAGTATGAGGCAAATGAGATCTGATTCTATGAATATCGCTCTTGTGAAATTCAGCTGATCAGAAAATGATCTGAACATGGTTAGCAATAGCAAATGGCATAGTGGAGTCAAAATAATGCATACATGTGCAATGGTGCATTTAGTACAATTTACAGGATATGCATGACAGATACCAGTGAGTCTTTATCTGATGTCAAACTGTAAGTGTAAAGCCTCCAGCTATTCATAAATTTGCACAATGAATTCATTTGGTAACTGGTAGAGGTATAATGGTATATATAGGTACCTGAAGTTGGTGTCTGTGGAGTAGATGTTCTGATGCCATTAGAAGACAATTTAGTACAGTTTGGCAATGAAGCTCGTCTCATAAAATTCAGTGGCGTCAGAAAAGGGCTCTTCATCTCTTGACCTACATATTCTGTGCTACAGTGCTTCCGATATCTGGCAGATTGATAATAATCATTTTGACGTCGCTTTGTAAGACAACATTCCGCTGAAGATCTGAAGTTGACGCCCGGGTTGCTGATGATGCTGTCATTTAGTGACTCATCTGATATCTTGTCTTTACATCTGCAAATCAGAGTTCAACCAATTCCATCATTTCTTTAATTTCCACATAGTTTATATCAAGTGCTCAACTATTTTGTGGACAAAATCAGTATATACTGAATATGAGCTTCAGAAGAGAATCACTACACAATAACACTAAATCATATTATTACTAATTAACATATTGTATTGTATTGTATTGTATTTGAACACTTGTTATAGCGCACCCTTCCAGATTCCTATTCAGAGGCGCTCCCGACTACTGCGCGGACGCTGAATCGGAGTTTCACGCCGAAGCGCATGAGCAATTGCGAGTGAAGGACTTGCCCAGGGTCCCTACGCAGCGGCTATACATACTCTTCCATTAGATTTGCTGTCGGAATCCGGTCCAAGTGTTTTGTGACCTGTGTGAGGACATATAATCTTCACATTTGAACTCTGTATATGATCTCTTCATACGGTTTCATTTGGCATTGGAGGAAGTTAATAACAGTCTTGCATGCAGATGCCAAGTGGTATTAGATACTGGCATTAAACAGACTCGTTCTTGGGAAAGTGAACTAAGGCCTTAGTCACAAATGTAAATAGTGTGCACATACTATGTATTTACAATTTTACATGCTGAATTGTAATAGTATGACTTTCTCAGGCTCAATCAAATTGAATTTATTAAGTTTTCTACGAAAATTTACTCATTTCGGTTCAGAGACAGGTTACTGAACAGTTGAAACTATAAATGTTTTAGCAAAGCTTTAGTTTCACTGAAATATCATTCAGTCATAGGATAAAGGGTTTTCATGTTCTGTTAGTGTGGCATGTCAGGATCTGGCAGGGACATTTTTTACTCTGAGGTTTCTGATCTACAGAGGAACAATTAAATTGTTTCATAAGTAAAATATGTTGCTAATAACAAATAAGTGTAGCCTTTGAGATTTAGACTGTAATAATTAGAGTGTGATATGAATATGCACCACAAAAAAGGCTGATTAACTTGATGACACTTCAAAGAGTCCAAAATACTTTGGCCAGAGCTATCAGTAGGCCTCCAAAGTATGAACAAATATCACTGTGATCCTAACATCGTCACATTGGCTGCCCACAGAAAAACAAATAACTTTCACGACTGGGCTAATTGTATACAAGACTCTACATTTAAGTCAACCTGATTATCTTCCATCTTTGTCGACTCCAACGACCTCTTTTCTCAACCAGGTCTTCTGACTTTCTCAATCTGATATTCTGTGCACACAGACAGCTCTCAGCATGTGCACGTTTTCTGTAGATGGAACGCTCTTCTGGCAAACATTTGCCCTATAAAGTCTATTTCAGATCTCAACTAAGAGCTCATCTTTTCCTTGGCTCATTTCTGCTGTAGGTCGTTTCCATGTCCTCGCAGATCCTTTCTTGGCTTTTGTCTGGACTTACTGTGGAATTTTGGTTACTTGATTACGCTTACAAATGACGACCATCAACTGAATGTAATTGTAATCTGATATTTCTAAAGCACCACAACAAAAATAAACTCATCAGCAGCGCTCATGACCCAAACCAGTGAAGTCAAATAATACAGACTTCAGGCACTTGCAAAACTGTGGAAGGGACAAACTGAGGAGCTCGAGCTGCAGCTCTCGAGAAAAGCGACTTCAGCTTGTGGATCCAAAATAGGCAAAGATTCTGGACTGAGCTGTAGCAGTGCACGTACAAAAGACAGTCAGAAGTCCATGGACAGCCAACTGAAGGGTACCACAACCCAGGACTAAGGAGACTGAAATGCAGAAGTCCACAAGGCATGATGAAGCAGAGATGACAAGACAATTACGCACAAGGGATCTTACACTGAATACGCTGCTCGAAGGGGAGCCAGTGCAAAGTATTTCGCATAAAGGAAGCCATATGGCCAAAACTGGGGACACCTCCAATAAGAAATTAAGAACAAACTGAAGCTCTGAAATGTCTCGAGCATTATCACAGTGGTGCTATAGAAGCTGCTAGATAACTAAATTTATATACAGTTTGTTGAGGAGTGTATTACTAATTCCTTTAAGTGGGATACTTTTCAGAACAGTTCTTGGTACAAAACTTAAACACTAGGCAACTATAAAGTTAACAGATGAGTGCAGTTAAAAACCACATACCTTTCAGGAGAGAACATTTCTGCAAAATCATTACTGGGTTGAGCACTCACGCCAGAGAACAAATTCAATTGCCTATTGGGTTCACCTACAAACCGAAAGCACTTTGCTGTGCTGTCTTCAAAAGTCTTCTCACCATCATGAACAGAATCGATAACATTCAACTGAATCATCACCTGACAAATCTTTAACAGACAAACAGCATAAACAAATATATACAGGATAATAGTACAGATCAATTATATTTACGTGCAAATATCTTTAATCTGCTTAAATAAGATAAATTTGTTTTGATTGTTTTTTTAGAAACACTATTAGTTTATCTGACGGTCATTCCTCCTGTACACAACACAAATGGACAAGCACAGTAATGTGCCATGACAGTGCATCTGTCAACAACAGCCTCTGATGCAATACGACAAAATTATTCAATAAGTGCCAATGGAATTTCTGTATGATATCACCGTTCAATCAATGAGTTTTGTTGCGGACAGAAGACCACATCTTCTGCCATCTTGGGTCATTTAAATAAGTGACTGAAATGTTAGATTCAATTGGTTGATTTTATATCTGTGTCCCAATTCTGGAAATATCTTCTAAACATTTTTATGCCTAATTAAAATATCTCTTGCCATAAATTATGTAAAGTTTCAGAAGAAAATGCCTATGATAGGCCAACAGCCAGCCAAATAATAGAACCCACCTACCGACTTCTACTGGCTGCCCTGTGGTGCCTTCCAGTGGTGTAACGAAGGGGGGGCGGAGGGGGCAATCGCCCCTGGGCACAGCACAAGGGGCGCAAAATTATGTAAAGTTTCAGAAGAAAATGCCTATGATAGGCCAACAGCCAGCCAAATAATAGAACCCACCTACCGACTTCTACTGGCTGCCCTGTGGTGCCTTCCAGTGGTGTAACGAAGGGGGGGGCGGAGGGGCAATCGCCCCTGGGCACAGCACAAGGGGCGCAAAATTAGCTTTCTGTGGTACACAGTACTATGACAAGAACGATTAAAGTCGACAAGAAATTAAAAAGAGGAGCAGTCAACAATTCTTGCCCCTGGACGCTGAAACCCTTTGTTACGCCACTGGTGCCTTCTACTGCCTGCTCATTTGTATTGGGTTCGTCACACATGCCATGCGTTCATATTCACCAACCAAAGCAATATTTTGCCACATAATTCAGCCATCGTCTGACAGTGTCACTATGCAGATTGACCACAAGTGATTTCTACTCCAAATTCTCCAAGTCAACACTGACACAGCTTTAACCAATCAAAAAATTACGACACAGAGCTGATATGACATGGAATGATCCAGATAGAAAATATTGTTAATATACAGTCATCACTTTACTAACCAACAAAAAAGAGTTAAAACATGAAAACAATGCACTGTTCAACACAATAACATCCAAATCTGGCTAACCTTTGTCGCTTGTTCTCTGCTGATTTGATTTGTGCCAGAGCTTGTTAATTTCTGACTGACATACTGGAAAACCGTATTGACCGCATCTGCACCCGTAAAGCACTGATCGTAAGACCTCAGACGAACACGGCGCTTCCTCACTTCAACAGTGCTCCTGAGATGAGATATGATGCCATTCCAAACTGCAGTTGCCTGAAACTGTTCACCTACACACAAAGGAAATGCATATATTATATATATATATATATATATATATATATATATATATATATATATATATAAGTCGGTAGGTGGGCCCGATAGCGCATTGGATAACATCTGGCATAGAGAGTGAGAGGTACCGAGTTTGAGCCCCGTAGGCGGATATGCTTTGTAGGCTGCTATTAGCGCCGTTGTATTGCAGGCTGTCTGTTCTGTTAGTAGTTAAGATTTAAATTGCATAACATGTAAATGTACAGCGCAGTGCGTTTGTCAGGCACTTAATAAAGAAAAGATTATTATTATTATAAATTCAAAATCCTCATTTTAGTCTTCACGGCACAAAGGGGTCTTGCCCCAAAATATTTAGCTGATGTATTACTCCGGCCTCTTTCAGCCTCCTCCCATCGACCACTACGCTCATCAAACAGACTTGAGCTTCTAGTTCCTCATACTAAAACAGCTATGGCTCAGTCCCGGTCCTTTACCTCAATTGGTCCCTCTCTTTGGAATGCGCTGTCTCCATCTACCCGTTCTCGAATTTTAGCTAGTAACCTCTCTTCCACCTTTGCTTTTCTCAAAACTTTTTCTTCTCTTTGGCCTTGCGCACTGGGAGCGCCTCTGAATGGTTCACCCTATGAGAGACGCTTCATAAATGTTTGAATACAAATACAATACAATACAATATATATATATAATATTATATATAAAATTATATATATATATTTGTTATTCCTTTATTACATGGCATGACATGACAACAGTATATAGTGACATGCCATGGTCACATGACAGCGACGTGAAGCGACATAATGACATTACATCAAATGATGGCATCATATGACATAACATGAAATTACATGAGATGACATGACATGATGCAGCGCTTTTGTGACGCACTTGTTAGACACTTTTTCACAGAATCTCATTACAATGCAACAGATAGTCGCAATGGTCGCTGAAGGAGATACGGTTGTTATTCCTTTATTAATTCAAGCTGACAAGTACACAGTAAGATTACATGATATAGTAGTAACAGATGATAACAAGTTTAACAGGAGTTGAATTTAACCGTATGGCAGCCTGCAAGGCACCCATCTGTCCTACTGCTCATTTTACAGTCGCGCCAGGGAGTGGAAGGCTGAGTCAACCTTATGGGGCTAGCGGGTATCGAACCTGTGTCCTCGCTGCGGCCACAGTTCCATAACCGTGAGCTTCCCATGTTTGACAACCTGACTCAGAAATGCTTCCTTGCCCGCAAGGTATACAAATAAACTGTTATCCCTCGATCAGTCTATTTAAGCTCTTCATTTTCCCTCTATGACTAGCTCTAACTCTTCCTCCCCTAGGTTCCCCTGATATACAGTGATTTCTCTCATTTAAATTTTCTTAGCTTGCATATATAAATTTTTGTTTTCTTTATGTGAATGTATTAATCTTGCCATGTAACTTGCCTTTGTTAATGCTTCTCAATAAAGAATATACTTACTTACCTACTTGCCTACTGATCTTCATAGCGGGTTACCATTCAACCATCTCCCCGGGGTTGTGGCGAGGGCATGGTTTTGGTCTGTGAATCGTTTCATTTCTACTGAGTTCGGTACTTTACAGTATCGAAAGTCAATATGAAAATAGAATGTCAATATGTATAATGTTTATAATATAATGACTTCAACCTTTGACAGTCAACAAAATTCTCCGACGTTTCAGCCCTCGAGACACAAAATACTCACTAGGTTTAAATTCTTCTCTAATATCCGCCGAGTCCTCGCCTCTAAACAGTTCAAGTTTTCTTCTTCGCCCATAAATATCTGCAGATTCCTTCGACATTTTACGCAAAATAATTAATTAAAGTTTTATTCACTAAGATTTGAAACATGCACAAGGTGTCTCAAAACAGAAATGTTTTTCGCTTAAACACGAAGAGATCGGAGGCAGTGTCCCGGTAGATGGCGTTCCCTTTATTATCATCATCATCATCATCATCATCATCATCATCATCATCATCACCATCAACATCATCATCATCATCATCATTATCATTATTATTATTATTATTACTACTACTATTCTTATTACTATCATCATCATCATCATCATCATCATCATCATCATCATCATCATCATCATCATCATCATCATCATCATCATCATCATCATCATCATCATCATCATCATCATCATCATCATCATCATCATCATCATCATCATCATCATCATCATCATCATCATCACCATCACCATCACCATCACCATCATGCCCATATATGTTTATGATTATATCTTACTTAGACGTTCGGCAACCATGCACCAAGCTGCAGGATGAGCTCGATCGATCATCCATGCTAATTGACATTAATGCAAGCATCGTTCAAGTCTCAGGTTTAGGACCCGTAAATTTTGTTACAGCAATCTCCAGTCTAAGAACGGCAAACCCTTTTAATCGTCTTCTTAAATATGTGGATGATTAAATTGTTACCTCTTATAGGCATGCATGCGTAAAGATTTTAACCGCTCTCAACATGTTTTGACCATTTAGATTACATTTTGAGAATCTAGATTACTATTAGGCTATTCGTTGAATTTCTATTGTGCAGACTTTGTTATAGTACGGTCAGAAAAACATTTCCCTTCGCGGACTTAGTGAAAGACACTGCAAATTTCGTGACACTTTTGAAATTTCGATCACAGACCGACACTAGTTTAGGTTAAATCATCGAAAGCTAATTTCATCTGGTCCACGCAAAGCCTAGTAGGCCCTACGTCCATAAGTCCGTTGATTCAAAATGAGCTGGTCCATCTGCGTGGCCAGCTCTCCTGCAACCGATTTAATAAAGAATATGCTTACTTACTTACTTGCTTATTGCCATTATTATTACTAATACTAATACTAATACTAATACTAATACTAATACTAATTATACTAGGCCTACTACTACTACTAATAATAAAAATATATAAAATTATTATTATTATTATTATTATTATTATTATTATTATTATTATTATTATTATTATTATTATTATTATTATTATTATTATTATTATTATTATTATTATTATTATTAGGCCTATCACGTCTAAAGCAGAGCGTTTTATTAAAAGAGATTCAGAACTCTTTCGAGCGATGCTATAATATCGTATTGACGGTATTTCCATCCGCCTCATTGTTGATGACGTCGTCGTCTTTGTCCACCCAAGATGTCTTGTGGTAGGGTCTTAAGATCCCCTGTGAAGAGGCGATGAAATATCTCGTCAGTGAAGAGGAGCTGGATGATGTCGCCTTTCTCAAGGCACTGACAGACCTCGCCTACAAAGAGGCACTGAAAGATCTCGCCTGTGAAGAGGCACTGAAAGATCTCGCCTGTGAAGAGGCGCTGAAAGATCTCGCCTGTAAAGAGGCGCTGAAAGACCTCGCCTGTGAAGAGGCGCTGAAAGACCTCGCCTGTGAAGAGGCGCTGTAAGATCTCGTCTGTGAAGAGGCGCTGGATGATGTCGCCTTTCTCAAGGCACTGACAGAACTCGCCTATGAATAGGCGCTGAAAGATCTCGTCTATGAAGAGGCGCTGAAAATTCTCGTCTGTGAAGAGGCGCTGAACGATCTGTCCTGTGAAGAGGCGCTGGATGATGTCGCCTTTCTCAAGGCACTGACAGACCTCGCCTATGAAGAGGCGCTGAAAGATCTCGTCTGCGAAGAGGCGCTGAAAGATCTCGTCTGTGAAGAGGCGCTGAACGATCTCGTCTGTGAAGAGGCGCTGGATGATGTCGCCATTCTAAAGGCACTGACAGACCTCGATGATGAAGAGGCGCTGACAGACCTCGCCTATGAAGAGGCGCTCAAAGATCTCGTCTGTGAAGAGGCGCTGAAAGACCTCGTCTGTGAAGAGGCGCTGCAAGATCTCGTCTGTGAAGAGGCACTGAAAGATCTCGCCTGTGAAGAAGCGCTGAAAGATCTCGCCTGTAAAGAGTCGCTGAAAGACCTCGTCTGTGAAGAGGCGCTGAAAGATCTGTCCTGTGAAGAGGCGTTGGCTGATGTCACCTTTCTCAAGGCACTGACAGACCTCGCCTCTGAAGAGGCGCTCAAAGATCTCGCCTATGAAGAGGCGCTGAAAGATCTGTCCTGTGAAGAGGCGCTGGATGATGTCGCCTTTCTCAAGGCACTGACAGACCTCGCCTATGAAGAGGCGCTGAAAGATCTCGCCTATGAAGAGGCGCTGAAAGATCTCGCCTGCAAAGAGGCGCTGAAAGACCTCGTCTGTGAAGAGGCGCTGAAAGACCTCGCCTGTGAAGAGGCGCTGAAAGATCTCGTCAGTGAAGAGGCGCTGGATGATGTCGCCTTTCTCAAGGCACTGACAGACCTCGCCTATGAAGAGACGCTCAAAGATCTCGTATGTGAACAGGCGCTGAAAGATCTCGTATGTGAAGAGGCGCTGAAAGACCTCGTCTGTGAAGAGGTGCTGCAAGATCTCGTCTGTGAAGAGGCGCTGAAAGACCTCGTCTGTGAAGAGGCGCTGAAAGATCTCGTCTGTGAAGAGGCGCTGAAAAATCTCGTCGGTGAAGAGGCGCTGAAAGATCTCGCCTGTGAATAGGCGCTAGATGATGTCGCCTTTCTCAAGGCACTGACAGACCTCGCCTATGAAGAGGCGCTCAAAGATCTCGTCTGTGAAGAGGCGCTTAAAGATCTCGCCTATGAAGAGGCGCTGAAAGATCTGTCCTGTGAAGAGGCGCTGGATGATGTCACCTTTCTCAAGGCACTGACAGACCTCGCCTATGAAGAGGCGCTGAAAGATCTCGTCTGTGAAAAGGCACTGAAAGATCTCGTCTGTGAAGAGGCACTGAAAGATCTCGGCTGTAAAGAGGCGCTGAAAGACCTCGCCTGTGAAGAGGTGCTGAAAGATCTGTCCTGTGAAGAGGCGCTGGATGATGTCACCTTTCTCAAGGCACTGACAGACCTCGCCTCTGAAGAGGCGCTGAAAGATCTCGCCTATGAAGAGGCGCTGAAAGATCTCGCCTGCAAAGAGGCGCTGAAAGACCTCGTCTGTGAAGAGGCGCTGAAAGATCTGTCCTGTGAAGAGGCGCTGGATGATGTCGCCTTTCTCAAGGCACTGACAGACCTCGCCTATGAAGAGACGCTCAAAGATCTCGTATGTGAAGAGGCGCTGAAAGACCTCGTCTGTGAAGAGGCGCTGAAAGATCTCGTCTGTGAAGAGGCGCTGAAAAATCTCGTTGGTGAAGAGGCGCTGAAAGATCTCGCCTGTGAATAGGCGCTAGATGTTGTCGCACTTTCTCAAGGCACTGACAGACCTCGCCTATGAAGAGGCGCTCAAAGATCTCGTATGTGAAGAGGCGCTGAAAGACCTCGTCTGTGAAGAGGCGCTGCAAGATCTCGTATGTGAAGAGGCGCTGAAAGATATCGTCTGTGAAGAGGCGCTCAAAGACCTCGTCTGTGAAGAGGCGCTGAAAGACCTCGCCTGTGAAGAGGCGCTGAAAGATCTCGTCAGTGAAGAGGCGCTGGATGATGTCGCATTTCTCAAGGCACTGACAGACCTCGCCTATGAAGAGGCGCTCAAAGATCTCGTATGTGAAGAGGCGCTCAAAGACCTCGTCTGTGAAGAGGCACTGCAAGATCTCGTCTGTGAAGAGGCGCTGAAAGACCTCGTCTGTGAAGAGGCGCTGAAAGACCTCGCCTGTGAAGAGGCGCTGAAAGATCTCGCCTGCAAAGAGGCGCTGAAAGACCTTGTCTGTGAAGAGGCGCTGCAAGATCTCGTCTGTGAAGAGGCGCTGAAAGATCTCGTCTGTGAAGAGGCGCTCAAAGATCTCGTCTGTTAAGAGGCGCTCAAAGACCTCGCCTGTGAAGAGGCGCTGAAAGATCTCGTCAGTGAAGAGGCGCTGGATGATGTCGCCTTTCTCAAGGCACTGACAGTCACAGACCTCGCCTATGAAGAGGCGCTGAAAGATCTTGCATGTGAAGTGGCGCTGAAAGATCTCGCCTGTGAAGAGGCGCTGAAAGATCTCGTCTGTGAAGAGGCGCTGGATGATGTCGCCTTTCTAAAGGCACTGACAGACCTCGCCTATGAAGAGGCGCTGAAAGATCTCGCCTGTGAAGAGGCGCTGAAAGTTCTCGCCTGTGAATAGGCGCTGAAAGATCTCGCCTGTGAAGAGGCGCTGAAAGATATCGTCGGTGAAGAGGCGCTGAAAGATCTCGCCTGTGAAGAGGCGCTGAAAGATCTCGTCAGTGAAGAGGCGCTGGATGATGTCGCCTTTCTCAAGGCACTGACAGTCACAGACCTCGCCTATGAAGAGGCGCTGAAAGATCTCGCCTATGAAGAGGCGCTGAAAGATCTCGCCTGCAAACAGGCGCTGAAAGACCTCGTCTGTGAAGAGGTGCTGAAAGATCTCGTCTGTGAAGAGGCGCTGAAAGATCTTGCATGTGAAGTGGCGCTGAAAGATCTCGCCTGTGAAGAGGCGCTGAAAGATCTCGTCTGTGAAGAGGCGCTGGATGATGTCGCCTTTCTAAAGGCACTGACAGACCTCGCCTATGAAGAGGCGCTGAAAGATCTCGCCTGTGAAGAGGCGCTGAAAGTTCTCGCCTGTGAATAGGCGCTGAAAGATCTCGCCTGTGAAGAGGCGCTGAAAGATCTCGTCGGTGAAGAGGCGCTGAAAGATCTCGCCTGTGAAGAGGCGCTGAATGATCTCGTCTGTGAAGAGGCGAGGCGCTGAAAGACCTCGTCAATGAAGAGGTGCTGAAGGATCTCGTCTGTGAAGAGGCGCTGAAAGATCTCGTCTGTGAAGAGGCGCTGAAAGACCTCGCCTGTGAAGAGGCGCTGAATGATCTCGTATGTAAAGACGCACCTATGGATCTCCAGGCCCGCCGAGAGGGGGGCAGGGGGGCAAATGCCCAGGGGCCCGGCGACTTTTAGGGGCCCGGGCCGGGCCCGCAATTAACTTATGATATATATTATAATAAGATATACAAAGTTTATGATGTATATAGCCTTATAAAATAGAACGTAACACGTAACGAGGGGCCCGGGAGGGCGAAAAATGCGGCTTGTGACAATTTTTCTTCTGACAATTTCACGGAAAAGCAAAAAAAAAAAGTCATCAGAAATTTTTGTGTGGAAGTAAGAAAAAATTCAGTTTGTTCAAAAAAGTTAGGGGCCCGTGACTGCTCTGCCTAGGGGCCCGGAATTTCTGTCGGCGGGCCTGTGGATCTCGCCTGTGAAGAAGCGCTGAAAGATCTAGTCTGTAAAGAGGCGCTCCATGGATGATGTTGCGCCTTTCTTAAGGCGTAATTTTTTTACGCCACTGCTCTTAGGCTATTAAATACCGTCATCTAACAGTGAAACCATCAGAATTATATCACGTCACGCATTGGGCTGAGAATTTCAACTTAAAACTTAATCATACAAAATCTTTCGAAATGGTGATTCGAAGGGCCAGGGGAGGTGGGCTGCTGATGATGTAGATCTGAAAGCAACACCAGGGCTTCAGAGGGTTACTAGAGTATGAGTATGCATGGTTGCCCTATAGGTGTAACTACCTCAGATAATCTCAGCTTCTTACTTAAATTCGTTTATTTAACGACGCCGTCATATATCGACGATGATTGGCGTTAATCTCAGCTTCACGACCCATGCCTATAACATAATATTACGCAGTCAGGCCCGACTTTATGCATTGCGCACCCTGGTGGTGTAAAGGGACTCGTTGCCATTGGCTAGCCGTAGCTACGCCCACCTGCTGGTGGCAGGGAAGCAGCCGTGGAATCAACACACACGGCTCCCGACCGCACTCACTGACCAGCAGTCGACAGCTATACATCTGAACACTGAGTACATAACTGTCATCATTAGTAGCGGAACTCTATAACTAGACTATAGGCCATTAGACTAAACTCAAGTAGACATTAAAAGATTAAACTACATCTTATATGTTACAGGAGGCGCACGGATTACGTGGACCTAGCTTGGATTACGTGAACCTAGTTTGCATGACGTAATGAGAGCCACGACCCTATCAACATGCAATGCTCTCTCTCTCTCTCTCTCTCTCTCTCTATATATATATATATATATATATATATATATATATATATATATATATGCCTCTCCAGCTTTGTGGGGTTTTACTCATCGACGTATATTGAGTACACAAGGGGATCGTGACTGGCTGGGAGGGGTCTTACAACGTCTCATCAGAGGTCGCTACCTCCCAGACAACGTCCCTTCAATAGATCATCCATGCCACATAGGCTAGCAGATACCGGATACCCGCCTTTTCTCAGCCATTAGGAGTAATCGGAGGTATAGCCTAATTATGTCTTGCATGACTTGCTCCCGCAAATGGCGGCAAATCAAGCACAGGCCATCTTCTATTAGCAAGAGCATACGACCGAGAAATCTCAAGCGCTGATAGATGGGTTAGAAAACGTTCATCATAAGGATGTTAGGCCTATATTATATGAATAGATTTATAGTTTAATGGGCATTGGGTTAGATAATCTATCCGGGGCCTATATAAATGCCCGGGGACATAATGACGAACTGCATCATCTTTAAAATGCATGCATGAGCTTTTGTACACCAAATACGTGCGATATCATATGCAATTGGTTTCTTCTACTACTACCACCACCACCACCGCCATCACTATTAGGCCTAAATATTAACCGTGAAATAAAGCTTATTTGAAAATGCGTTACATATTGAATATATCCTCGCCACACTCTCCACGATCTATGCTCCTCTGTGTCCACGACCTGCGCCTAATACAGGCTAATAATAATAATAATAATAATAATAATAATAATAATAATAAGGATCTCGGTCACAGTACAACGCTTCAACTCCGTAGCATTTAGTGGCACTTTTATCAAACCCACGCCCGGCATGGATGAGGAGTAGCCGTTCCAGATGCACTGCTTTTATAATTTTATAAGTCCCTGGGGGAATGAAGTACCTCAGGGCACAAAAAAAATAATAATAATAATAATAAAAAAAAAAATAATAATAATAATAATAATAATAATAATAATAATAATAATAATAATAATAATAATAATAATAATAATAATAATTGTTCTTTAATGAAGTGCCTGGCAAACGCACTGCGCTGTACATGTATACGCTACATGTTATATTATGACGATTAAACACAATTCACAAGAACACAAATTACACAAGACATAAATCAACAAAGTTGCAGCCATGCAAGGGCAGCAAGGTCTAAGCTCATTGTACTTTTGCTGCCACCTAGGGAATGAAGGCATGAGCTAAACCCACGGGGGCCTTACGGGAATCGAACCGGGTCCGTGAAAACGAGGTCTGCCCGAATCCCCGAAACCCGAATCCCGAAAACGCTGAAAATAGACAAAAGCCCGATAGGCTATCCCGAAAACAGATTTCTAGAAAGCGGCCGAGCTATTCAAAGTTAAATTGTAAACATGACATAGACCTAGCGTGGCCTTGATGTAGCCTATTGCCCATTCAAATGTTTATTTATTAATTCTATTAATTCGGGTTGGACTTAGAAAATCAATTTCGGGGATCGATCGGCCGAAATTCGTTTCGGGGATTCGGGTTTCGGGGATTCGGCCCGCACCCGTGAAAACTTCAGACAAGAAACCTGAAACAGGACATGGAAAAGCTGGAGAAGGTGCAGAGAAGAGCTACAAAAATGATTTGGGGCTACAAGGATTTGGGATATGAAGAAAGGTTGAAGAGGTGTGGACTAACAACATTGGAGAGAAGGAGGAGCACAGAAGACCTACAAGGTTAGGCCTATTACTGGAAAGGAGGCAGTGCGGAAGGAGAAGTTTTTTGAATTAGCACCAAACAAGGCAACTCGGGGACATAGGTATAAATTATTTAAGAAACCAAAAGGGACATTAGGGCAGAAATGCTTCAGTGCAAGAGTTGTAGATTTGTGGAATAGTTTGGATGATAGTACTGTCTCAGTGGACACTATCACAGCTTTTAAGAAGAAGCTAGGAAAATTGGGCTATTAATCATGTTCCAGGTTAATTGCAGTGGTTCTAACACAGACTAAACGTCTTCTGAACCACTTAAAACCCTTGTTATGTTATGTTATGTTAAGAGTGTTATTCTTTATACTGTATCCTCCACACATAACCGTGTTCTACCTAGATTTGATTCCCTCACCAGGCGCGGTTCCTTGGCTTAGGAGGCTGTACAGTTAGAATTCTGTTTTCTTGCTGACTTTATTTTGTTCTCCTAATTATCGTTTCTTTATCGCAATTATTTTAAACTTTGCATGTAAATCGCCGAGCGTACTTTGTTTGCGTTTAATAACTTACTTACTTACTTTTAAGCTGCCAATCATCCACTAGTGGATTTCTTCCATAAAATGAGAGATCGTTGGTTTCTTCTTCTGGCGCCTACGTTGGGTTGGGTTCAATTTTTGGCATTTCGTTATCTCAGGTTTACTGAATTTCAGTTATTTCATATCAGTTGTTAGTATATCTGATATGTTTTTTAAAGTCACTATATGGTCTTGTTATCTTGTTATCTTGCTTTGAGCAGTTATGTCGAAGCGCAGTGGAGCACTACATCAGGGCTAGCCAGGGCAAATGCCCTGCTAAAGAGCCTTTGCCCTGGTCGTTGCCCTGCCACAAGGCTGCCAGAATATTTGCCCTGCCAATAATTTATTTGGGGTATAAATCGCCTGTGCAGTGCCTGCACTGGTTACTTGTAGGACTTGTAGGACTGCCCTGGCTATGCCCTGGTTACAAAAAAAATGTCTGGTGCCGCCTGTGGTAGAAGGGCGGACGGGAGCTTTTTTGCAGCTGTCCTGCTTGATCAGGGCTGTGTGTTGAACCCATTCCTTCCATTGTTGAGACCACAAGACTCTGAGACTGAACGCCCGAATTATCCCTAGGGCAGACAACCTAACGAGTACAACCTAACGAGGAAAACATTTTTGACAAGGATGCTTTAAATGTCATGTAAACAAAAGTGCGGTATAAGTAGTTTATCGTAATAAAGAATATCCTGACTTGTGTTTTGGCACCACTGTTTTGTCTCCAAACGACCACCATCATCACCAATTGCTACCGTGGTTCCATGTTGTCTCCTCGGCTTGACCTCTCCGGATTTTGACCTGGCACTGGAATTGTATTGTATTGTATCTATCAATTTATATAGCGCCTCTCGTAGTGCACTCCAATCAGAGGCGCTCCCAGTGCAAAAGACCCAGAGAAAAGAAAGAGGCCTTCAGACAACGAAAAGAGGCACCTGGCCCACCAGTTAATAAACAGGAACGTGTCAAAGGAGGAAGCTGGTTCCATAGTGCAGGGCCAATGAAGGCAAAGGCTCACGAATTTAGCCATAGCAGTTCTCGCTCACGGGACAAAGAGATCATGCCGGTTTAGTGAGTGTAGTGGGCGAAGGGAAGTAGCCGACAGCCAGATAAGGTCACAGAGATACTTGGGAGCTCGGCCAGTATGCGACCGGTAGATGAATGAAAGTACCTTGAGCTGAACCTGAGCAATGAGAGGGAACCTATGAAGGTGGTCAAACATGAAAGCAGAGATGTGGAATGAGCGAGGAAGTCGGGCTATTAGTCTGGCCGCAGCATTTAGAACAGACTGAAAAGGAGAGAGACGAACCTTTGGAAGACCAACCAAGAGAGAATTACAGTAATCAATCCGAGAGCAGATGAAGGCATGGACAATAGAGGTACAGATAGAGGAGGAGACCGAGCGTCGGATTGCTCTAAGACGTCTCAGGTGGAAGTAATAGGAACGTGTAAGATTGGCAATATGTTCAGAAAAGGTAAGGGTGCTGTCCAGGACTACGCCAAGGTCTCGTACACTATAGTGGAAAGTGAAGGACGGGAATCTCTCTACAAGAAGAGGGAGATCTAGCTTAAGAAGCTGTTGGCGAGTTGCCGAACCAGATGAGCTGCATCTTATTTTGATTAACTGAGAGCCAATTGGAGGACATCCAGAGACCAGAGGTGCAAGTCTCGAGAGAGAGAGAGCATCAATGCGGCCACTAAGAGCAAGCTGAGCAGAGGGTGGACCATGGACAAGCGCCTGTACATCGTCAGCATAGAGGTGACCAGTTGAGGAGTGTTTAGAGAATATAGCTGGAATGTCGGCCGTGTATAAGAGGGTAGAGGAGAGGACTCAGGACAGAGCCCTGAGGAACACCATATTTGACCAAGACCCAGGGAGTTCTAGAGTCACCACAAATGACCATTTGAGTACAACCAGTAAGGTAAGAATGGAGCCAGAGAAGAGGAAGGCCTCTGATGCCAAAGGAGGTCTCGAGGCGTTGCGGCAGAACATCATGGTCGACCATGCCAAAGGCAGCAGAGACATCAAAGAGAGCCAGCAGTGTACGTTGATATCTATCAACAGCAGAGTAGATGTCGGAGAGCAGGGACAGAAGGACAGTTTCAGTGGAATGATTAGCCCTGAAGACTGATTGACTAGGAGGGAGAAGTCCTGACTGTTCATAGAACAAAGGGAGAAGTTGTAGAGAGACCAGGCGTTCAAGAGTCTTGGACAGGAAGGAAAGGTTGGAGATCGGGCGGTAATTCTGACAGAGGTTAGGATCCAAGTTAGGTTTCTTGAGAGTAGGATAAACAAGCGCTCGTTTTTGTGAGACGGGAAGATATGCAGCCTGACTATTGCGGACTTGAGTTGATATAGCATTGGTGAACAAGCTGGTCTTCTGACATGACTTTTGTGTTTTGCTGAGAAATTTAGAAGAGCTATTTACATTACATTATTTGTTGAGATTCTGGGTTCCAATTTTACCATTAGGCAACAGTAGAAGCAGTTTGCCAGCCAGAAAGGCCTTATTTCTACATGACTAATTGTATAGTGTGGTGGAAGGTTCTACCGCACTAGAAACAAAAACTTTACTTCCACTGCAGAAAACTCGCGCATACGACCGAACATGCGCATTCAAAACTGCGTACATGTGCAGGATGGTAGACTGTACACTGCATGCTCATAGACTCCTTAAATTACTGCAGCTGTCAGGCTTATTGCCCATCACCCACAATTCTACCACATCTGCACATGAATTCATGTTTGAACATCTGCATTGACTCCCTTTCACTGCCCGTGTCCAGCTAAAGGTTTTTATCCTTATCTACCGATCTTACTTGGGTCTTGCCCTAAATACCTTTGATTATATACGTTGGCCTCAGCCGCCTCCCTTTGCCCGCTCTGCTCTTCTGATCGTCTTGACCTCTTTGTTCCTAAGTGTGAGAACAGCCATGGCCCAGTCCCGTGCCTTAGTCTGCATTGGCTCTTCTCTATGGAGTCAACTTCCCCCTTGGTTAACACCCCCTTACTATCTAGTGGTCCTGCTACATTGTTTTGCTGCCTCAAAAATTCACTTTATTCTCGGGGACTTTCGCACTAGCATCGCACAAATCTTTACATACATTTATACTGTACAAGGTGCGTGTACACGTATAATATGTTATAACAGAAGTTTACCTCAGTTCACACACTTTCAAAACTATGCATGTAATTCAGTGGCGTAACGAGGGGGGGTCAGAGGGGGGCGGCCGCCCCCGGGCGCAGCACCTTGGGGCGCAAAATTAGCTTTGAGTGTTAAGTACTATGCGACAGAAATTGTATTATTAAATTAAATAATTCAATAAATTAAATTTAAAATAAGCACAACTTGGTTTTCAGTTTAAAATGTCGAAAGAATAGTCAGCGAAGTAGCAAGCTATAGCCTAATTGCGCCCCGTGCCAAGCATAAATCTAGCGCCCCACCCCCACGCTTCCCCAAAGATCAACTGAACCAATAACGACGTAAATTATGAGAACATAGCCTAGATAAAACAGATGAAAATATATAGATATAGGCCCACGATGTATTGTAAAAGTAATGTAGTGTAACAGTTCTGAACGGCAATTTACTAATATTTTCAAACGTGTCAACGACAATTTTAAATAGGCCTGCACACTGTGCACAGGTATCTGTCTATTCACACGCCATTATTTTTTATTTCATTTTATTACATTTTCATTTATGATTGCTATTTCAATTAATCTTATCTGACTATAAAGTAACTAGTCTCAAATTTGCGCCCCTCTTGAATAGCGTCCTGTTCCATGGCACCTCTGGAACACCCCGTGCTACGGTAGCCTACTGAAAATTATAGTGAATACCAAGAATCCGCTCTATTGTGTCGGTTCATAAGAATAAAGTAAATGTGCTCGCACGTTTCGTCAATAAATTGGCCTATGAGCATAGCGTATACTTGTTTGATGGAGTCACTGGCGTATTGTCTTAAAAGACAATTATGACAATGGGCAACTAGTCGTGTTACAATAGCGAATCTTTTAAACAAGTCAAAGCTACTGCTCACTGCTAAGTGCTGACCTCTCTGTTCTTTAAATTTGTCTTTTCATATAAAAATCGTTTCCAAGTTATGTTGCATTACTTAGCCTATTACAGAGAAAAACCATTGAATAAAATCTGAAAAATATATAATATATGTAATTGTATTAAATTAGAACACACTGTTACCCAGTATTATAGGCTACTAGACCTATGATACGAACGATAATTAACAGTCAACTAGAAAATTATGAAGGGGCGCACTTTTTACACTTTGCCCCCGGGCGCAGAAACCCCTCGTTACGCCACTGATGTAATTACATAGTGTTAAGTAGTTAATAAATTACCGGTTACTGACCACTTAACTTAAAATTGTTAGCAAACAGGAATTAATACAAGTAACTATAAATAATTGAAAACTTGCCTATTATAAGTAATTTTCCAGCGCAGCCTTTCAACCGCAGCCTTTTCAACCCTGTTAATGAATGTTCAGGACAATGAGGTTGAGTGATAGATATGTCCCATTGACTACAGTATTAGGTCTACAATTAACGCATTTGACTATTCTTAGTTTGGGAATGTGTTTTAGTATCAACATGGATGATGAACAGAAGTTTAGGCATTTGATTGTGAAAGCAAAGGAGCTTATTCACAGTGACAGCCGACCAAAGGAACTGAGCAAAGGCATTGAATATTACAAGCAGGCATTTGAGATTCATCAATCGGATAAACTGAAGAAAAGGATAAAAAAATTGGAGGTAAATTATTTAATTTTATCTTGTCTTTACTGTCTTATATTACAAGAAGAAATGGTGTAATATTTAAAATCACTGAATGGTACAGAAAGCAGAATTTGTTAATGGCAACTCTATGGCATATATTGATGTATGAATTTGGTTCCGGGATGTGTATGGCATTGGTATACCCATTTGGACTGATACATGACCACATGACACTGATACCTAGGTGTTCTTGTAGCAATCTAAGACAAGACTTGATCTGTCCACTGAGACAAGCCAAGACTGAAACCTAGGAACTCTGATTTGAGCTGAGACTTTTGGCTTCTGGATGTGGCTGAGTTTGAGACGTTCCTGACAGTGTATTTTATTGTCAGTAGTAAACATGTTTTACTGCTTTAATGTAAGCTTGCTGTTGAAAATAGCTGCAATGTTTTACACAAATAAGTATCTTGTATGAAATGTATGGATGCGCTCACATAGGTCACTGTTGTGGAAGTACAGAAATGGATGGCATCTCATTTGCTGTGGCTGAATCCAACAGAGATATAGTATGTTTTGGTTGAGTAGGCACCATGTGTGGTCAAACACTTAATGAAAGTATGATAAAATTGCAATTCCGTAATTGATTTGTAGGGCTTAACCGATTTCGGTTTTTTTGCCGATTCCGGATACCGGATAGTGCAGGCCATTATTTGCTGATTCCGGATCCGGTTCCGAATAGTAATAAAGATTGTAATCTGACCAAATAGACGGACATCGAAGACCAATTAATCGGTGTTTAAAGGCCACGACTGTGGTCGATTTGACAGGCTGCAGATCGGCT
This sequence comes from Aporrectodea caliginosa, assembly GCA_020284085.1. Lineage (NCBI taxonomy): Eukaryota > Metazoa > Annelida > Clitellata > Crassiclitellata > Lumbricidae > Aporrectodea > Aporrectodea caliginosa. The sequence continues at coordinate 254,700 of JACEVL010001250.1, read as the reverse complement.
GGTCAGTGAATGGGGTTGCAAGAGATCTCCACAAGACTCTGTCTCTGTCTGTCTGTGTATCCTTCAGACTTGAATTCAGCCCTCCAAGAGGAGGGGTTCGGCACAATTTCAGATTGCTCCTAGCCCTGATGATCCCTCCCACATGTGCTGTCTACTGAATAGTCCAAGGAGGTCTTAATACCCCACCCCAAGATCAAAGATCAACCGCGGTTACTCTCAATGTTTCACACTGTCCCGGACGCGTATTTACAAAACCCCTCATGGTACAACGCAAGCGGGAAATCCTCTGCTCCCATTGGCTGACCTCAAGGCTCATAAATATTCATAAACAATATAATGCGGTCAGTCGATTATTAGTAAGTAAGCTGGAGACGTCGTTCCAATAGCACAGTGCTGTCCAACCTTTTTGACACCGCGGGCCACCGAAGAAGTAATTTTTGAAGCCGAGGGCCGCACCAGTCAACTCAAAAGCAGCGACTAAAAATTTATTGAAAATTATTAACTGTATTATAATTAATTAGGGAGTTATCATAATGAATGCGTCTTGGGAACTGGATTTTGTGTACACATTGTCAAATGATAAGCCAAGTTACGAACGAATAGCTATGCAAGTAGGCCAGTGACTGTCTTTTACTTCATTTTAACAGAAATTGCAAATATTTAGCGAGCTGCGGCGGGCCACTTAGAATCTACCGGCGGGCCGCATGCGGCCCGCGGGCGCGGGTTGGACAGCACTGCAATAGCACGAATAGCTCTTCAACTAGTTTAGTGTTATGAAAACGTAAAAATTACGCAAGTATAGGCTTATTGGTAAAGTCGTAGTTTACGTTGCTAAATTATTTGATATTCTCACTTTAAAATAGAAGCTGGATTGATGAAAGAAATTGTTTTCCGAAATGGAAGTGGTATTGATGAACATTCCTGTGTTCCAAATAGAAGTTTTTGATTCAATAGAAGCTGGATTGATGAAAATAATTGTTTCCGTAATTAGAAGCTGGATCCATGAGAATAGAACTTTGCTTAAATAAAAGTTCCATTGATGAAAAATATTTCTTTCGTCAAATAGAAATTGGATTGATAAAAGTTATTTTTTCCAATGAAATGGAAGTTGGATTGATGAAAAATTTCTTGATGAACTGGAAGCTGGATTGATGATAGTTAACATGCACATATGTAGACTGCTTACTTAACAATGTCAAGAACGGCATTGAAGACATTAGAATAATTTAGCAACGTAAACTACGACTTTACCGACTTATTTTGGTTTTGCAAAGTGGTGTGTATGGGTTCGAGCTTTCCTTCTGCCCGTTCAATTTAGTGACCTTGAAGTATTCATGTAAAATGATCTGCACCATCGCTGCTGCCGTGATGTGCACTTCTGAAATTTGGGAGGACATCATTAAATGCATTTGTATAACAACAAATAGAGCAACCGTCGTCTTCGTAATTTAATCTGGAAAATTTCTATAGGACTCTCAACAGCTAACTACATGTAAAGCTCATGTTCACAATTTGTACAAACCTAGACTTATCGTGTTGGCGACTTTAACATATCCGAATACATGTACCATATACTACAACTTAATTATAGAAGTGTACTTATTCATAAACTGAAAAGGTCGATGGGCCTTTCTTGTAACTGTGTTATGTAACAACTAACAAGGAGTACTCCAAAGTAAAATCTACAAACTAATAAATGTTCAGACACAAGAACAGCAGTTTGTTATAAAGAAAACATTAAACTAGGCAGTAAATTTTGCATATATTTTATTCACATGCCATAAAAATCACACTCCATCTTTTCAATCAATTAATAGCAGAAAATAACAATATATAGGCCTAGTAATAGTGGAAGTGAGAAGATTAGTACTTTATCATGAAAAAATCCTTACTTACATTTAGTCACCATTTACAACACACTTGACAGGCAACTGCATTTTCAATGACAAGGATTTGATGCACACCATGTACTAATACATACTAGTCTAATACAATTATAAGGTTAAAGAAATAAAAAAAGTGGTGCTTTGCAAGTATTTTAATACAACTGCAAAGAATAACTTTCAACTATACGTGTACATTAATTCAAATAATAAATAAAACAATAATCATTTGAGAATCTAGGCCACAATAATAATAACGCTAATCATAATAGTAGTAATTATAATAGAGTATGGAAAGATAGGATTTTGAATGAGAGTTGGGACAAAGGGTGACTAATGAAACCCAAAAGCCATTGAGTACCAGCCATCTATTCCAAAGACTCTCCATGGCTGTCAACAGTGGGAAAGCCATGTGCTTTTCCAGGACTGCGCCATTTTAAACACAGAGATCAAAACTATAAAAAAACTTTATAATTATTTCAGTTCACAATAACATTAAGTAAATTTATAATAATATTAATAACTAGACGATTGTCCATCCTAAGACGGTTGAAAGGACCAAATGACCTTCATAGTGAACCTCCACCTCCCTCCCCTACCTGTTTGAGAGCTACATAGAGGTACTTAAAAGGTGTTACATAACTATTTTAGCCTAGCCCAAACAATAAATCAGCAGACTCTTAAAGTATAACTTATTTTGCTGAAACTTATTGAAAGAATCTTTTTGTCTGAGGTTCCAGCAACAAAGAAGTCTTGTTTATCTTGTCAGCATACAAGTAATAGCTGCAAATGAACATTGAATCACAGCCTACTCTACATTTAAAAAAACTAATTACAGATCTATGACACAGTAAAGTTCATTTCACTTTAGTGTCCCAAACCATGAGACTTGGAGTGTGGAACGTTGAGATTGATGTTTTTCACGAGGAGTCTAACTCTCTTGCGAGGACGCTGGACACCTGCTCCAGGGTGTAACGGTGGTCGGCCTGATGCAACTCGCTTCGAACCACGAGTCAAGCCCACTCTTCTTCTCGCAGTAGACGTTGGCTGCACTTTAATAATTCCACCTTTTCAAGCTCGCATGGCAGACCGACAGTGGTACGCAGCTTGTAGGAGGTCCTCTTCAGTTTTGATGCCCTGAAGGCACGGTAATAGAGCAGAGACTGCCGAGGATGAGTATGACGTTATAAGCAGTGCAATCCTGGACAGTTCCTGCTGTGCACTCTCTTTAATAGCCGTCACATGAACAGTGTCATCTATGGTGCCAACATCCTCCAAAATTATACGATTCACATTCAAATTAGATCCAGCAACATCACTGGCGGGTGACTGGAATGACGTCGACTCGTCTAGTTGCAGCTCATCAGCAACCGACAATGAATGCGTCCTCTTCATCACATCCGTCACAAGAAGAACACACCATGGCTTCTCTCTTGAGATGGAAATACTTGTCCCTACACAATATCACAATATCAGAGTAATAGATCAAAGTTTCATCAATAGTGCAACTTCAAATACTTATGGACTAGTGTGACGACAAAGTTCAGATGTGGAGAATATTGTTGACAGAAGGTGATGCGCTTTCCCTTTCAATCGGTGTCCATATGGAATTATAAATTGAACATAAATGAGTACCGGCATAATGAGATCACACATTTTCATTCATTCATACACATGTTGTTGCTATTTGTTATTCAATGTAATCTGCCGATCTCCATCCAAACCTTAACTGTTTCTTGTAATATTTAATAGCCTCTTGTGTTGATACCCCATTAAACAGCCATTCAGTGCATCAATCAATCCACACCTGAAGCCCAAAGTGGTAATGTCAAATGTATTCAGTATTTTCAACGTGAAACAAACTTTGAATAGCCTACTTCAACAAAGACTCACCCAAGTTACTGTAATAGTCGAGTTTCTTGGCCAACTTAACAAGTGGATCGATCGGTGACCCGAAGTTGTCATGACGCCAGATACTATGTAGATAATAAACGGTTCTCGACGTCAGATTCACTGCTGCATTAGCTAACTCATGGACTCCATTTTCTTCACACTAAGTCAGAAAAGAAATAGATAAATATATATATAATTTCTGTATTGAATGACTGAAGTTGATGGACTCAATTAGTCTACTATTCACTTAATCACATCATTAATTACCACTGTAAATTTTTGTTTATTTGTTTGAATGTATTACTCCATGTACAGTGCTGTGCGTTTGCTAGTGCTTCTCAATAAAGGATATACTTACCTACTTACATCAGCCACATGTATGCAGTAATCATTCAAACAGCACAAAGGTCCAAATTTGTTCTCCCCATATAGGGTCCTAGGGGAGAGGTATGTTTGCCAGTTGTTACTGTTTCAATTTAAGGGAAAGGTATGGGGGACAATGGTTCTGTTACTGATCTCCATTCCGTAAAACCCACTCATTCAGTTTGGTGATATCTATTTCGGTAGATACAGCCACAATACCTTTAAGCAGCAAACAGACCTACAGACAGAAACTTAGCTCAACACACCAGTAGCTTGCTTTCATGCAACGACATTGCTGCTGCAGGCGATAGACCATCACTGAAGTAGTCCATGAAACGATCACGCGTCTCATCCGACACACGTAGTACGCGAAGAGCATCATCACAACGTGTTTGATGATTGTGCTCCAAGCAGAATGTAATCGTGGCTGGCAGTGGTGGATCCTGCAAGAGACATGCCAATGTATACGAAAGCCTCACACTGCTCACACACTCAATAACAACTGGTTCTGTGCAATTTTAAAGGATGGCACACATGTACTTCTCACATCATTCGGCAAATTAAACGTACAACTTAGTCATATGCCAGCTATTACGTTTCTACAACATTTGTGCATGTTCATGACATGCTCAGAATTCCACCCGCAAGCCACTACCAATTCGGCAGACAGTCAACTAAAAATGGAACTGTATTGACACTTAAAATTGTCGAGGACAGAAATATGAACTGCTATATTTCTCCACAACTACTGCATGTAATGCAGACATAGTGATATGTGACCCAGGGAATCAAAATGAGTCGTATGTCGGCAATTTACATTGCTAGGAAAACAGTAAAATATACATGATCAGAAGTAACTTTTCTTATTTTCAGATTTCAATGTTTTAATGTGTATTTTCAGGATTTTGTACACCGTATACTTTTATTTTTTGTGATTATATTATATTCAAATAATTTTTTTTTAATCATAAAATTCATTCGTAACTTTGTCAAAAAGTAAGGTAGAACCAAACTTCGTAACTTTGTCAAAAAGTAAGGTAGAACCAAACTTCGTAACTTTGTCAAAAAGTAAGGTAGAACCAAACTTTTGGTGTCATTTTAAAGCAAAAATGTGGTCTTTAAGAATATGTAAACTACTCATATTCTGAAATTTCCGACACGTGACTCATTTTATCCCTTTGGGTCACATATAGGGTCGTTTTGTGTAATTACAAATGCTGACATTTCACGTTCTTTATTTTAGTGCCTATATCTTGACAAGTAATTTATTATTTAAAACTATACACTCACTTGTTTGAGAAAAGAATCATGTCGCCGAGTGTTTCTATTGACATGTTTGATTTTGACACTGACTGATGCTTTACAACCAGTAGACCGACTAGAACACAGACCATCTGCTGACACCGATTTATTGAGCGTACTGTGCTGACACACCAAATCTTGACCAAATACATATCTGCACGACAAAGCACAGTCTTAGCATTAACTACAGTCTTCACAAATTAACAGTTCTGAACAATACATGTTGATATCATTACTACTATTATTCTCAGATTTATATAGCTACATTATGGCCCTTCTTTGTACCGACTCAATGTTTAACACAACAATAGATTCTAAACATTGGATTCTTCAGCACTTCCTCATACACAGTAAAACATACAGAGAATTCACAATGCTCACTGACTATATTATAGTTTTAATGTACATAAGAATCGTTTGTCTTTGGTCCGTAGCTATATAGCAACAGTGACATCTTCCACTCCGTGTCTCTTTGTAACTGTCAACCTAATAATGTCATGCCCACTGCAACAAGACTATCACTATAAATACATACTTCCGAGTGCACTTGGTCAATGAAGTGTACAGATTTCTTACATAGCCTACCAAACTGTTCTACCACTCACCGAACAACGTTGTTGCGTGTTTGCTTCACAATAAACTTCTGACATGCGGAACTTTCGAACAGTTTAACCCAGTCATACCATTCCTGGGATGACGACAAATTGCATCGAAGTGACATGTTACCACCGTCTTCCGCTCTGTTTGCGTAAACATACTTTTGCGGCAAGGTAATTTGGTCATCTCCCATCTTCTATGCATTAAAAACTATCTTTGGCGATAATAATTCAATTATTTACTGAATCGCACGAGAAGACAACGATGTAAATTTAATTATGAAAAATGGTAGCGACCCAATTTTACCCAATAGCAAGGCGGTATCACGACCCAATAGGAACTCGATATTACGACCCAATTCCAGCGAATAGGAACGCGGTATTAGCTATCTGCGTTGTACCATGAGGGGTTTTGTAAATACGCGTCCCGGACTGGTTCAGGGTTGTTGAGAGTCAACCCTCCTCCCCTCCTGTGATCAATGTATCTATTAAGACCTCCCTGAACTATCTGATGAAGGCAGTCACTGTATAGGGAGAACTAGCAGGTCATTAATAAAGCCATCCCGGGCTGATAACGGCAGGCCACGACCGTCATTAGCTATCCAACTACTAAATGATTTGTGTGGGAAATCATCACTGAATGGCCTATAAATTATTGTTATAGTTTGAAAACCGTCCAAAACATTGTTTTACTAATCGGCAGGCTAGAAATTCCGGATCCGGATAATTCCGGATAGTCCAAAATCGGCAAAATCGGTTTGCCGATCCGGATTCCGGTTAAGCCCTATTGATTTGACAGCTCGTCATTGGCAACCTAGGTGCATTTTCACTGAATTATTCAGCACCTCCCATCTAAGCCAATGTAAAGTTTAACCAATTTTGGAATTTTTCTGACTTTAGCTGACTTTATCAAGCACAGTCACATTTGTTATCTTTTCATTTAAATGGCATAATTCACATTTCATTCCCGTCTTCAATTGTTCAACTTCTTTCATCTTTCCTAATTGGTCCAACTTTCATCATCTTTCCATAATGGTTCAATTTTAACACACCCCACCACATCCAAGTTGATTTGTCACTGACCTAATCAATTTGTGGTTGTTCTATCGCTCTTATTTATTTATTACTTTTGTGGTGACAGTTGACATTTTGTCACAGAAAATTTTTACTTTAAAATTACCATTTTCTGGGTGTGGTGAAAAATGTGGACCCTTGGTAATTTTTATAAAAAATTTGGATGAATGATTTGAACATAGAAACAATTCACTAAAAGAAACTTTACAGTTTGCTTTTGTCTTATAATTTGATGGAGATATTGTGATTACAAAATTTATGTTTTTGTTGCCCTTTCCACACAGAATTGTCACTTGTCATTGGTAATAATGTACTAAGGACTTGCTTCAGCTTTTCTTGATTACTGTTATATGGTTAATTTAATGTGAAGTACTGTGATTGAAGTCAATTAGCCTAGCAACTGCACTTTCTAGGAATAATGTCTGTCAGGACCAGGCAAGTGCTGTAGATTGCATTAAGTTTATGTCCAGTTGGTTTTGACAACTGTAGACCTACCTTGAACAGATCGGAGACAGTGATGATGATGATGATGATGATGATGCAGCAGAACAGGAAGATGGCGAGGAGATGGCACACGTTGGCGAAGGGTTCTATGTCTACAAAGAACTATACGACAAACTCTATGCTCACCAACGGGAAGGTGTTCTCTTCTTCTGGAAATTGTGGCGTATGAGAAAAGGTGGCATCCTGGGAGACGACATGGGGTGAGTAAGAGAAGTCAACACAGGTGATAGTTAATGACACTTCATAGTTGGTGCCAGTGACAAGGTGTTTTGAAATGACTATCAATTGATGTTTTGTGCATTGTGGTAACAGTTCTATAGAAACTAATCTATATCTCAAGTTGATTATTGGAACAGGTTTAAATCAAGTTTTGCTGGCAAATAACATTTATTCCTAATTTTTCTCATATGTATCGGCCAGATGGCTCAATGTCAGTTATGTAACTCGCAGCAAAAATTGCCAGCGGTGCAACAAGAAATATGCATAGGCTATTCATCTCGGGTCCAAGCATAAGATAAACCTGCTGAAACACAAGGACGTTGGTGACCCTTGTCGTTCTGACGAAGCCAATGACGGTAGGCCTCTTAGTCCAAGCACAATCACAGGCAGCGATATGTCTCCAAAGCAGCATCTGCTTTAGTAAGTTCTTGCTCTGCCAAATTGGGTTGCAGAGTAACTATGACTAAATTATCTTCTGAAAGCAAATTGGCAGGCACTGGAATGGCCTAAAGCTGAGATGTAGACGATTAAGCTGTCATTTGACAATTATTTTTATAGGCCTATGCAATGTTTCTTTCAGACAGAACGCTCCGGAACGGCATTCCGTGAATTTTTTCAAGCTGCTAAAAATTATTTTATTTACTTACATTTTTAATAAAAAATTATTTAGTTAATTTAATTTAATTTCAGCGTTTTCAGTGTTTATTGGTATTCAAGATGCTATAAAATTAGAGGCTCAGGTTTAGGCCTTCGGAACCCTTGCAATGTCTTCCATAACTGTTCTGGAATTGTTCAGTTCCGGAACATTTTTTATTGAAAAACACTGCTTATATAAAATAATATTGCGATTATCATAAAGTTTTCTTTTTATGCAAAATTCTTGACTGTTGGAGAACGTCGGACTTGTAGCTGCATACGACGACGTTGTTCTTACGCAAGAAATAGTGCAGTAATAATATTTATCATGTAAAATTTGTTAACTCGTCCAAACCCGGGTTACCTGGGTTTTCACGGCGGTGAAACCCGGGTTTCGAAAAAAGACCCCGGGTTTGCATTCCCTAGTGTCTGGAAAATGAGGCTTAGTTCTCCGCAAACCCTGTGAACATGTCTTGAATTGCTATGGCATTAGAGTACTGCATACAGCTCGAAAGGTGCTCACTTGACTCTCGAGGTAAAGGCGATGGCCAATCTCATGGATAAGAGCAGGGATGGCCCGGATGGGCAAATTACACAGTAAAATGTAATTGAATTACAAATTACTTTGGAAAATGTAATTGAATTACAAATTACTTTTGAAATTTGCTGGAAATTACAAATTACGTAATTTCAATTACATCAAATTACATACATAATTGGGATCAAGATTACAAACTATGCATAAAGGAAATGCATTCTTTGTCAATCACTGAGCAACCGGAATTAAAAGCACTTGTAGGCCTAACTGGTCTCAACTCAGATGCCACAGTCATGGCCCGACGTACGTTAGGTCGACGAATAGGTGATGCAGCCGAGAACAGAATGAAAGCAATTAAAGAAGAATAATTATTATCTGAACGATTTGTCTGCACGACTGCTGATGTGTGGTCTACAAAGCATAGAAGCTACATGGGAGTAACTTGTCATTGGATCGATGCATCTACATTTGAGCGACGCTCAGTAGCCTTAGCAAGCAGAAGTTTTGTTGGATCACACACGCATGATGGAGTAGCGCAACTGATCTATGTAATACATAATGAGTTTTGTCTAAGACAGGACAAAATTGTTGCTACAATTTCTGACAATGACTCCAATATATCAAACTTCAAAGAGATCAATGTTGCTATCATTCATTCCAGAGATAGGCCTACTGTAGTGATAATGGTGAAGATGAGGATAAGGAAAAGATGCTTTCAAAACTGCCTTGGTTGTGAAGTCTTGAGATCTGGTTCAAGTTTTCTTTAAAAGTAATTTGATTTTCAGGATGTAATTTGAAATTACAAATTACATGAAAAAATGTAATTCAATTACAAATTATGTTGATGCAGAGCAACAAATTACAAATTACCAATTACAATTGTAATTCGAATTACGTAATTTCAATTATTACCGCCCATCCCTGGATAAGAGCAACCCCAGCAGGTGATGCGTGGAAGAAGTAACACCACCTCATGCTCACACATACACCATTGATGCATTATGAAGAGCGGTCAGATAGTCACCTTAAAATGAGAACAACTAACTGCAGCCAAGTGGGTGCAATCCGTCCATTTTTGTTGCTTACCCAAATTGTCAAACCTATATCCACTCTAATCACAGGCTTTCCTTGGTTACTTGAATTATGGACAACAAGTTAATAGTAGATGGAAGCATCATTTTGTGAGCCATCACCAACTCACCCTGGGGCCATATTCATGAAGATAGGAGTAAGCTATTCGGGAGTAGCGCCTACTCCGGGAATAACTAATCCCTGAATAAAACTTAGTCATTGTTGGTATTCATAAAACAGGCGCAGACGGCCGATTAGTTACTCTGAGCGTAAACTGCGCTGACGCTGGGTTTTCCCAATATTTGAGTGGTTATCGTTGATCGCGCATGCGCAAAAAGGTCCGCCACCGACGAAGAGTAAAATAAGTAAGCAAGTAGGCCTAAGTCTAGCCTTTATTATTCCACTACCAACGCGCAGCATTTGCATCGAAATAGAATGTAAAATAAAACAGAAGTAAAAATAATATATAGTATTAATAGTGAGGAGGTCGGAACATCAAATTTCACGGTTGTGAGCACAATGTAAACAAATAAAAATTGAAAGACGGCGGTAAAGCAAAACAAATCTAATTTAATATAAATGTAAAATCAAGAGGCGTTTTTGTTGCAGTAGGCCTAAATATGAGAGTGAACGTTAATTAGCAGCAAAGGTACAGTAAGAAAATGACAAGGAAGAGTGAACAGATTTTGAAGTTTACGGTGAAGTTGGGACAGATCAAGGCCTAACGGATACACGCGGCACTTCGAATGCAACATTGTCAGACATCTCGTCAAATTTTAACATTTTGTGACGGCGAAATTAAAGGCAATTTAAAGTTCGCCGTTGGCGAACTAGACGAGTTAAATACAGATTCTCTTAAACACTTATTGATGTCTAAAACGTCGTCGAATGCATTGAATAACGACGGCCGCCATATTGTTTATCGCCTTTAAGCTGTGAATAGAGGACTTACTCCTACCTCTGACTCGGAGTAGCGTTATTCGCAGAGTAGAGCGTTGCACCTGTCTCATGAATACCGCAGTAGCCCACTACTCCCGCGTAGGCCAGATTTAAGCTACGAATACGAGTTAGTCATGTCCCATGAATCCCGGCCCTGGTGCATATGAGCAGCAGTATAGCAATGACGGAATGGCAGACTGGGGTTCAGTGCTGGTCACAGTGCGCACCACAGAGGCAGAAGAAACAATTGACCCAGCCCTCCTCATACTAAGACTGCCATATGTCATCGGTACTGTGGCCTGCAACAACTGGTTGTCTAGTTTAATACTGACTCTGAGACCTCCTCATATATCATAATCAAGTCATTCCACAGTTGGAGGGTCATCAAGGAGAACAGCTAAGCAGGTGGCTGACCATAAGTGACCAGAAAAATGATCTTAACCATTTGCAGGCTACAGGCACAAAATTATGACAGCGGGAAACTTTCCATGTAGGCTGCAGGTGCAGAATTGCAACCTTATAGATGCTCTTACATAGTGTTAGTATTAGGGAACCAACTCTAATCACTCTAATTCCTATATGAACAGGTGCATCATTAATTTGCGGACGTATCCCAAAATTTGGCCACATCTAAGGTTATATGCTGGATGTGCTTCATTGGCTCCCCCCTACTGCAGCGGATCTCGTATCGGATCATCGCTTTGGTCTGGCGGTCCTTGCTCGGCCTAGCCCCTGCCTATCTATGCGACCTCTGCTGCCCTACCTTGGGTGCTCTGGGTCGTCGCTCTCTCCGCTCTACTGAGCGTGGCGTGCTCATGGTCCCTTTTGCCCCAACAGCTACTAAGCAGAATCGAGCCTTCTCAGTGGTTGGCCCATCCCTCTGGAACGGGCTCCCTTTGACGCTGCGCTTGCATCCCAGAATCCACTCTGAATCTTTCTATACTTGCCTCAAAACTGTCCTTTTCAGCCGTGCTGGGGTCGGGAGTGCTCCTGAGTAGTAACCTTGAAGGGGCGCTATATAAAACTTCGGAATGAATGAATGAATAATTGGGGCGATAAATGAACTACAGTTCTGTTGTTGGTTATTTGTATACATGCGTATGGTTGCAGAGATGTTAGATGTGAAGGTCAGCAATCTTTTAAATTTCTTGATCAAGATTTACGACCTCGATGGCAAATGAAGGCAGATTTGGCATATGATTTTTGGCAATATCAAGAGCTAATTTTAAAGATTTCGTGTTTTTATGGTTGCATGACCAACAGTACTGTATGTTGTGTTCCACAGTGCTGCCCGAGAGCCTCATCTAATGTTTGCCCTTGGAATAATGGTGATTTAAGCAAGGTCAATGAATTGCAAGCAAAGCATTAGAAGTCAGATTAGAGGGAGAGGTCGTCAAGGCCACTACAAAACAATATACACTGCACTTACTGTGATTCAGATGGAAACCCACAGCAGATCTAACATCTGAATTACATATCTACATTAGGGCTGTCAAAATGTTAGTAAAATGCGGCCTAGGGGCCCGAGCTCAGTCTGAACGGAAACCCGTCAGTCCGTCACTGGGTAAACAAGACAGCGGCCTAATTTGTATTGATTCCTAGAGACTACTTACATTTCGTAATCTGAGTGCTAAACTGATTGATAACTTGCCGGCCAGTTCCGGATGAACAATAGCCTGCGTGGGAAACACATTCCCAGAGGGGCCCAACTTTCCGGCTGCCCATAGCCCACATGTACTTGTCCAGTCTGAAGGGCGCCAGCCTAAAGCCCTAAACCAATAGAGAAGTGGCAACCAAATCCCCTCCGCGCCTATGTCTTACATATAGTTATATATAGGAGGTCGTTGCACTAGGGCCTAATTCAGAGTTGGTCATCTTTGGCTTGCGCGTCAGCTAACAGGTGGCAGGTTCGTCCAAGGACTTCTGTATAATAACCCTTAGGCCAAAACAAAATAATGGTGTGTTTCCGGTAACGCGACCGAGTCACTTTTTTGCCGCGACTCTGAAAATTAAAAAAAAAATTTTTTTTAATGGAAACTTTTGTTTAAAAAAAATTTTTTTACAGAAATTTTTTTAAACATTTTTTCCTACTTCACATACATTAAGCCTTTGCATGCCGGTGATGCAGAATCGCGACATTATCGGTGCATTCACTGAAGCAGAGACGTTAACGGAAACTAGCGGTCTTTCAATGGAAATAATGGTGCCGTAAATTACAGCAATAAAAGGGCTAAAGTGTGGAGTTTGGGAGAGGGAGGTAATAGACCCGAAAGTGGTGGATTTTCTCACGGTAATTTGACAGGGTTATTTCACAAATCTGACCGCCATATTCATTGTATCAGAAATACCTATTATCGTACGTGCCATTATAAAAGTAAAGCCTCCTAATAGCAATCAACGTACTTAACAACCTCCGTAGCATTCTACTTTCGTAGCAACCAGCCACCTTAGAAACCAAGCTTTGTAGCAAGCAGCCTCTATGTCAGCCTCATTAGCAACCAGTTTCAAAGTCAGACTTGGCCCCTTTAGCAACCGCCTTCCTTAGCAACAGTTATCCTTAGAAACTGTCCTGCTTAGCAACTGCCTTCATTAGCAAGTAATTTAGTCTCCGTAACAACCAGTCTTCGTAGCAACCAATCTTCGTAGCAAGCAGTCTCCTTAGCAGACGACGTTAGGAAACCATATTTCTTTCTATGCAGCGTTAATAATATTATAACAATAAATGGCCTCAATGTTTCCCATGGACAATTTACACACATGTATGATGTTGAGGAGATAATAGACACCGAAAAGTCAGCGATTTTCTCACGTTACCACCCATGCATATTTCGTAAACAGCCGTTGTCTGCTACACGTTTATTGTTTAATGTACATAATCCATAATTCCTTCCCCACCCCTGCCCCTTCCATTTCATATTGCAAGAAAAACGATTTCAACAAAAGTGAAATAAATAAGATTGTTTTCTACAGCAGTTAGTTGGTACATTCTGCAAATAGGCATTTTTAATACTCGCATAGAAAATACACACTTTGGTACAGCATGTACCGCTGTGCATAAATGGGCAGTGGTGTAATTTTGGGAAATCACTGCATAAAATTATTTTGCCAAAATAAAATAATTTTCCTACCTACCTACCCAGGTTTTTTAACTCTGTTACCGGAAACACACCATTATTTTTTTGGCCTTATTATATTAGAGCCCTTGCGTGGTCTTATGGTAGCCGGCAATTAGGTGCAGGTCCATGACTAATCCGCCACTGTAGCTAGCGCGTATTGGGTTCTACTGCAAAGCTTCACACGCGACAGACGATGTCCGTTATTCCACCGCGGAACGTGACAAAGCTTTTAAAACTTCGACCCACTTACCGTATTATGCGTCTTTGGTCGGGTTTTAGGGCTTTGATTTAAGGACCCGGGCTTGACCCTACGACTGGGGGCCCGGGGATCCGGGGGCCCGTTGACAGCCCTAATCTACGTTGCGAGTTACAGTCTCCTGAACTCAAAAATCGAGGTCACCAGAAAATGTGAAATGTGCATTACAGAAAGTGACGATTGGGCTGCAGAGGCAGACAAAGCGTTATAGTGGGCCCAGTGGATCTCCATAGTGAGGAGGATCCGTATGTGTTGATATGGAAAATTGGCCAAATTTAAGAACTGAGATAGTCTCATGTGTCTGATGGGCAAAACAGTACAGCTTGGGAATGGTCTAAAATGTAAGACTCAACTTGCATACTTGCTGTAGCGTACTTCTGGTTTATCTGATTTAGAGTTGACTTCCAGTACATTATGATTTTTTTTTTATTGAGGTTTCACTCGATCATCAAAAAAAATGTTTGGGCATTGTGATAACGATGCTTAGAAGTCATTAGTCTCTAGTTTGCTGAGTGGCTAGATGGAATTAATAGGAGAGTAAACTTGTAAGTATGAATACAGGCAGATTTGTGTATTGTAGGCAAGTTGATTGAAAAATATCACAATTAACCTGGTGAGCAGTTGAAAGTTATCTTGGTGTATGCTTCAAGGTCAGCTGGTAACACACAGTAATATAATATCAATTCTAAACACAATTTTTGTTACATGCTGTTTCTACATTTATGCAAGGATTGCAAGAAGTATTAATAAAATTATTCAAGTTTAGGGGATATTGGTTTTAGGCTTGGAAAAACCATTCAAGTTTGTGCATTCCTTGCGGGAATGTTTGATGCTGAGCGAATCAAATCAGTACTTATCGTTGTTCCTGTGGCTGTTCTAATCAACTGGATGAATGAATTTCAGAAATGGTAAGTTCATTTACAGTTTCTTGAGTGGCTTATCGGATATTGTTTAAGCTGTTTATATTTGAGCATGAAGAATTTGGCTCTTCAGTGTTTAAACGTGTGTAACTTGTCTGTCTTGATGCTAAAATTAAATTATTTGCCATTTGCAAATAACAGATTCTGGCTTGGATAAATTGCTCAGATTGATAACAGTCTGGTTTGTGAACTTGGGTTAAATAACACGAGGCCAAACATGATGATTTCTCGTTGAGTTTAACGTTTGAATGCTCTGTAGCGTGGTATATATGGAACTTCAAAACAATGGTCTAAGCAAATGTGCCTGAACACATGGTCATGTTTGTCATCCTCTCCATCCAATGGTAGACCAGTGAATCCTTGTATGATGTGCTGAAGTAAGGGAGCAGTATGATGTTCAGAAACTCCAAAATTGATTTTATTTGAATTGTATTTTTTGACAGGGCACCTGGAATAGATGTGTATGATTTCCATGACCAAGGCAAGAAGGAACGTGAAAGGGTCCTAAGGAGGATACAGCACAAAGGTGGTGTTTGCCTTACGTCGTATGGAATTGTTGTAAATAATGCAGACATCTTGAGTAATTACAATGGACGAGAGTTCTTGTGGGTAAGTTTTCCGTTGGCGTTTAGTAACTTTAATTCTGGTATGATGCCAGTGGGTAACTCACCCATCCACTGAGTTACCCATTGGCATCAGGTTTTCAGATGTAGTGATTGTAGAAAAAATATTGCCACACTTCTTGTGGATTTTTAATTGTGGTAGGGTCAGACGAAAGAATAGTGATTTGCTCTTACTAAATGAGTTGTCTAATATTTTATGCTTTGGAAATATTAGTGCAGATGTATTATACATTTAGTTGTTGCCTTTAAAATGAGCCATAGCTTACTGAGGTAGTTCTTGTGATTGCGAAGATATTGAATTTTTAAATGGCATGGTAGAATTGTTGAAAAGAATCAGATTAATTAAGTTTTTATCAGATAAGTCTGTTTATACAATCAAGAGTTGTGTTCAAGTTACAACCAATGTTCCCTCTAAGCTGTGCGGCCGCGCAGCAGTTTCAAAATTCCGCACACAAATTTTGGTAAGTTTTGCTTAACTTAAAGTAGGCCATTGAATTATTAACCTACTTACTTATCTTTAAGTGAACGGAAGGTCACGATCTGTGTGCGGCCGCAGCTGAGCATAGACTACCAGTCTGTATTAACAGATAAGTGATCATACGAGGGGAGTTGAGACCTCATATCCAGTATCTGTCTGTGTCAGTCAACTGGAACGTCCTGCCGAATTCTGCGTTCACGCATAACCATGCAGCTTGGCGCGCCAGATTAATTAGAGGGGATGCTGATGCTTGTGAACTGCCTTGCCGCCCGGCTGCTGCGCCTGCTGGCTAACAAGCTTCCAACAGGTGATGCCGTAACGCCCGAATGGCCAGGCCTGTGTCACACAGGCTGTATGTCAATCAGATTATCTGTGTCGAATTCTGCTTTGGAAGTTTAAACCAGTTTCATACAGCATAATATTTCTGTCACTTCTGTGTCATTACAAGTAATCGATGTCGAAAAGTAAAGCGAACTGGACTATATTGGATAGTTTTTCAAAGAAAAAGTGTAGTTCAAAGTTTTAAACCGAATGGCTTAGTGAGCTGGTATACATAGAGACAGAACTTGATGATGAGGATAAAGTCTTTCAAGGCTCTGGATTGGAAGCCAATATCGACAAAGTTTATCAACTATGGTCGTCACAGAAAGATAGGCGGCAGAAACTTTAGCGTTCAGCATTATTTTGATGCTAGAATAAGAACTACATGTAGCCTCCTACATCATGAAGATATAGTTTTGGATTCGTAAAACTATTCGTGATTTATAAGCCATACATCTTCTTTAATAAAAGACATTATTACAAACGTGTATTTAGTCAGTATACTGTAGTCGGCAGTTACAATTTACAATCACAAATGTTTCTAAAAATGTTTTTCTAAGTTTTATTGCTCACGCATAAAATTAGGCTGCTCAACCAACCGCCACTTCCACGCACACAGGAAAAATATTAGAGGGAACGTTGGTTACAACTGTGAAAATTGGCAAATTTATATTATACGAATACAACTATACCTATTCTACAGTGATGTCTTATTATATGAATACAACTATACCTATTCTACAGTGATGTCTTATTATATGAATACAACTATACCTATTCTACAACATACTAAATGAACAAAGCATTACCAAAGTCCATATATATCCTTTAGTAAATTTAAATGTGATAACTTTTCAAATTTGAGTCATAACCAACATTTAGTAAAAAGAAAACAATGCTGAACATTAGTATTTTATGTTTCTTTAAAAATTCAGGATTGATTATAGTAGGTAAGGGTTTGTTTGATTTGCCACTAGTGCTTATCACAAACCACAAGGGAATTTATGCTCAGAGTGAGTTGGACTAATGAATTTTAAGAAGTCTTCGGTCACTGTGTCTTCGTCTTGTGCATCCCAACTGGAGCCAGCTATCAAGTTGCACAGAGGCCATCAAGTAATAACTACTGAGAGAGAAAAGTTGGAAAATTGTAAGTTTCTTATATTGTAATATGAAAGGTGTTGGTTGTGTTTAGGACTATGTAATTCTTGATGAGGGTCACAAGATAAAAAATCCAACAACCAAGAGTGCTAAAGGAGTTCACTTGATTCCTGCGAAAAATCGGATTGTGCTTTCAGGAACTCCACTCATGAATAATCTCAAGGTAAGTTATTCTTGAAGCCGAGGGCTGCACCATTAAACTCAAAAGCAACGACTAAAATTTATTGAAAATTATCAACTGTATTAAAATTAATTATAGAATAATAATAATGAATATTGTATGTAAGGAATGTATGGCATGTTTTACAGTAGTTCAGTAACAAAAATAAATGCTTATGCACCTTTTTAGTGAGATTTTGAATTGCGCTTTTCAAACTTTTTTGTATGCAGTTGGTATTTCATAGGCAGCGTCCTAGTCATCCACTTCCGGTTTAATTAATTTCAACAGGGTGTGTTTATTTTAATACTTTCATTTTAATTGCTCGTGGCTTGCGTCTTTTGCGTGCCATGGTAATGGTATATTAATGTACTATTAAACTTACTGGTAATTTCTTCGTATCATTCGATAGATGGCGATAGCTGTAACATGCTATATTATATTAATATAGGCCTAATTATTTGATTTTGTTGGTTCCCGTTCATATTGAGAACCGTAGACTACGTTTTAAAGATGTAAACAAGCTTAATGCACCATAGAAAGTGGATTTTGTGTTCACATTGTCAAATGATAAGCCAAGTTACGAATGAATAACTATGCAAGTAAGCCAGTGACTTTCTTTTCCTTCATTTTTACAGAAATTGCAAATATTTAGCGAACTCAGGTGGGCCACGTAGAATCAGCCTGCAGGTTGGACAGCACTGGTGTACACCATCTGCAGCTGGGTAATTTTGTCATGTCTAGGGAGGCACGCCTTGGGTCTTTGACCTGGAACGCTAGCCACTGGTGTGGCTTCAATCTACCGATCAGCAAGTAACAAGTACCTGTTCCATGTGCACATGGAGGGTTGAGGGACAGCTGGACAAATGTTATCATCCACCAATGATGGCCTGCTGGGAGTGGCACTATTGTGTGCCATAGGCACTGCTGTCTGTTGTCACTCCTCAGTATCAATGCACTTGGTCCATAGACTCTGAACATGAGACTATCTGTCAGCTTTGGATGGGAATGGTTGGTTGAGCTCCTCCACCTGTGTGACTGGGTCTGCAACTGGTGACTTCTAGCTTTCATTGCATTGTTTGCTTACTGATGAATTTTTTCTTAATGAGATTTTACATAATATAGGCTAAGCACATAGAGTGCCCCTAATTAGTTTTCTTTTGAATTGGTGCTATATCAATATCTCATTGCTCTTTCTAATATGGGCTTAATAGGAAAATCTTAGTAGTGTTACAGCTTAATATTCTGTTTTAGGAGCTGTGGGCGCTCTTTGACTGGACTAATGCAGGTCAGCTGCTGGGCAGTGCCAAGACATTTTCCATGGAGTTTGAAGGCCCGATCACACGGGTAAAATGCATGTCTTGTTTTCATTATTGGAGTTTATTAAATAAGTGCATAATGAAAGTACTTGTCATCAAGAGCAAAGAGGGATTTACATGACTTATTGGAACATGCAGAAAACCTCTTGAATACCCACCCCATTATTTTAAATAAATCTGTTTTTCATTTAAAATTTTCAAGCATTTTTTCTTAGCGTAAAGCATAGTTGTTAAAATCGATCAAATCAAAATTGATTTTATTGAAAAAAATAAAAAACGAGAAAAAAACGGAAAAGAAAATAATTTGACTTTTCTACACCTTTTACTGCATTTTAAAATTAAAACCTTGTTAACACAATTTTATTTTAATTAGCAAATAACATAACTTTATTAGTAATCACCAAGTAACAGTAATCTAAAACAATAATTATTTTCGTTTTCATAAGACTTAGTTGATTTAAAAAGAATTCGAGAAATTAAAAATATTGAAATCTTTTCAAATTAAAATTGTATACATAAGTCCATATCAATCCATGCAGACATAAGCAACTAAAAACTAAACTTTGCAAGTAGGCCTATATATATAGAGTGTACTTAATTAAAAAGTAGGTCTACCTACAATTCTGACTTATATAAGAACTTGATATGGAGTAATATCCGTCAGTTTATCAGTCAATAAGAGATTACTGAGTACAAAGACAACATTTAGCATTTTGGATAACTTAGAAATTCAAATAACTTTTATAAATTTTATTTCCTGTAGCTGTTTATTTCAACTGATGACACTTTAATAGTGACGTAAATTATATGAATCCTTGAAAGGACGGAGACAACGTAAGGGATATCAGACAAAAATAAAATTAAACAAATAGTAACAGACAGTTAATAAATAAATTAAGTTACATAAAAAAAATAAAAAACGGAAAAAAACGAGACGAGAAATAAAAAACGAAAAAAACGACGTTTTGGGAGGAAAAATAAAAAAAAACAAACGTTTCTTACAACTAGGGCGTAAAGTACAAAGATGGCCTGAGCAAGTTGGTGACAGCTGGGCATCCAGTAAATCAATTGTTTTCAGATCTAAGTTATTTGCCTGAAAAGGAAACATTTAAGGGTATCATCAACCTTTTATAGCATGTTCACATATTGCATGGAACACCACGTTTGTTATAATTTTGAATGCAGATTGAGAAACAGTTACAGCTGTGTTATTATTTTTATTATCAGTTCTAACCAGCATTGCAAATATGCTTCTAAGTTTTCTGGATACAGCCTTAAAGAAATCTAAAATTATTCAGCACTTACCCCTGTGCTCTATTCACTGCACTGACTGCACACTGGCATCTCCAATTTTGCTGATAGTTGACAAAGTTATTCATCTGATGAATGCAAGTTTTCATTACCAAAATTTTAGAATTTTGTGTCAACTGATCTAGCTGTATATGTAGTGGATAAAAGGCTTATAAACTTTATTGTTGATTTAATTAATTAAATAATTAATATAGGGCTTAGTATAAGCCAGTTAATTTAGTGTGTCATTTATTAGAAAAGAGTGGTGCTATAATACAATACTGTTGAAGTGATGAGAGAGCTGTTGGTATTTGCTAATCGAAGCATCACGTGATCCTGCATGACAGATGAGTTTCCATAGCGACTGAGGATGCCAGCAAATAGGTGTGCAGGAAAGACAGTCTTCAGAAATTGAGCAAGGAGTTTGATCTGTTGGTAGTGTTTCGAATGATAAATCGATGGATTTATGCTTCTGAAGTCTATGCCATCATCAAGTCACAGCATCGTTTTGCAGATATTGTGAGAACGAAAGAGTAAGATCATTAGCGATAGAACGATCATTTAGGTGATCTAATCTGTTAAGCATACGACTGTTGTGGGATGATTGCATATTGCTACCCATGGTTGTTTGAATTGTTCTGTGAAGTGATTTGATGGATTGTTTAAGACATTGTTCAAGTACCTACATATGGGTAATACGGATTTACCTAGTTCTGGTCCACTGGTCAGCTGACTATTGAGCTGACTATTTCTGTACACGTGTTACTTCACATCGAAAGAATAAGAAATGCCTAGAATTGAAACCAGACTTTCCTCTACTGTTCATGGACAGGAAACTGACGCTTGATCATATGTAGGCTCAGATAGTATAGTAATCAATGCCACTTATAGGTAATAGGATTTATTTGTGTTGTGAACTTTAAATTGTCTGAATTCTTAATATATTTGCAAACTTTGCTACAAAACATGACTGGTGTTTATGACAGTGAAATATTACTTGATGTGATGTGATATGTTCTTCTCAGGCTAGTCTGATGCAGCTAGATAACTTCAATATAGCAGTACAGGGCTTATAAGCAAAAATTGCTCAACATGTTTATATTTTTATTATTTTGTGAGTTTCCTTACTATGCCCAGAAAGAGCTTTCAAGCAGTTCATTGTGATATAAGTATATCTCAAGGTGTCATGTTACCGAAAAATTTTGTTTTTTGGACAGTAATTTATATAGAAACAATATGTACCAGTAAACAGTATTATTTGCCTTTCTTATTGTCGTCTAGACAATTCATTACATTTTGTGCAGGAAAAATTGGTGCAACCCAGTTCATCCCAAAGTGAACAAACTCCCCCAAAAAGCTCCCTTTTGCCTTAACTCTGAAGCATTAGTTTTTTTGTCAGTGTTTGAATTGTGACAAAATGTATCATGAATTCAATGAAAAAGTGTGAGATTTATTTTGCTTTCTTATTTCTTGATAATACCGTTGTTGAAGCCATAGTGAACAACCTAATCAACATTGGCACTGGTGTTCGAATTGGCGTGTGATAGAGCGCAATTCTTAGGCTTTTTAGACAAATCATCGCTGAAAAACACTGTCTAATAGCCCTGAAAAGTCTGACAAATTATTGTTGGACAACAATTCAAGGAGTTTCCAAAGTTTGTTAGGGAACAAAGGATGCCAAGCTATAATTGTTGATTAAATGTCGTGGGATTCAACTCTTTTGTTGTTATTTAATAGTTAACAATTATGTCATTTCTGCTGAAAGAGAAAAAAGTATTTTCCATGACACTAAAGAGGTATGCTAGGCACTATTCTTTATGGAAAGATTTTTACTATTGTAATGAATCAGCCAGGCATTGACATGCATGAACTATCTGCATTAGTGGGTCTGTCATTAAAACTGTTTTGGGAATGCCACCCGAAATTTTTAGAGTTAAATTGCTCTGTTGGCAAATATAGTCCAGAAAATATAATATGGCATTAGTCAAAACAGAATGACTTTTCTGGATTAAATCAATGAGTTAATGATATGGAACACACTTCTGCAGCTGAGAAGTCAAACAGATAAGAAGTAGTGAAAATGTGCTTATGTTTCAGGCAAGAGAGAAAGATGCAACAGCCGGGGAACAGCGTCTCGGAGTGGAGATGTCAAAAAGCTTACGAGACATTATTGCTCCCTACTTCTTACGTCGCTCTAAAACGGATGTGATTCTGAGAGACACGAAGAAGGATGGCAGCGCTCCACAGTAAGTTCTCTTAATCTTTGGTGTAGTGGAATGTAAAAGGTATTCATTCATTCATTCATAAATTTATATAGCGCCCCTTCCAGAAGACTACTCAGAGGCGCTCCCGACTCCAGCACGGCCCAAAAGTACAGTTTTGAGCTTAGTATAGAAAGCTTCAGTAAAAGTCCCAGGGAGCAGGCGTATCTCCAGGGGGAGCCCGTTCCAGACCACTGGGCCCACCACGGAAAAGGCTCGATTCTGCATAGTTGCAGTTCGAGCAAATGGCACTAAGAGCACCCCTTCTCTGCAGAGCGGAGGGGGCGGCGACCTTGAATACCCGAGGGGCAGCAAAGTTCCTGCAGGTAGACTGGGGCTAGACCCAGCTGACATCGTCGTACCAAGGCAGCAATCCTGTACTCAATGCGCTGCCGGGTAGGGAGCCAGTGTAAAGTCTCCAGCATATAGCTGGAGACATGACCAAATTTGGGGATTTGCCCAATAAGACGCGCTGCAGAGCGCAAGACTCGGTCCAGGCACACAAGTCGATTTAGAGGAAGGCCAAAGTAGAGTGACGAGCAGTAGTCAAGGCGGGATGTAATGAAAGAATGCACTAGGGTGGTAGTGGCACTAGGGGTAAGCGAACGGGCAATGGTGCGAAGCTGGCGCAGCTGATAGTAGCAGTCCCGGGCAAGGTGGTGAATGTGTGGAGCAACAGGTAGCTCCTGGTCCAGCAGGACACCAAGGTCGTGGACCGTAGTAGAGAAAGTATAACTGGGGAATTCAGTTGCAAGTGCAGAGAGGTCAAGTTTAGCAAGTTGCTTCCGGTTGCCTAGCCAGATAAATTTAGTCTTAGCTGGGTTTAGGCGCAGTCGATTAGACAACATCCATGCATCAAGGGCCGCTAAGGTCCCACACATGTACCGGACCGCTGAGATGGCATTTGATGACAGGTAGTGCTTGTACGCCTGTACGTCGTCAGCATATAGCTGACCCAAGACCGCTTGTGTCGTAAGGAGTGAGGCAAGACCAGAAGTGTAAAGTATATAGAGAATGGGCCCGAGGACAGAGCCCTGAGTTCTCTTAATCTTTGGTGTAGTGGAATGTAAAAGGTATTACACTGAACTAAGATGTGGAGTAACAATCTGCTTTTATTTGTAGTTGACATTATGTTCAGAGTTCGCTTGTCTGCATTGCATTCAGGATGAAGAATGACAGAAGGAAACAAAGTCTGTAGCACATGGTTATTGCCATTGATTGGCATTTCTCGCAGATGGTAAAAAAATACAGTGTGTGGACAACTGTGCTGGCAAGTGCATGAAGCTAAAACTGTTCCCTGTTGTCTTTAAATGTCTGAAAGCTGCACACTGTTACCTCTGAGACAATACGAGGCCTCTGTCATACGACCCTAATAGGCTTCGTCTGTGATCATCAAAGTCCGCCGATGTATTTGTGCCAACGACTAAGACTAAAACGGGCCTTTCGAGTTGCTGACCAGTGCGTTCTTGAGCAGCCTTCTTGCATCTATTTGGGAAGCCAAAACTCTATGTTTTTAATAAACAGTTGAAAACCTACCTACTACATTTGTACTCTTAGCATTTATGATGCAACATAAATAACACTAAAGAACCCTAGAAGTGATGCTATTAATCGTTTAAATTACACTGCAACTATCCTTCAGGCCATCATAGGTGCAAGTCCAAGCAGCCAAGATAGATGACCATTGTTTCCACTCTTGATCATCAGAACAGGCATTTGTCATATTAGACAACGACAGATTCATAGAACCTCTCTTTCATTGACAGTCAATGCCGTTCCAAGAAACCTGCTTTGCAACTGTATCTCAAAATCCAAGATTTTCTGATCACATATTATAGCATAAGTACATTGGGCTTGATGCTCTCCAATGGAGGTCAACCAATTCAAAATGTAATTGGGCTTCATTGATATGTTACCAAATACTGACTGGAAATGCAAAAAATCAGAGCTCACTTGAGCACGTCTTGAAAGCAGACTTGGTCACAATTAAAGCATGAACATTCAAGAATTATTGACTGAATTTAGACTGATGAGCCAGTTTATTCAGATGATCAAAGAGTGGAAACATGGTCATCTTGGCTGCAACTATGATTCATGTTTGCTTGTGGTAGTTTTGTGTCTCGTTTCTAACATTGGAACTTTCAATAACCTATTCCTGCTTACATTTTTCTAAACTCTGTCTTTGTAATTAACCTTCCTAAAATGTTTCAGAACAGTGTTTTCTCATGTTCCAACCAAACAGTGACATTGTCAGTGTGTGTGTTTTGTTCTCTATTGTAGTATGCCCACTATGACAAGAAAGAATGACTTGATTTGTTGGGTTTACCTGTCTGAAAACCAGCAAAGGATTTACCAAGATTTCATTCAAACAGAAGATGTCCGTGAGGTAAATACAGCAGAGAATGCTTGTTACTCATTGATCCTTTGATTGGGGAAGCTTATTTAACTCATCCAACAAGTTAGCGATCTTTTTACATTAGGATGCCATGCAAAAAAACTCATAGGAGACTAAATAGCTATTGCATAGTGCTAAAATTATTCTATTGTTCTACAGTTTGGAAAAGGTTCATGCATCAATTAAGATTTCTTGTTGACTGTATTCTAATGTGAAATTTGCATTCTTTGAGAACATCTATAGAGGATTGGAAGTGAAGACAGAGAATGATTCTTGGAAATTTTACTTTATAGTTTGGACAGTGGTTATAACACGAATGGTAACACTATTAACAGAGGTACAGACTCTCTGAGAATGAAACTGAAACTAGTCATGTAGATGGTAGTTGTGATTTGCTGACTAGAATATGTTCTGGCATGTACTCGTTGCAGTAAGCTCTTCTGTAAGGAGAGTCATTGAGCCAGGGATGAAATTGAGAAGAGATCAAGATATGTTGTCATGCTGTTGTACTTAAACAGTTCCTGTTGTATGCATGTGTATATATGACAAATAGAAATTTATTCTTTCTGTGCATTCAGTGCTTAAGAATGAATGTCATTTCTCTTATGTTGCTCTTTGCTTTCGTTCTTAAATGTAACATTGTTGGCAGTTACTCTTTTGAATAAACGGTTTGGATTAGAAGCTGTATTGCTGTGCTGTGTAGCTTCTCTCGTCAACAAGATCTCCTCTGACAGCTCTGACTGCACTGAAAAAGATTTGTGACCATCCTCGAGTTATGACCAATCGTCAGTGTGAACAACTGGGTCTCACAGTTGCAGATGGGTATGAAACACATTAGTCTGCTTGCTTTCTGCCCAACACACAAGTGATCTTTGCGTATTAAAAGGATAATAATTGACTAGACTTGCTTCGTTTTTGTTTAGAATATTCTGCTCATTATTGGCAGAAGTACCTGTTTGCATTATCATTTCCATGAGTTACTTACTATATATACGCTCAAGATAAAGTCGCCTTCATATTTAAGTCACCCCCCATAATTTTGTCTCAGAAAGTGAGAAAATGAATTGATCCTGATTTAAGTCTGCTGAAAATCATGCTTCATCTGAAAATTGTTTTCTTGTAATTTTCACTATGTAAATGATTTAAAAAATGAATTCAATCATCGTTTCATAAATAATAAAAACTGATTATCGCTTTTGAAACTGATAATTGGATTTCCGATTACCGTTTAGCATCCCTATTATAATATTTTAATGTTATAATATTTTATTATTAATGTTTTATTTATTTATTGTGAAGGTCGTTTTATTGGCACAAAAACTAAGATCTAAAGTTACTGTAAGCCATGAAAGTCCTTATCATCACTAGAATGTTCCTCTTTAGTGACTTCAGGATTGCCATCATAGACATTGAGAGTTTTATAATTGGGATTGGCCTCTTCTGCATCAAAATCACTGTCTTTAAACCTGTTGCAAAGGGATGTTATTGTAACAAATGTTAACTGATGTATTAATGTGCTCTGTAACTTTTAGTAATGTGTTAGAAATCTGTGATGTTTATACACCTGGTGATATATGATTCCTGCCAATATATAAACGTAGATGAAGTATACCACCCGCTTTGGGTTTCGCTGGCCAACAGCAGAGGAGCCACATTTAAAAAGTCAGACTCCTTGCTTTATATTACAGTTATCAAATTCAGTGGTGATTAATTCCATTCAGTGTCTAGCACCATCAAATTGGTGCTCTAAATTTGTGAGTGGAGAGACATTATGTTGAGATAAGGCCACTAAAGAAGCAGGAACATGAATAGTTTTAAATATTGTAATATTAATAATATAAACGAAAAGAAATCTCTGCAAATGAAGGCAACATTCCTGTGACGCTCCCCCCCCCTCCCCCGCAAATCGGGCGAGACCTGCCCCTATAGAGTGTGAGTTCTGTGTCAGCTTCTCTCACTCCCTCCTTGGCAGGCACCGGCTTCGGCTGACGCTAATGGGCAAATTCTGTGTCTGCCTCCCTCACTCCCTCCCTCGCATGCACCGGTGAAGCCGGTTACCCACTCTGCCTCTCTCATTTCATTCCTGCCTACCTCTGGCAGGTAGGCAGACAGGCAGGAATGAAATGAGTCACTATAGGGTTTGACATCTGCCTGCCTGCTTGGGAGGCAGAGGGGATGGAGGCAGGGATGAATGGAGGGATGGAGGGGAAAGATGGACAGACGGTTTGAGGTATGGAAGGAGGGAGGGGAGGGAGGGAGGAGATGGGCGAATGGTTGGAGGTAGGTAGAGACGGAGGGACGGACCAACAGAGAGAGGAAGGGAGGGTTGTAGGTAGGGTGGATGGATAAAGGGACGGACTAAGGGAGAGGCAGGGGGAAGGAGAAGACTTATGTCATCCTATATCCCGTGACCACGCATCTCTTAACATTTTAAAATCGTTGAAAACTGTCCTAGGACGGGAAAACATCTAGTTTATAAATAGTTTTGCAGATAAAGTAGTATTTATGCATGAGAAATTGTAATAATTGTCTCAATTGTTTCCAAGAACCTGCCATTTGTTTACAAAAGACATTTTTATCAAATGACCATACCTACTTAGAAATTATTTACTGGCAAGGCAGTAAACTGTAGCGCTGTTAGTACCTCATTGGTGGACACATGAAATTTGCCTTTACCCACGTATAGTTGTACCCCAGCTTCAAATTTAAACAACTGCACAAAATTTTGTGAATTAATCTTAAGTATTTACAGTAACTAGATGCATTTTGTTGCTTTCTAGAGTTGATTTAGATAGATTGGATGCAATGGTTGCTGAGGACACAGCACACTTTAGCGTTGACCACATTCCTGATGAATTGCTGATTGAAGAGTCTGGAAAAATGGTGTTCCTAGTGGAACTGCTAGATAATCTGAAGGCAGAAGGACATCGATGTCTGGTCTTCTCACAAAGTCGAAAAGTTCTCAACATTATCCAGAAGGTCGTTCAGAATCGAGTGAGTGTTTTCCATCAGTCTAATTGATTATCATGTGACCTCCTTAGACAAAGCGAGTCTTAAGTCACACCATGCAACTTTCCAGAAACAAATGAGGAAATCACACGTATCAATGCATTTACTTATCTAATCCAAGGACTTCTATAGTGCCGTTATCATAATGCACAAGACATCAATTGATGGTCGCTTCAAGAAAACCATATGAGTCAGTTTAGTAGAGAAGTAACGTCGAAAGCCTATAAGTCACAATGCGCAAAATTTGGACATGAATTCCAAAGCTCTGACCCCGCAGAACACCCAGAAGCCCAGCACTATTTTGGTGCGAGGCAGTGGAAAAGTCAGGGTATTCGGTAATTGAGTTCTTGGCATGATGGGTGAGCAATGTTTGTAGACTATGAGATGGATTTAAATTGAATTTGTTGCTCAATGAAAGTCAGTATACTGAGTGCAGTAACGGCGTAATATGTTGATTCTTGTGGTTTTGTTCTGGATCTTGACAGAGAAGTTTGAACTATTTGTATTTTGTGCAAATCTCTCAATCCCAATGTAATTAGTAATTTATATAGCGCTGCTCACAGCCATGGCCATTCAGTAGTGCTCCCAGTGCGAGAACCCCTAGAGAAGAAATAGGTTTTAAGGAGAGAGAGAGAGATGAAGACAATGATCCAGAAAGGAAAGGCTCACACAAAGTGAAGGGAAGGGCATTCCATAAAGAGGGCCCAATGATAGCAAAGGATCGAGTTTGAGCAGTCGTGGGACAAAGAAGTCAGACCGGTCCAGAGATCGGAGAGGCCAATGAGAAGATGCAGAAAGAGGAGGAAGAATGAGATCCCTGAGGTATTTTGGAGTAAGACCCAGTTTAGATTTGAGGACCAATGAAAAGTGAGTTGCAGTAGTCAAGACAGGAACAAATCAGGGCATAATTTGCAAGTGAGACTAAAACAGTTTGAGGCACATATGACCTGATTCTATGAATATCCCAAATTGATTTTGTTAAATATTAGTTCATTATTAATTATCTTTTTACAGTATTGAAGCAGTTGTTGGTGAAATTGATTTTAATCTGCCTTAGATGCCTACTTCAAGATTTTGTAGGTTGGTGCAGTCTTTGATGGATGTACCTTGTGATGTTTGCTTGACCCTCTTATAGGTTGACCCTAAGATTTCTGACTTTAAAAAACTGTCCAGAATATTTTGAATTACACGAGTTTATGTCGTGATGAGACAAGACGTTCTTGAGCATATGATTGTAGACATTTGAAACAAACGTTACTACAAAACCAGCATTGTCATGCAGGAAATGCAGGAAATTGTGATAGTGTATGTTAGTTGATCAACATACCCAGACTTAGAAGAAAATCCTGTTAATGATTGGAAAGTTACTAATGCAGCAAATGGTTCGGTCTCTTTCTTATTGTTTGGTCGTCATTGTTTTGCGACTCACAGGGCCACAGAATATGTCGTGTGGATGGGACGATTCGACAGTTGGAGGAACGGCAGAGGATCATCGATCGATTTATGCATGATAAAAGCTATTCGATATTTCTTTTGACGACTCAGGTAACCGATGCCTCTTTATTCTCTTGGCAGGCAGAATGGAGAGCAAAAAGTAATGGAATAAAAGTTAAGAGTTAAGTAAATAAATATGTAAGTAAGTATATTTTGATTATGATTGATGCTGGTACACACGTTTCTCTCCAATCCAACTTCCAAAACAACATTCTTCACAAATTTGTGCTTTGTTTCATTTTCATCCAACTTCATAGAATTGACTCCACAATACTAAGATTTGTAGAAATGTTGGCTTCCATTTTACCACTTTGGAACTGATCTGTATTTTTTCTCAACAGTGTATGAAAGCTAACACTTGAATCTGCCATTATGAAAATAAGTAAAACTAAAAGTATGTAGCCTGACTAGCCTAAGTGCAATATGTCTCACCTAAACAGTGATGAAAAGGAATAAGCCTCTATGTTCACAGGATTTAATCTTTAAATGACGAGGAGGCACTAACAGCTACGGGAAAAACAATACATTAAAGTGTTACTTAAATATGCTTCCTGTAGCACTACACTGCATTTCCTTGCACTGTATAAACCATCACAGTGTGTTAACACTTTAACGATGAGATGCACTGGCTTCCCAGTTGATTTCAGTACACTCTTGTCTTTAGCACTCTAATGATGAGCATGTACTAGTGACTGGGAAACCAATACAGCTCATCGTTAAAATGTTAAGTCAATTGGTACGGTGGACATATGACACCATTTTGGATTGTGCAGAATTGCTGGTAAACTGGAACAGTTGTTAAAAAGGATGTATCTTATGATTGTTTCTCCAGCAGAAGAGTGTAAATGTTCAGGGATGGATTTTTCCAGAAGGACAGTACAGTGCATGTTTAGAATTTAGTTTGCCAAGCTGTCATCGATAGCGCAAGACTCAAATTCCCATGTATTGCAAAATGCTGTTTGCTTGCTGTTTGATAAGGGAAGGATCTGATATAGAATGGTGTTTCTGCATTGAAAATCGTAGAAAACTGACTTACAGATGGTTAACTTAACTGATCGAACATGTGACATAACCAAAGCACAATTGGCAAATGGCTGACTAGCAATATGCAATTCATGCTTTTTTAGGTTGGAGGAGTTGGTTTGACGCTAACTGCTGCTGATCGTGTTGTGATTTGTGAGTAGGGCTTCATTATTTCAATCAATACTTTTCGGAAATGTTGCATTATCTTTAAAAAAGGTGGAAATTAGATGCCACTTAAGTGCATAACGGATAAGTGCATAATTCGCTTATGTGTATAGAAGCTGGCTGGTTCCAGTTCAATATAGGGTATTGCAATGGAAGACAATTCTAGTTATGCGCCTATCGCATAAGTGCATAGTTTGGTAATATGCATAGCCGACTACAGGCCTGTTGTGCAGTGCTCTGTGTATATCAACAACTCTTAATTGCATAGGCAGCTTAGAACATTCTGGCCACCTAGGCAGTTTGCCTGTGAACAGCCAACCACTCCTGGCTGTCTAGTAGTCTGTCTTAGCTGCACTATGGTTATCAGCAAGTGACATTACATTGTTACCGGTTGACGTTCCAGAGTCTTGTATCATAAACATTCCACTTAGATTTACTGACGGCAGTGTAGTATCTTGGCTCCATCTCTTTTATTAAATACCGGTATATTTAGCGAATTTTACACAGTACAGTACAGACCCATTAACATGCCTCTGGATAACACGCCGTTCCGATGATGTAAAGGCTACAAATCACTTTATACATAAATAGAAATAGAAATGACACTTCTATCTAACTCATAACGTAACCCAACAGTCCATCCAAGGTTGGCAGTTGACACAATGAATTATTTAGAGTCTGTGTTGCACTGAGGATAGAGAATGACTAGATATGAATCATTCTTGGCACGTGGTTGCTGCCACTGACTGGCACTCATGCAACACTTTTGCTGTTTGTCCTGTGCAGCACAATTGCTGTTTATCATGGATTTATGACTTGTTGTGTTAGGGCATTATTTATTATTTTGGTGACTGCTGTTGGAAGCAAACTGAATGATTGATTTAAGACCGGTCATACGGTTTTCTAGACCATGACGTGCTAGACTATGTTGTGCTATGGTGCTTGGGAATGATTCAGCCTCAACTGAAGTGTATTTGAAAGCTGCATTCTACAATATAGTTGGCTAATCCTTAGTCCTGTGTCATCGGCTTGGATAGATATAT
The DNA here is from genome assembly GCA_020284085.1 of Aporrectodea caliginosa. NCBI lineage: Eukaryota > Metazoa > Annelida > Clitellata > Crassiclitellata > Lumbricidae > Aporrectodea > Aporrectodea caliginosa. The sequence continues at coordinate 222,654 of JACEVL010001250.1, read as the reverse complement.
TGCTTGACAATGTAAGCCATGAAGCTGTGAGAACACAGAATATATATTAATACACCAACAAAATTTAAGATTATGGCTATGATATACTTTGTAAGTGATCATTTAAAAATAGTTTTTTGTTTTGTAGCTGTTATGTTTGGTTATTGTAGTCGACCCATCATGGAACCCTGCCACTGACTCGCAGGCTGTAGACCGTGCCTTCAGAATTGGCCAAGACAAGAATGTGGTTGTCTATCGTCTGATCACTTGTGGTAGCATAGAGGAAAAGATCTACAGACGACAGATCTTCAAGGATTCAATCAATCGTATGACAACTGGTGACACAAAAAATCCATTCCGGTAGGGAACCAGCCTCAAAGTGTTAATACTTACATTTTGTGCTACATTTTCATGGATCTAAGATGCATGGAAATTCCTTATCATGCCGAACAATCATCTGACAGATCATGTGCCTTTATCTATCATATAGTGCGGATGCATTTACGGGGTTTGCCAGTTATTCCACATAAAGTGAAGTGGAGCCATACCCTCAGAATTCAACATGTTTTCTTAATGCAGGGTACCCTGAACTGCAGTGTAGTCCCGTTGTGTGTTTGCAAGTGGTGTAATAAAGAATATATACTTACTTACTTTCTTAGAGCTAAATATCTAAATATAGGAAGTAGGTTTAGTTAAATTACATGAACATGCTCTGTAAGACATATTTCCTTTTCTTCATCATATTTGTAAGATGCTTTGTGCATAGTCACACTACATATATTTTATATTTTTAGTAAACCGGTATAAACCTACTACTACTATGGTTTGCCTGATTTCTAAGCACTATAGAAGTCTATTTCTTTAGATTGAATTCTGTTGTTGTTGTTTATTAGTTCTGCTGCTATATCTGCTTTTGAGTGCCAGACTCATCTTTTGTTTTTGCTGGTGAGGCTTTATTATCATTGCAATGCATATATTGTTTCCAGTGACAAGTTAAAGTGGTCAAAAGCGCGTAATGCGTTTAGGTATTATGCTAGAGCTGTTGTATCAACTAACATTGTAGTTTTTTGTAACATTTGAGCAGAAGTTGTTCAGAAACCAGTCATCTATAAGCCTCATGTGTGGCTTCAATGTATATCGAAGCAGTTGCCTTTAATCTTTTGTAAGCTATGATCTTTTATATTGTTTGCAGATACTTTACAAAACAGGACCTGAAAGAGTTGTTTGAATTGAGTGATACACGTGTTTCCGTTACACAGCAGCAACTGGAGAAACTTCAACAGGGGATGCGCAAAACAGACACGCTGCTGGATGCACACCTCGCATTTCTTTACTCACTTGGTACAAAATTTAGTAGATACTCTGAGTTTTTGTCTGATAAATATATTTTTGCAGGTTGTTTATCACAAATCCACGGTTGCCTAAGGATAGCACCAAATGAGAGACCTCTTGCTATACTGTGATGCCTTGCTTGAGAAACTGAGTTTATCGGTTGAAGTTTACAACTCTCATTTCTGAGAATTAGCAGCAGTCCTACACTCAGAGGCATCTCTTCTGTCAAGAATGACTGCTTCCTTCCACTCTGCCTATATAACCTGATAACCATTGGCATAAATTATCAGGGTACTGTTCCTGTCTAGGCATATCTTGGCTGCCCAGATGATCTCTTAGCAATGCTAGTATTGTACAAGGATCTGGGCTGGGACCCATGAACTTTATAGTGGCAATATTCAAACTAAAACCACGGTACTGCAATAATAATGATAAAGTATATGGATGACAGTTACAATTACAGCCACAAAGAGCGAATTGATAACATTCCAAGTCGAACAGGTCAATGCGTGGGCTGATTACTGTAATTTAAAGCTGAATCATTCTAAGATCAGGAAATGATAGTTTGTCGGCCAGTGAAAGGACTGGGAAAGGATCTTCCAAAAGTTACACCGGGGCTCACCAGGGTAAGGCACCTGAAGATCCTAGGTGTCGCGATGACAGAACAGCTTGAGTACAACTTGAAAATTCATCTGTGGTTTCATTGCCAGAAATAGAAGTTCATGGACTTTGCCAGTATCTTGTAGGCCTAGGTCTACTACACGCTGTGTGTAATCGTCTTTCTGTTTGTGAATATGGATGTAGTTGCATTTTGCCGACTGGGAGAGAAAATAGTGACCACGTTTTTCACAAATGCGTCTTTAAAAGGATACTCGGAAGCTGATGCTAATAAAACTGTTTTGTTCTTTTAGAAATGTTTGGAATTAGTGACCATGACCTTATGTTTGAGATTCGTGCACAGAAGGAGATTGAAGGGGAAGCAGATGTAGATGACATTCATGGTGAATTATATGTTAAAAATCGAGTAAGTGGACTTGATGTTGAAAATTTCATTAACTGATAGAGATATAATTTATTGAACACAGACCAAAATGGCTCAGATATAAGCTGGTCCCTTTTGCCAGTGTATCTGCATGTGCTTAATACAAATCAGAGATAAAATGAGTATACACTAAACAAATGATCTTTTACTCATTTGAGTAGGTGCACTGATTGTAATGGCCCAATGGCCTCATCGATTATCCAGCTACATCAAGCATTTGGTCTGAAAGTAGTAAGTACTAGCATCTTGAAAAGTATTGAGTTTTGTGTGTTGAAAGTTCTTCGTAAGGCCAGCATTAATGAATCTGAGTAAGTCTTTTCTGAACTCAAGGTTGTTCGTAATCGTCAAATTTATTTATCTTTCTAGGCCCTGAAGGCATGCCAGACATTGAATGCAGAATCAGAAGCAAATATGGAGCTTGTGAAGAAATTTGGAAAGTATCCAGGGCCACAGAATGAAGATGTGGCCAAACTGTTCAAGACAATATCGTCAATCAACAAAATAACAGAAGGTTACACAAATTAGCCTGCATGTTATCTAATGTATACTGGAAGTAACTGTTGCCGCTAATCTTCAGTTTACATTATTGCTATCACTGATCAGTCGTCAATGTAATGAATCGTACACTATTCAATACTATTCAATATAGATTATGTTTTGTGGACATGCACCAACATATCTAGAACAGTACTCGTCATATGGATGGCAATCTAGTGGTGAGAATGCTGGATTGTCAACCCAGAGGTTAGAGGTGAAATCCCTTCCAGAACAGAATAATTTCAAGATTTCTGTTTTACAATCAATCAATCAAAAATGTTTTTGGCACCAAAGAACGTTGCAACATAACAGAGTAACAGTCATCTCACAAAATATACATCAAGTAGATTAAATCGTAATAGATTATACTAGACAACATTCAATGGGTACCAAAAGGAGGAGCCAAAAGGGACCATAGTCCCGCTAGGAAGGGCCACCTAGATGTAACTTGGATCAGTTTGAGACAGCAGTAAAAAATAACTGTTGTGATTGTCATAATGAGTATCATGGATATTCAATGGGACCATTTCAAAAGAGGACATTATTTTACTTAACTTAACTATCTTAACTACAGAGAGATGCTTTTACAGACACCCCCTAGGAAACTTGGCTGTAAAATGAGCACATCAGCAGTATGGTATTCGTGGGAAGATCAGGCAAGCGAAAGGGCTTGCTACCCACGCAAAATATACAGAGGCTAAGAAAGTGAAGTCACTAGCTATTCATGCCCATGACTGTGCTTCGCAATTAGCTCAAGAGACTGCTTTTCTTCGTTATCTGGAGAACAGCAGGTAAAACCAAAAGAGTTATTTTGTTTTAGGTCAACTCAGCCCAGCTCTGCTACCTTGTACTCTGACTTCAGCAACCAATGCTTCCCTTTAGCTATGGGCCATGAAAGCAATTGCCAAAAACTTTCCCCATTGTTATATGAATAATATGAAATTTGTGAAATAATGTTTATTAACATGCTTAAAATTGTTTACATATTAACACATCCTAAAATAATAGCTTACCGGTACATTTTTAAGTCAGATTTCTAAACATCCGTTTAGGTGTGTAATTATTTGCCAGAGAACACTGCATCCAGGACATAAATCTTAAGCTCATATTTATATAGATACCCGAAAGTAGAGTATTGTCGGATTTATTTGCTTATTCTTAATGAATTTTAACACTTGGGCTAGTGAGCAGTAAGTTCAGTAACATACGTATTACATACATAGTCTAAGTCTATATTTAACATTGGGAGCATATGATGCAAATCATTAATTCATTCATTTATATATATAGAACATTTGTATAGCGCCCCTTCAAGAAAGCTACTCCGAGATGCTCCCAACTCCAGCACGGCCAAATGAACAGTCTTAGGTGAGAAAAGAACATAGGAGAGAAGGTCCTGGGATAGAGGCAAAGCTCCAAATCACTTAATCAATGCAAATTAGTTTCAAAACTTGATGGAAAAAAACTTTGGCATCAATGACACATAAAACAAATTTTTAATGTAAGTTTTTTGTTTTGATTAAATAATTTTGTAATTTAAAAAAGCTTTACAGAGGTAACTAGCAAAGGTGTCTATTGGAGGAATAGGTCATTTCATGTGCTCACACCCGGCAGCATCATAGATTTTCTGCTGCAAATTCAAGTGTTGATACACAAGTCTATCTCCCAAGACTTGCTATTGGAATATTGTGTTTTATCTTATACGTAGTTGATGTTTGCTAGAAAATATGGCTTAAGGAGTGCTTAAGTCACCCTGTAGAGGCAGCCATGAGTATGAAGCATTAGCATCTTCTGTTTGAGGACAGGTCTTCTCCCTCATCTGATTGACAGGGTCGGTTTACTCAATTTAAAGCCACATTCACTAAGTGAATGTGGCTTTGGCTAAGTGAAAGTGAAATTTTTTAAAAATATCTCTGCACCCTGGTGGATTTGAACTCCTGACTTTGGAGTTGACGGTCCAGCATTCTAACTTGTCCGACTATCTTGGGTACAGTCGTTTTGTTAGTAAAAGCTGAATAAGAGCAAAATTACATATGTATGCAAATAAAGAAAACTAAATGGAGATCATCTTAGTCATTTGTAGCCTTCCCCTCATTAGAAAGTAGCAGTGGTACATTATTTTGTAGAAATATGCCAAAGATGGCCAAATAATTTTCAAGTAAATGATTCGCCAATCCAATAATGAAAGCTGCAAAAAGAGAGGACTACCTAAGCTTTCAACCAACAATCATGACAGCCCGACAACCATTTTGTGCACAAAACGTGATGCCTAGAACTACCTGGTGAATGAATCAATTTAAAAATAGTGCTGAAATAAAAACTACAGCATAATTTGCAAAATTATACCAATAAAGTTCTGGGAAATGCACTGCAATACTGAATTTTATGCTTTCTCTAAATTTCTATGAAGAACATAAATATGATTTAAAGAAGAATATAAATATGATTAAAAACTGTAAATATTAGACAGCGATTGTGAAGCATGCATACCTCGATTTACTGTTTCAAATTGGATGTATTGTAGCTTGCCACACTCAGAACTTTTTGCAGCGCAGACAAAGGGCAGTTTACTGACACATTTCTGTCAGTTTGGCTCATGAATGCGACAAATTCTTTCATGTGTCTAGCAGTGAAAGCATTTTTCAACTTGAACTTTCAGCTTCTCCATATTGAAAACAGCAATTAAAATAAAGGAGATATGAGCACAAACAGAAATGTCCAATTCACGGAAATTTAATTTAGCTAAAGAATTGTATATCAAAGATGGAACCATGTTGTTTAGTGATACTTATGGTGTCATAGCTGATCATGATGCAAACATAGGCTGATTGAAAAATAGTGCAAAGTAACTAAAGTTTTTGTTTTACCGTTACTCGGTATTAGTTTTCAACAGTAACATTGTTACACAACGCTGGTTTCTGAGTTTTATTATGTCGATTTTAATTACATTTTTAGGATCTTCACAACCGTTAGGAAGAAATTTCCCGAGGCCTACACCACAGTTCACACTTGCAGATGATGTAAGCAATTCTGATCAAGACTTAGAGGAGTTGTAGCATGTTAAACAGTGTAGTCTGACAGAGGTACTTGGACATGAATTAGGTCTAGACTATTTCTAAAGACTTGAGACTGGCATGATTTTCTACTTTGGGGTTGTGAACTCTGAAGAGTTTTAATTGCTTGCTGAAGGACAGGACAGTTAAACATAAGAGTGAGGATCACCAGAAAGCTTGGTTGGAAACGGACGTGTACACCCGTTCGTTATAGCAGAGTGAGGATTCACAACTGTTTTCAAATACACTTGTTCCCAAATGCTCGAATACACCTTTCTACCTCCTACACCTTTCTTCCTCCTTCTTCAACGTCTATGCCTCACATCCTTACGTCGCCTCTGCTGATTGACTTGTTCTTCCATATCTTCATCAATATGACCATAACTGTCATCCCATGGTTGGTTATCTGTTAACAAATATTAAAAGTTACAGTGGAAGCCCTTTGAAATTTAAATGTTATCAAAATTTAATTAGAGGCTAAAGTCATTCAAGATCATTTGCGACATTGGACTGATTTGTATTTTTTAATCATTCATTCATTTATTCATTACAAGAATTCATATCGTACCCCAAAGGGACGACTCAGAGGTGCTCTCAACTCCGGCATGGGCAAAAGTCTTAAGATGAGAGAAAGATGTCAGAGATAAGGTTCTAGGAAGCAGGTGTGGTGCCAAAGGAAGAAGGGAGGCCAACAGAGAAGGAACTGTCACGAAACCTTACAGAACACCATGGGATTTAAAATTGATTTTTTAGTTTTTATATATGTTACAAAGCAAGCATTTGCATAGCTTTTTTAGATATTTAATTATTTGAGATATTTAAATATTTCTTTCAATTGAGTAGTGCATAATTTTTCCTACAGTATTGTGACTGGTAGTTTTCATAAAAAACTTTACAGATTGTTTGAAAAGCAGATAAAGTGAATGAGGCTCTTTTTAAAACCAAGATTGATTAATGGTTGCTTCAGTAGCTGGCAGATTGGTTGATGAGTTCATTGCGTAAGATTTATGTAGTTGGTTTTTGTACATTATTGCCAAATTGTTTTAATTTGAAAACTACCGAATGACAACATAAACTACGAATGGTTTTTGAAGTGTTGTTGGGGTGGTATTTGGTGCACTGACTGATTTGTTGTTTCAGTTTGATCCAGTGTTGTCATCTACCTTGAGAGAACATCCAGAACAATATGTGGAAGAAAAACTCGAGGAGCTAGTACTTCGTGTGAGCTTTGAAATTAGCCACTGATATCATTACTTATCTTTATTTGGTTCTAGATAATTAGTTTGCATGGTGCCAATGTACTGATGTACGGGTATAGCACGTGATCTTGATACTGTATTCATAGTTGAAATAGCTTTGTGTGTTCGTCTATTTGTGTAGCATAATGGCTCATGGATCTAAATGATGCGATGTAAGTAAGTAAGGAAGTAAGCATATTCTTTATTTATCCAACTGCATAACCGCACTTTGGTTTACATGAAATTAAACATTATAAAGCATTCTTGTTAAAAACGTTTTTCTCATTAAATTGTCAGCTCGTGGGACAATGCGGTCATGCGGTCTGCGACGCAGGGAATAGGGGAGTGTCTTTACAGGAGGGGGGAGCGGGTTCAGAACATGACCCGGGTCTGCCAAGGCAGCAGTAAAGAGGTTCCCATCTTTCGTTCTACACAGCTGTTCTAATGTTGGGTTATCCTCTGGTAGGTAGCGTAGTCGGATCAGGCGGTCCATCACGGACTGTAGTCTATTGCGCTCCTGCTGCCCCACAAAATCCCACCATACCGGTGACGCACATGACAAGCGGGACACAGTGGTCATTCGCACAACATCGTGTAGCATTGGTCCTGCAAGGCCATGTGTCATCATGATGCGCATGGCATACATCGACTGTCGAGCTTGGACACATATGCGTTTTGTATGTAGTTCAAAGCCGATATGTTAAGTCATGACCACCCCGAGGATTACCATGCTCTGGACCTTGGGAGTCCTGGCACTTCCCCAGGGATTGCTTTCTGTCCCCCGCTCGCGTGGGCAGCGGATTAACAGCTCCTGAGTTTTCTTTTAATTCATGCTCAGGTTACATCTCGCAGCCCACTCCGTTACATGGTCCAGTTCGGCCCTGATCGTGTCGCTTCTTGAGGATGGTATTAACAAATAAGTATCATCAGCATACTTAGCCATTCATTTGTGAGGGTGGACTGTTTTTAGTTTCGATACGGCCGTGATGAAATTCAGGGGCCCTAGGCCCGAGCCCTGGACAATGCTGGCGTTTATGTAAGCGATTGTTGAGATTGATCCATTATATTTAGTTACATGGTTTCGATCACACAGGAAAGCCACCACCCAGCTGTAAAATTGAAAATGTTTATTGATGTCTCTCGGAAAAGTACTTATTTTTGATAGGTTTGTTCCAGAAGGACAGTGTGGCATATATTACGGGCAATATGCTTTCATCATCATGTTGGAAAGTGGGATGAAGAGGTCTTGTGAGCGGCAGAGTGCAGTTATCTCAGACTCTGCTGGCTGAAGACAGGAACACAGAGATCTCTGTGATGCATTCTGTGGTCAGATGAACAAATGAGACTTTTGCCACAGGAGAATTTAGAATGCAGTCTGGTCCTTTAGCAGGAGATAGTGCAGTGTTTCTTGTGTATAGCTCTCAACAAACGAAAACGTTTGGAAGTTATTGTCACTGCAATTCAGCCAGTGCAATTTTGGATGAACTGAAGCTGTTTTATCTGGAACTTCCACTTGCCTGCAAGGACAACATTGAATTTAGTCTAGATGAGTGAGAATGAAGGAGTGGACAAGAGTCACAATAACATCATTCTTCATGGATAGTTCTTCATCTAATTCAGTACTCCCAAGGTTCTGGATAACCTGTTCTGTTTTCTAAATTTTAAGTGCTGTTGCCATTGTTTCCTTGTTTATCTCAGTATATGCATCCCATATGCCCAGCCGCATAAAAGTCCATCTTAGCAGGATTCAGTGTTAACTGACTTGAGGACATCTATTCCTGAACTTGTGTTGGGATTGTCTGCATGTTGGACACACAAGTCAGTTTGGTGACTCGTCAGATGCAGCTGGATGTCATCGGTGTGCTGATGAATCTAGGTTCATGTATATATATGGCGGTTATGGTCTTGGTCAGGTCAGCCATGTACAGAGCATACAACTGTGGCCCAAGGATTGAGACCTGTGGAAAAATGTAACTGGTGCCCATGCTGAGTTGACCGAACCAATGGCAACTGTCATTGTTTGTTCTTCAAGGAAAGTTACCATATCTATGTTTATTCTTTATGCAGCAGATCAATATTGGTGGTTTATGAATTTTCCTGCTCAGAGAGCAGTGCTATGTTTTCTCTTACGCAATCTGGGAACACCATGTTTGGGGATAACTTTGTGACGCCAAAGACAAGGTGCCGTCACTGGCTGCATGTGTGAACGATATTACCTGTTTTGGCTATAATTCCGGACAAATTTTGGTTGAAATAATAGTCTAGTCTTTGTAAGTAATCAAAACAAGTACTGACTAAACATGTCTCTCAGTTGCAAGTTTAATCCAATTTTACACAATGGATGACACTACTCAATATCTGGCTCACTTAGTGCTACAGCAGCGTAGTATTGCTTTTATTTCATAAATTTTGCTATTACTACTTGTGATTTAATTTATTCCATTTCTATGTACCTTTGATGAATATAACTCAAAATTTGTTTAAACTTTTGAACTTGCATTGCGCCTTGCTATACGTCACTTCCTTTGAGGCTCGTATAACGACTGTGACTTATAGTCCAGAAAATATAGTTAATTCTGTAATTGCTTATTCTCAATATGTAAGTTTGTAGTTTTTGGATTACTTCTCTTTCAATGTAATTTTAAATATTTGCAGCTATATGCTAGTATTTTATTGTTGATAGGATACAGAACTTTTGGAGCCGAGATCTCCAACACCACCTCCACAGTCTCCCTCTGTAGATAATTCAGATGAAGAACTACAGGGTACGATAGAAAAAGGTCCTGACTGCTCTATTCTAAGTGCCAATACATCAGCTGATGCTACACCAGTTGAAGTTTGTCGAAGGAGTATTGTGACACAGCGCCAGCCTTTGTTTGATGACATGCCTAGCAGCCCTTATGCTGTAGTCAAAGAATCTCTGGTGTTTTCTCCACTGGCATCAAAGCCTCTTCTATCAATGGAGGTAGCAGACGACGGACACGATGAACTCTTCCTCGCAAATAAACTGATGCTGGTGGAAAACAGTCCAAAGACGTCGTTCTCTGCTTCTAGGAAGCGACGGTCGTCATTTCTTCGACAGTTTGGCAATTCTGTTGAAGGAAAGAGGATGTTGCAGAGCGAGTTTTGCCAAACTGCAGAGTCACCTGTTGATAGTCCAATTGGGAGGGCAAGGAAAGTGCAAAGGCTTGTAATTAGCAGTGGTGAAGAAGAAGACAACGCTTCTGAAACACACATGAACTCTCATCAAGTAAGTTTATTGCTCATACATTTTTACATCTGTCATTGTATCTGAAGTGCTTTTTGGAGAGTGACAGACCTCAGTTGCTATTTGTGTAGCTTTTTAGCATTATCATTTGCACAGCACATTGTGATTTATTGGTGATACTCCATACCCTATTAGGCTATTACTCTTGCTGTAATTTGGGATCCATGTCAAGTGCTGCATTTTAGCAAGGGCCACGTTAAACTGAAATGGTAATTAATTTGTGATAATGTACATGTTTATGTAGCAGTATATTTGCAGGTTGTAGTGAACTAAGAATGGCGTTAAAGCTCGGTATGGTAATGAAAACATGGTACAGGATATTTGTTTGAGTGTCTTTGGAATTGTATGTTGTAAAGTCTGTCAGAGAAATCTTTTTCATTCAAACTTGCACTTTGCAGTGGAAGCAATTTTTAAATATATTCGTTTGATTGCACTGTATTCTTTTGTTTTCATTTTCTGCTCCTTTCAGGCACCATGAACTTACAGGTGCACATATGGAATGCCTTAGCTAAATTTACATAACACTATTATTTATTTTATACCAATAAAGTACACGCAGTACTTCTTTGTCTTTGCTTTTGTTTGAAAGAAAGAATAGAAAATAAAGAAATTTCTTGCCTTATAGAATATTTAATTAAAGCAGATGTCTAGGTTTTCATAAAAATGCCGATTAGTTGTGTTTGTGTTTTGCTGCTGTGTTGCTTCAGAGTAGAATGCATGATTTTTTAAAGCTTGATATTGCATTTTGAACCATTTCAGAACATTCTCTAAGCCAGCTAGGGCCACAGTCAGTGTTTCCGTTAGAGTCCAGAAAGAGGACTTATTTATGTCCTAGCACTGTTAATGTGTTAACATTAATTACTCTGTTTATTGCTTACTAGAGATACTGCATTGATAAATTTAAAGAGTTGAAAGTTGGCCCAGTGTTGATTGAATGCTTTTCAGTTAAGTCTTTGTGATAGCAGTGGCTTTCTGTTCTGGTGTGATGCATGTACTGTTTGACTTTTTCATTTACAATGTTTGATTAATTTTAATAGTTTGTGTATTTTCTGCCTATTTAAAACAGACGAACCTGGCCCTGGAGAAAAGTATATCGGCACATTCTCCACTGACCAGTGCCAAGAATTCTGAGGATGGCAACTCTAATGCAGGTGTGTACTAACTGTGACTCAGCATATTTGTGAGGACACAGTAGCTGTTATGCATAGTACAAAAGGGTGTCATGGTAGCCATGAAAATCTGTTTGTCATCACTTTATGTGTTTCTGAATCAGGGCATATTAGGTTCAAATGGCCGTTCTTCTATGGCCATGTTACCTCAAGAAAATATTTGCTGTTATAAATTATTAATATTGCTTGTTGCTGCAATGCTTTTCTTGGCTGCACAATGAGCTGATACAGAAGCTTTACACTAGTTTCTGAAAACAGTTGTAAGGTTGAGAGTGAGACCAGTTGTACCATAATAAAATGTTGTGTTAAGTTAATGACATTTAAAAATAAAATCCTAACATTTTTTGAGTGTTTTATCCTAGCAGCTAATTGAGTAAAAATATGCTTTATATTGATGTTTGGAACAGATGCATATTGCAAAATTTTATGTAAATTATGTCACTTATGTGGAATTAATTGAACATTATGATACATAAGCAATGCATATATACTGTACTGCATATTCTAGCATTGTTGTATTATTTTTGGAATCAGGTTCTGAGCAGGAGGAAGAGGAAGAGGGCAGGAATACAGCTGATGCCTGTGATAATTTGACTGAGGAACAACCGCATTCAAATAGCACAGAAGAGAATGGCAGCTCTTTTAGTGATGGAGATTTAAAAGCAGATGAACAGTATAATTCAAAGACCTACACACCTTCTAATACAGAGTTTGAATATGCTATGAAAAAGACAAGGTTGGTCAATTATTCAGAGCTGTCAAACTATGTTCTCATCTAGTCTAGAACAATAGGAATGAGGTGCAGCGCACAGTGCTTATCGGGAGGTGAACAGGTTTGAACCCACACCATCCATGTTACAAGTCCAACGCACAAACCTATTGCCTACTGTTTCACACTTTACTACTATTGATAATAATAATAATAATAATATACATAATAATAAATAACAATAAAACTAAAATAACAATAAAAAGAAATATTATGTGAGAAGAAAAATTGAGAATCTTGGCTAGAGATGTTGGTTGGAGTGGGTTAGGAGTCGGCAGAAGGTACAATAGACCATCATCGGGCAAAGGAACATTACAACAGGTAGACAAGTCAAGAATTACGTGAGAGAGAACACAGTGGGATCGAGTTGATGTGCATGCCGACATGTGCTACAAAGATTTATTAATCGTGAAATAGATACATCGAAGTGTACAACTTTTTATAAATTTATTTGTTAAGCAACATAATGGGGAAACTGCTGTAAAATGTAAATTGTAAGTAAAATCAAATGCATACATGAGGTAACTCTTTCTGCTTTGAGTCCATGCCGTTTCTGTTGTTTTACATTTGTCATTATGGTTTTCTGTGCTCTCAATTGATGACTCTTCAAAGTTGTAAAACATCGATTCACCTGATTTCTAGCTTAGCATTCTCTTGAGGAGTGACACAAAAGTATATTAACTTAGAATATTGTTCCACCACAGCTGTTACTTCTGTCACCAATATTAAAACTTCTGGCACTTATGCTGATCGGTTTATGTACAACTCTGAAAACTGCTGTCATCAGCAATAAGCAACTTTTTTCTTACGTTTGACTGTCGGTCAACTGAGCTCACTGCAGTCTGTTACTCCAATGTCAGCTGTCAGCTGCCTTGAACTGTCTCTGACGTGGTTAGCAAAGACAAGTCTAGGCGTGAATAACCACAGATATCATACCAATATTTTATCACTTGCATGCCATCAATCATATGCATCTAATACAGACAGACTTGGTCCAGTAAAAACATGCTGACTGGTCAATGCATAACCATCAACGTTGAATCAAATGATATGTGCTTGCTCACTCATCCGTTCTGTGCTGCTTTAGCATAAAAGTATGCTCACGGTTGACATTAACAGTTAATCTAAAGCTTTGTTTCTTGTGTTTACTAAATAATTCATTAAAAAAATTTTGCAGGAAGCTTCTTCATCAACAAGACTACATTCAAGCATTCAGTGAGTGCAGCAAGGCCCTTGAAATTTGTCCAGGACATAAAGAAGCCGAGGAACTTTCCAGCAAACTGTTTCACTTAATAAGTAAGTGTTCAACTGTTTTAACAGTTTATTGTTACAAATGTAACAGCAAGTGCTTCTTATGTCAGTGAAACCCGAATATTTGTACAGCATGAATAAACATTTCATAAAAGACAATGTATAACCATATTTATGTCAGTTTTATCTTATGAACCTGGCATCTAAATTTGGGTTAAAGAACTTTTTGAATGGACTTTCTGACAAATTAACAAGTTAGAAGCTTGCCACAATGCTAACTCAAGATCTGATATGCCAGTTGTGTAATTTGTTTAACAATTGTTGTTTGTTGAGACATTTTCAGGTGTCAAAAGCCACATTCTGAAGTTATTTGTTGAGTCTGCCTCAGTCTTCATGTTGTTTTGTATGGTATTCAGACACCTCTAATTGAAGCATGACTGCCTTTTGAATAGGTCTGCCTTTGAGCAGGGGTACCCTTTCCTGTTTAAACAATTTGGGCCCAGACTTATATATAGTGTCTTCAACCTGGAAATAATGAATTTGGTACTTAGCACTGGCTTCAGAGTGGCACTTACCATCCACTAAATGGATGTCTCTATGCAGATCCAGTAATAAATGAAAGTAAGTAAGTATATTCTTTATTGAACTGGTTGCAGAAGATTTGCACTCCTGTGTACAGACATCAAGTGATACAAAATATGAGATCAGTATGAATACAACAGTCTCCCAATAAAATGTGTCCTCATGTTTTTCCTAATGGAGAGAGCACTGTGTCGTGAGACCAAGGACAGAGGCCAGAAGTCTTTATGAACAGTATCTTAATGTAAAGCACTCTACCATAAGTCCATGAAATGCTAGTCATTGAGCATAGTCATGTGCTGTAAATGCTTTGTCTCTTTGGCACAACTGATGACTATGAACTCTGTTCTCACTGACGATTTACAGAAGTTGCTTTCATGAACAGCTATGAAAGTTGATAAGTTGTTTCTTTCTCTTATGATTCAGATGATGGCAAGGAAGATGTGGAACTCAGTGAGGATGAGGATGATGACGTTGGTGGCAAATTAGAAGACACGTGCAATAAAGAAAGTAGCGAGGGTCTGATGACGAAAACAACTGAAAATGGCAACAAAGAAATGGATGAAGATCACAATGAAGAAGAGGAGGAGGAGGAAGAGAAGGCGGAGGACGTGGAGGAGGAGGAGGAACAGAAGGCGGAGGACGTGGAGGAGGAGGAAGAGAAGGCGGAGGACGTGGAGGAGGAGGAGGAAGAGAAGGCGGAGGAGGAGGAGCAAAATGAAACAACCGCCAGGATAGGAGTTGATTGTGGTGAAGAGGAAGAGACTGAAAGTGAGGACAGTGGAGATGAAGAAATATTAGAAAGTCTGATCACTAAGGGAAAGTAAGTTAATATTATTTATTTATTTAATAACTGACTCTCATCTTGTTTTAATGATTTTGTGTTAACTTTGACCCTAGATTCTCCAAATTTTTAGTTTTAAATTTTGTTAGCAACAATAAGCTGTTGCAAGTAAACCTTAAATGTCACGTTATTCTAAATGCTAGCTGCAAGTTACAAATGCATTTTCAAGGTGACAGGTAATTGTAAGTACATTGCAAAACACTTGAGACGAAAATGTGTAGGACAGAATATCGTTTAGTTTAGTATGAAAATGAAAGCTTTGTCTGTTCCGATGTCACGTTAAATTATTCCCATAATACTAAACCCATGAGATGAAAATATCGGTTATTATGAAAATGAGTTTCGGTCCCACGAATATAGCTCAATGCAAAGTCCTTCTAAGATGAAATGTTGATGAACACACAGCAGTTGTACAGCTCAGCCTGCTTCTCTTGTACCCTAAGACATCTCTGCCCTTCCCTTGTCACCTCATCACTAAATTTGCAAATTGCTCCATATCCATTGCTGTTCTGGAATGAACTTCCACAACAGTTACGACAAATATCTGATCCACCCTACGAACTCACCAAAACCTCACCTCTTGCTACCTCTTGTCAGGTCTTTTGCTCAAAACTGAAAACACTACTGTACTCTTTCACAAATCCTATTCCAGTTTTTCCTCTTCCCGTACATCCCTAACTGTTTCACCATCCACCTTAGTCATCTGCCTGCCTGACCCCTTTAGATCTCAACCTGGAACCGATTTTGACCATACCTGCCTAATGTGCCTATCGATTTTCTTTTGACTGAGCAGTGAGCACCTGTGAATAAGCTGGTTTCTGTGACTCCACTTTTATGAGCGCTGCAGAAATCTTGAGATTATGATTACATCTGACTGGTATTCCAGTCTACAGTGTCTGGCTCCTGGCCAACAGCACTGAATAAGTTAATGGTCCTCTGGCTGAAGGAGAGGATTTCACATATGATGGCTGCAAGTGACACTTAAAAGAATTGATACATTAAGTCCTAACCTACCAATGCATGATTGTTATTGTTTTTGCAGAATGGCCAGCAAGAACCGAGACTATGAAGATGCATTAGTCTATTTCACGGAGGCTAACGAGATGTGTGGTGGAAATGATGCACTGCAAAAGTACATCGAACGCATTCATAGTCATCTGAAAACGAATCGTGATGGCAACAATTAATGTTGAATGCTTCAGTTGCTTATCATCTGTAACGTTTTCTTTATCTGCACTGTTTGTGTCTAGGAGCCTTTAATACTCAGAAATGTCACAGGTTACTTAGGCATTGATTACAGATTTTCTTTACAAACAACATGATATTTTGCAGTAACTGCTATTCATGTTAAAATTCTGTATTTTGACCCAAAATGATCAATTGTTAATTAACAGTACTGATTTATTAACTTTCAGTCTAAGCATTCCTTATGTTTTATGCACCATGTTTCATGTGTTCAAGGCATTATGCAACTTAAATTCCAGTTTAATTTAACATTTATGAAAGCAGGAATATGCACCAGTATAATTCAGGATGTCAAATGATTTGACTTGGAATAAATGGATGCTTCTGAAGCAACTACACAAAGCAGTCGTGACCTCCTATCTCATTTTCACTTCCCTCCCTCCCTCTCAGTTGTCCTTCCTGTTTACATAACTCTTCTTTCTCATTCCCTTTGCGCTAATCCTTTGCACCAATCTTTCCTGCTCTCTTCCACCATAAAGCATCCTCTCCAGAAACGAGGCAGTGGATGTTGAACCTGTTTAGGAAATGGATTGGGGTTCTATACAGCCAAGCAGTTTTTTACACACTCTTGCAGTATGTGGTAAACTCTAAAGTGTTCTACGGGAAGATGTAGAATCAGGATAAGACTTGTATAAAAGTAATGTTGACAGATGATGTAATAAATGCTACAAATAGTTAAATGTGGTCATACAGATCTCCTGTTTTGACTTTGGGTAGATATGTGATTTCTGTTATTTTAAAGTATATTTGTATAACAGAACAATCTGAACTGATTCAACTGAACCAAAATTGTCTTGAGTTGGTTTATAGTTTTTGACTATATGAGTCAATACTTTATGATCAATGTAATTTAATAAAACACACCAAGGCAACAACCAAGTCACCGTGTATAGCAGAGCACAGAAATCTATGACCAGGAATGGTTGAAATAAAATGGAGTATAGTCTTAAAGCAATTATGCGCGAGCATCAGGATCTTGAAATTTGTGAGTTGGTGGATCACCGACCTGTGTTGGGCCTGCACTTGTAGCATGATTGGACATGATACATCAGTGAACAGCCTTTTTTGATCTGGAATGGAGGGATTAAGACATGAACTTGTGTATAGCAGTAAGTAAGTATATTCCTTTATAATCCAATATAGCCGATGCAAAACTCCTTTTCTCCATATTACACAACCCCAAGCATGTACTTCACCAACTCCTACCTTCACTCCGACCCCTCTCCTCTCACCAATTAAGACCTAGAGCACACAACCATACTCTCCCACCCAAGGACAACTCTCAATTTATTCCCAGATCATATAAAAATATTTACTAGTTTATTCTAAGACTTTCTAATGAACTTTAATTATTCATTATCACTCATGTTAGCATTTCTGCGTTTTTGTCAGATTGTTTTTCTCAATAAACGAATATATATATATATATATATATATATATATTTCTGCACTTTTATCTACATGACATTAGACTGCTATAGCATTACTAACAAGAACCAAAAATGTTAACCTGACTAATGACAAGTGTGTGCTAAATGTGACTGGAAAGCCAATGCAACTCGTCATTAAAGTGTTAAAAATTCTAAGAATGTCAAGCAACTGAATGTAAGATACTGAAGATACAGAGTAGGCTATCTGTTCAGTTAGTTCGGCAGCCGCTGAAATAAATGCCAGCGTCGTACAAGGCTCCGGGATCTTACATCGTTGGAGCCTCGGATCTTCATCCGCTTCATGACTTTAACGTCAGGTTAAAACATGACGATACATATCTGATCGTCGGTTCAAATAACAGCAGCATAGCAACAGCCACAGCAGAACTCGACCACGTATCAACCTAGGCTAAAGAAAATAATCTCCGCCTCAATTAATCTAAAACGAGAATCGTGTTCAAGAGGGGAAGGAGTCGCATACCCCTTCCTCCGCGGATAGTTCCTGGTGCAGAACGTTAAACCGACATTAGGGCCTATCCAGTTGTTTCTACTGATCTAAGAAAGTTAAGCATTAACGTAAGGCGTAAGAACACGTAGTGAATCGAAAAGGGCGCATACCGATCGATATGACGATGTTTAGAAAAACCGACTTTGAACAAAATAGACCGATACAAACCGAAACCAACAGGACTTACCTGGGACTATTACTATTTACTGACTTCAAAACTGACACCAATCCAGCTTGAATCCTACGGTGGCTGACAGATGCTTCTTCTACACTTGTACCTCTTAGCGAACTCTGCTTTGAATTGAGTGCACCGATTGTACCATAGGCCTATGTCAGCGGGAAAATTAGACTCCCTTAGGCCTATTATGTCGAGGCTAAGAAAGAAGTCGTGGCCATTTAATAGTCATCATTGCCTTTTGAGGTTAAGTTCTTGTGAAAAGTCTTCTGTCTTTTCTTCCTCTTCTTCCTTAATTATTCTCCTCTTCCTGCTCTTCCAGGAGACCTATATAGGGTAGAGTGGGGCAAAACGCCCCCTTTAACGGGTTTTGCTCAATTACAACGTGAGTAACAACATTTTCAGCATGAAATTATTGTAAGACCTTGTACTGAATGTCCCAAGTAAAGTAAAATTATGTCCGATAAAATGCCCCAAAAGATTACATTAAAAATAATAAAATACAGAGTGCTTCAAAAGGGGGCGTTTTGCCCCTCACCTGGGCAAAACGCCCCCCGTGATTTGACCCCCGCTACCTGAAAAGTCGATGCACATAATCAACTGCAATCACTGCCATGATGCAACAATAACTATAAGAAGTAAAGAGATCTAGAATTTTTTTAAAAGATGTCATAAAAATTAATTAAATAACAAAAATATGCTTTGCTTCAGGTGACTCTGAGGTGAGGGGGGCGTTTTGCCCCATGTCAGCATTTTCCATAGGGGGGCGTTTTGCCCCGCTTGGTGCTACCTTGTGAGATTGCCCATATAATAAAAAATCGATATGTCAAAGCCTCATTTATTGTGTACAGTTATTCGATATAGGGTATACTTTAGACCTATATTTGTATTATTGGCTATATCTGGCATTTTGGCACCATTAATGATACAGAATTGGCGGCTGACTCTTATAAGGAAACACGAAAAAATTAATTTTTCTAAAATAAAAATAAGCAAAGCATCTAAAGATAAATAACTGACGATTATCTCATTAGGGTACAACTAAGAAACCCCAGAACATTCAAAAATTTCATTACATGGCACAGAGGGGACAGGGCCGGGAGGGGGCGTTTTGCCGCGCGGGGGCGTTTTGCCCCACTCTACCCTATGCTTCCTCGTTGTTCCTCTTCGTTCTCGTCCTCTAACTGTCTTGCCTTAGCCTACCTTACCGTCTTACTTTTACAAGTTTTACTTTTTAAGTTTCCGCTTATAGCCTAATAGCCTAATATAAGCGGAAATCTAACCGAACTTGTCCGTAAATCTGCTGGTCATCCAGTTTGGTAGAGGAATAGTAGTTGTTTCAGTTTAACGACACTACGTGTGATAACAAAGATCATTAGCGTCGCCATCCTTCTTTATCCAGGCTTGGGACTGGCACTGACACAGTGCAATCAGTGGCGTAGTTGGTAGAGGAATGCTATAGATGCTTGCTTAAATATAACCAGATTTATTTGTTATTTTACATAGGCCTATAGTTGTAAAATATGTGCAAGTCTTATCAGTATAAGCTTATATATATATTTATTCGAATATTTTAACAGTCTCGCCATCTTATGATCTAATCTAGAACAATGATTCATGTAGCGCCATCTTCAAATTGCACAAAGCATGATCTGTCGATGATCGCTTCAAGTTAAATGGCAATCATAACTCGTAATCCGTTGGATCATGCTGCAGCCTGGTCGAAATCCGATGGGCCAGGGACACCAGGAATCAGGCAGATTCAGGCTACCATGGACGGTGTCGTCTAACCCCCCCCCCCACCTGGAATGAGAGAACAAAACCACCCACTTTGTCCGATTGTATTAATTTTAGTATTGCAGGCCGTTATATTAGGCCTATCGGAAATCAACAACCCCAGTTTATGTCCAAAACGTTAAACCCCAACTTCTGGCAACCGTGGGAGATCGTTCTCCCAACCCCCAACCCCCATTGGAATTTCAAAAGCTTTGGAGGCAGCCGCCGAGAGCTCAACATTGGCGCACAGCAAGAGTGAAAATATCTGTGAGTGCAATATTTGCTACTATTCCTCTGAATATATATATATGTATATATATATATATAAATATAATTAGGCATATATGCACATAGGCCTAGATGTGAAGAGCGGGCATTGAGTATGAGGAGTGAGTGTTGACAAACATTAAGTGGCTCTTCTAATTAGACTAGCTACGAAAGAAAGCTTCTACCAAGCTAACTTTGCAAGACGAACAAGTGGATCTACTTTTAAAGGGAAGGCCTAGTGACCTAGCTTTGAAACGACTTAATAATTATGTCCCTTAATTTACAGCCGCCGCACTACTGACCACCCCAGCCCAAACTGCACGCACTATTACAAAGACGGGTAATGTATATTAGACTGGGCGTTCTGTTCTCTGCCGATAGCTGTCCGGCAGTTTGTTCTTGCATCGTCGTTTCCAAGTCTTCGCTTGGCGATGCATTAGGTCCGTTGCTCGCATTAGGCGTGTTGCAGTAAGCGAGTTGAGGTGTATTGGCCGACATAGATTGAAAGCAGAAGGCTATGGACTCCAAGTACTTTTCTGCTGCTGGTGATGACGATGCAGGCGACGGAGCCACCGCTCGTCACTCGCTCACTTGATGGCTCTAAATCGAAAACATTATATTGTAAAACAATTAATCGATTAGTTCAGTCGGTAAATCAATGATTCAGTCGTCGTGAATAAATAGGCTAAGGTCAGTATAAGGTCAATAAGGTACAATTAAGGAATTCTGAACCTGTCTATCACAAGTCAGTCGTCGACGAGATTCCTATTTTGGATCTAAATGAATGCGAGAATCTCCATGGCAAATTGAGAATTGATCTTCTGTTCGATTGGCCAATCAATCGTTCCTCATCGAACTATTTAGCACCAATCAGGGTAACGAGGAACTGCTAAGTAGGCGTTGTAAACATCTCCAGACTCCAGAGACATGCATAGGCATATTTATACCATGTAGTGCAGTGGTAGGCCCTATCTGAGTTGAACGTGGGAGATACTAACTATCGAACTGACGTACGGTGATCGATTAAGGAACCAAAACGAATTTTATCTCGATCCGTATGATCTGCAAGAGAGACTACGTAAGTCTACGATCGATTCTTTACTCCACGTCGACAATTATCTGCTAGCAACTCAAGAAAGATTCGCGATCTACGTAGAAAGACACTTAAAGGAGAATCTGAATTCTTAGGCCTACTGGCGATCAAACTCAACTACTGAACTATTCTCTATTGTGATGGTCCACTGCAAGATCATATTTTTAAAAATAGTACTAGTTTATCTACGCCTCTATTAAGTAGTTCGCGTAACTGGGAAATTCAGAATCATTTTGTTGAATATTTAACACAACAACTGGGCTAGAAATGCGACCAAACCTTCAGCTTTTTGGAGTTCGTCCCAGACCCCTAGGGCCATAGAAGCAAGGGTACTGCCTCCGCACACCGCTGAAATCCTCCTTGCCTCCAACGTCGTAGCTCTGACGACGACGTCTCTGCTGTGCATGTAATTTTACGAGGACGCAGCGTGACTGTCAACTGACTGTGAGTTGTCGACTTGTGTATATAGGGGAGACTGGGGCAAGAGAGGCACTTTTTTAGAAAACGTGTTATATTTCCGAAAATATATAGCATAATGCCACAATTTTTCATAGGCATGTTGGCAACTCATAAGGCTAACAGAAAAACGTTTAAAATTGACTCTATATGGTAACATATTTAGCAAAACGTGCAAAACACACACTGGTAATATTGGCACTCTTGCCCCAACACTTGGGGCAAAAGTGGCATATACTGGGGCAAGTTTGACATGGAGGCATGACCAATAGTAGCTAGGCTATTTTAACTATTTATTTGACAGTTAACAACAGTAACGAAAAGTGAATAAAAACTGTCAGTCGTATTAATAATTTTATGTAAGAAAAAAATGGTGTTTGACGACAATAATCACATTTAAATTGCTTGTCGCCGGGATCATTAATTAAGAGCGCAGCTTTCATGGCACCAGTACTTGCATGCTAAGGATTGAATCTTAAGTTTCTTCGGGTGGATCGCTGTAAAGCTCTCTGCAATAAATACAGTATAAACTCGTGACACACTCTGCTCTGGATTTATTAATAGTACTCTTCTGTTGCTGGTTCTGATTCTGTTTCTTCTCCTGCTGGTTCTGCTTCTGTTTCTTCTCCTGTTGGTTCTGCTTCTGTTTCTTCTCCTGCTGGCTGTTTCTTTTTCTTCTCCTGCTGGTTCTGCTTCTGTTTCTTCTCCTGCTGGCTCTGCTTCTGTTTCTTCTCCTGCTGCTGTTTCTTCTCCTGCTTGCTCTGTTTCTGCTGCATCTGGTTCTGTTTTGCTGCTACTGGTTCTGTTTCTTCTGTTTCTGGCTCCTCTGCTTCTGATTCTTATAATTCTCTTGCAGATTAAGTTTCATCATGAGCGGCCTCTTAACATATTGCTTTTAATACTCTAGCATTATTTTGTAAGGCGTACTCGTTAGGACGCACGAGCTTTCCGCTTTGCGTTTGCCCTCTGCTTCGCGTTCTGTGTGCGGATAAGGACTGATGTCCAGCACTGAAATATTGGCTTTTGGGGATGGTGATTTTGTCGTATTTGTGCTGCTCAGCATCGTTACCAGACTTGCATCATCATCGACAGGCTCTGCAATGAAGCTATATAATTTATTTTAAATTATTTATTTTTAGTTTAAATATAGGCCTACGTGTGTCTAGTAATAAGCATTGTTAACATAGCAGAAAAATAGGAAAAAACGTGTCAAGCATAAGTTACATTAGTTAACGGTATAGGCCTAATTAATATTAATTAATTATTTATTTATGTACCGGTATCTCCGAGATCAGTGAATTACTTATAGATAGGCCTATACCGGGAAGTCCCGCTGAATGTGCGACCTCTGCAACCATAGTTGGCTGATTTGGCTAAGCTTCATGTTTGGTAGAATTTTCAGATGGACATGTGAGTTTTACATCGTTGGTACTGTTCTGGAATACTGACAGGCTCGGATGAGCGGGCAAATTTAATGCTGGTCTAAGATGCACGGAGGTTGGCGGTCGATAAAATAGAGACTTCTTGCTGCGACACGAATTCGTATTAGCCTTTTGCTTTCGGATATGATTTTCCATCAGCATTTCAGCATTTGCAACCTCATGTCGAATTCTGCGTTTATGGCGTAGGCCCATTCCTAATGTTGCTGTGGTCACATTTGAAGTTCTGGTTTGAAGAGTAGCCTTTGCTGAACTTAGCTTGTTTAGACAAGTTTTATTTGTTTTAGTGAATGTAGTTGACTCATGCATGGAGCTTGCTAGAACTTCTGGATGTGGCATTGTGGTATCTCGTGATGCGGAGGCTTCTGTATGTTCTATAACTTCAATATGTAAGCTCCAGTCTATACTGTTACTGCTTTCGTGGACTGAATATAGTTTCAAATATTCTAAATTGTTTAAGTTTAAGGAGCAACTAAATAAATGTAAGAATATTATAATGGTAAATGTCAAAAGTGCAACTCTTGCCCCATGTTCAGAGGCAAAAGTGGCATGTCATGGGGCAAAAAGGGCAGATAGTGTGCCACTTATGCCCCATAGCTATGCCTCGCCTTAGCGATTCTTTTCGTTATGAAAGGATTAAGATGCGACCTGCGATAATGTTTCATTAAAAAGAAGCATGTTAAATCTTATAAATAACACAATATAAACTGTGCCTTACCTTTTATTAGAAAGTAGTGGCTGATCAAAGATCGCCTTTAAAAAACTCAAATTGGACGAAAATCTTAAAAATTGAAATAAAAATAGTTGTGATAGCTCTTCTGCAGAATATAGTTTTCCATTGTGTATCGCATCAAACCCGCTTATTAAAACGCAAGGTAAAGATTCTACACTGGTGGCCGTTTTCTAGCGAGTATGGGGTGCCACTCTTACCCACCATGCCACTCCTGCCCTGGTCTCCCCTATGTGCCTGCGATTGGTGCGTAAAGCGTCAACTTTGGCTTGACGCAAATAGATGACATTTTCGACAGACATCGGCGTGTTTGTAGGCCCCATCGAGTTGAAAAACGTTCATCTGACTATATATATAGCGGTGTTTCATATGATGACCCAACTGGTTCGAGGGGCGAGGGCACAGAGGAAATGCGCTGAAGACAGTGTTTGATAGAACATTATGGTGCAACGATTTGTTTTGAACTCAAAGAGTTGACTCGCTATAATTATACACAACCAGTAGTTTGTATTTTAACTGTCTATGTAAGGCAGGAATGTGGCTCCATCGGTCTCGGCTCAAACACGTCGAAACCTGGACACCTAGCCTAACTGCAGTGATTGAGATCTGCCAACAAATTGAGGACAAAGTCTTCGTACCTTTACTCTTTAGATGGTAGACGTCACTGGGTAATTTTTCCAGCGTATTGGATCTATCCAACTGAATAAGGTTCTGTTCATGATAAACCTGTTGCGGCGTTGAAGAAGTAGAAGTAGTCCGCAGGTCTCGCAGCTGGTCAGCCGGTTGCCTCCTCTCAGGCTCTGTAGTGTAAACAAATCGCAGGTACGATGTACTTTGAGGAAAACTCATCGTATAGAGTTAAATACAGAACAACAGATGTAGAGAACCAAAACATAAAGATAGATTTAAGGAGTGGCCTCGAGATCTCAACCACCGAATTTGGGCGCCGTCGAAAAAGGAACGTTGGCCAAATCCCTGGAACATTTTCAACTTGCCGACTGCCGCTGAAAAATAATAATAATTTCCGCCATCGCGCATTGATTTTTTAGAGCCAGAAAAGATTGCAGTCAAATTTCTTCAAATCTGTTGTGCGACAGCGTGTGTCTGATTGTTACCTCTGAGGCTCTGACAAAATCTACGTGTCGCCTCGGTTTCCGGTCTCACAAAAGTGTGATGGTTACTAAAATAATTCTCGCAACCGACTTCTTCATAAAGTCGCATTCAAGAACCTGAGCCATAATATTTTGTTTTCTTAGGTATACTTGCACATAATGGACGGCGTTCGCCTCTTGCGCTCATCATCTGCGCTGTTCTACAAGGAAGTGTTTGGGGACCAATTCTCTTCCTATTCTATATACAGCTTAATAATAGTGAACGTCTTCACAATCGTCATGTTATACACAATCCTATGAGCATAGTCTATTATATGAGATACCACCTCTCGTCGTCCACAGTCCACTTCACTCTTAAGGCTGACTTAGGCGGCTGAATAACCTTAAATAGGGACGTTGCAAAATACTGTTTAATTACTAACCATCTTTGACAGCAGACTGGAGAATAACTAAGGACCATCATCTTGAGAATGTGTTCGACTCTCACCCCTTCCGTCAAAATTGAAGCTTCCAAATCTTGATCTAAATGCTCAGATGATGGTTTTAACCCTTCTCGCTAATGCACAAATTATGCTTTAAAATGAATTTCTATAGAAATTTTGAATAAATGTGCCTTAAATCTTTTGCGGTAAGTACTCTTCTCAGAGACTTTGTTGGACTGCTAGATGGTTAGGTCAAAAGTCAACAACCCAGTCTTTATAAAAAGTTATAGCCATAGGAAATTTTAGCCCTAACAAGGTTAATCATTTACCTTTACAAGTGAATTTTTTAAATTTAATTTTCAAAAGAGTATTTTCGATCGAGGTATCCAAAATCGTGCTGAGGAGCTTAATGATTAGGCCTAGGTCAAAAGTCAATCTAAGTCTCTATCAAAAAGTTATTGAGAGGAAGATATTCTTATTTCTTTAATGACCTCGTTTCTCTAAGCCTACTCGTTGATTAGCCTAGAATACCCTTTGCAAATCAAAAAAATGCGCTCTGTAACCATTGGGGTTTGAAGTTTTGCCCTGAACTTAGTTATGATATCGTTAGGGACCTGCTGGTTAACTCACTCGGCAGCGACCGGTTTCTACAGTGGTCCAGTGGACTGCTGTGTGCTGGTGCTAACTTACTGGCTAAGTCTAGCGTAAACCGCCCACGCAGTCTCAGTCAATCAGGTAGGGTTGTAATTTAGCCCCATTGCAACCAACAGTCGCTTTAATCGCAATTAACTCTTTGAAAGTAAATATTTCGGTAGAAAGTTTTAAAAGATATTCTCTAAAATTATTGTGGTTTCTGCAGTGGACTGGTGTGTGCTGGTGCTGAGCGGCCAGTGGTCTGCTTCTGGGTCGACTGAATGAGTCTAACCGTTGAGATACATGAATCGTTGGTCGCTGCCGAGTGAGTTGGATGCGTGGCATTTGTACTCTCCGTAGTCTGCCTGTTCTTGGATGTGGATACGGAGGCTGAGTGTCAGTCGATGCTCTCCTTCGTCGTAGGCCTCGATGCGATGCTTCGTGGAGCTGGTCACCCGTCGTCCGTCCTTCTCCCAGTAGTTGACTGCGTGAGGGTAGGCTGTTATCTGACATTCAAGAATCGTCTCTCGACCACGCCACTGGATGATGCGATCATTCACCATGTGGATCTTCGGAGGAACTGCATCGTACACACGCAACAGCAGAACAACAAAGCACTACATATATGAACGTCATCAGGAATTTATTGAACGCACCAAGACAGAAATGCTTTCGTCTATTCAAGAATATAATTAATGTATAAAACACTATAGGGCCTACAGTTTGAAACTGAGTGTTAATAGTTATGCAAATGAAGTGACACAGTCATGTACAGGTAGGCTATGTAAAGAACACAAATCAAACACCACTTCTATTGGTCATGTAGTCTATACGTACCCCCATCACAAAGTTTTTCTAAACGTTGGCACTTAATATTGCAATGTAAACTGTAGGCCTTCTGTCGTTAATAGTTATTGTTCAACTGGGCAGTTTTTTTACATTGACACACATTAAATGCGTAAAATATTCTTTATCTATGCGCAAGAACATGACGTCGTCTTGCCACTTTCTTTACTCACCAACTTTTCACAGACCACCTGTTCAATTATTAGCCAACTCAATTGTTCATTTCAAGCTCGACTAAAATTTTCTTTTCTACAATATCGATTCTTCTCAAATAAAATGCCTACAAACAGTCCAGAACAATCTCGCACGCGAAGTCACCCAAACTCTCAAGCACCACCACATAATTACTCATGTTCTCACACCAATTTCACTGTACATCCACTACAAACTTCTATCTCAACATTCGTCGGCTATTCACCATCCAACCACCAAAGTCCATTCGCTCCTCATCACATTTTCCGCTATCTCGGCCTCCAGTCTCCTTTCTGAAATTCTGCAACCGCTCCTAGTCTATGCTGCACCAACTCTTTGGAACGGACTCCTACAAGATCTCTACCAGTTTACTCATCCTCCCCTCTCTCTTCAGTCAGTCTCAACTCTCCTTCGCTCGCTCTCTGTCCTGCAGTTTTCCACTCACGACTGAAACCGGATTCTTCGAGCTATCCTCTCCTGCTTCAACTCCTGCGCCCCACACGACCACCGTCATCAACGATTTCCACCATGCTGTCTCATCGGCTTGACCTACCCGGATTCTGGCACCATGATAACGGACCAAACAACATGGTTATTGCGGACTTGGTTTGATATAGCGCCGCTGTATAAGCTAACCTCATCGATGTGGGTTTTGTGTGGCGCTGATATTTATTATATTACATTAAATTACATCTATTCGAGCGAAACACAGGCCTATAATTGACCCATTTGATGTGGCCGGTGTGATGCAGAGAAGTGGTTACAATACACGTAAGCTTGGATATCGCCGACATTGTATCGCTTAGAGCACATGTGGTGGTGTCCAGCATAGGCTACTGGTGGCAGTCAGTAGCCCTATTTCTAGGGAAATCATGTGCCAGCCAGGTCACTTTATGACATGAGTTTTACCACCCATATGAAGAAGGCATTAACGTTAAGATTCCTGATAAACCAGATTCAATTTTGACGTTAAGATTCCTGATAAACCAGATTCAATTTTGAAATAGAGTGATAATACTTAAAGTTTAGTTTTAATTCCAAATTATGTGTTTGTTATTTTTATGCTGGAAAGTCTGTGAATGAGAGAGCAGCAAGAGACAAGTGAAAGAGAAGCTCTGCTTGTAGATACATTCGACGGTGACTCGTATGCTTTTCGTGACGACCGGCGGCACTTCATTTGTCGCTCGGCATTCGTAGATTCCTCCGCAGGCGCGAGACACATTGACGACGACCAAGACCTCACCCGTCACACCACTTAAGCCACCTGCAAACAAATCACCTGCACATTCAGACATTCAGGCAGACTGATAGACGGACGGACGGATATACATATATAGATGGATGGAAAGACTGATTCGTTTCATCCTGTCAGTTCTTATCTTGAACATCCAACGCGTAACTGAGTCATTTATTTCTGGTATTGTGTTTCTCCATCACTAGTAATCGATGTCTTTTCATGAAGTTATAAACATATCGATCTGAGACCTTAGTTCATTAGGCGACGAGATGTCATCCTCATAAAAAGTTTCGATCTATTCTTCTTTCCCACTGACCAATAACCGCGTACGCTTCAATCATTAGTAGCGTCATCAACTTGAACACATGTTCGACAGTTGCTCTTTTAACTGGTTCGCATTTACCTTCCCAGGTTTTCTCGATTGTTGGACCAAGACTCAGGAATTTTCTGACGACGTCTTCCTGATGACATGCAGTTCTTTGTTCAGGTCTTAAACTCCATCGATTCCAGACTAGTTTTCCACTATGGCCTGTCTCGTGGTCTCCAACGTCTCATGGGACTTCAATTCATGGTTCTGTCCGAATGAGCATGATTTGGAATGCAGTTTGATCGACTCGTACATTACGACCAATACGCTATAGAGGCTTTCAGCTTAGGTTAGACGTTCTATTAGATTAGTCCTAGAAGAAACTGGTTTTTGTGAAAAAATTGTTCCAACTTCAACTGTCGGGTACCATGTCGGGTTGTGCACATAGTCATAGGCGCAACCACCCTATGGGACCCGTGGGACGCGTCCCCACCAACTTTCGAAAAGCTTGGGACCGTCCCCCCAACTTTTGAAAATTTCGAGGTAAACAAGAGCCCAAAATGCACTCCATTTGGTATCAAATGCTCAAAATTGCGTTGGCTTCTGGGGCTCCGCCCCAGACCCCGATGGTGGAGCTTACGGCACTCCCCCGTAGGCTACCCCTAGTCGTTAGTGGCTTCTTGCCTTCGTCATCCGCGGCTGTGTGCCTTCCGCACTCGCAATTCCCCCCACTCGGACGTTTTAGTAGGTCCGTCCCCTAACAAATCACTGGACCTGGCCGATAAAATACAGGGTAAGGCTAAAGCCGCTAAACTCAATTGAGTCTGTAAGAATTCAGTGCAGAATGTTGCTGTATAATTTCACTCTAAAACTTTAGGGCCTACTTATCTCGATTTTTAAAATTCGACTAAGGCTCGCGGTAGAAGCCTAGGAGGACATTTCAATTTTATGCTGCGACTGCGAGTGGTGTTCTTCTAAAACCTAAAATCTCAGTTTATTTATAATAATAAAGTCATATTTTTCACAGATTTAGATGGTTTAGGTACTTTTACATCGAAATCATCGGTGAAAAATTTGAGGTAAATTAGAGCCCAAAATTTACTCCATTTGGTATCAAATGCTCAAAATTGCATTGGCTTCTGGGGCTCCGCCCCAGACCCCGATGGGGGAGCTTACGACGCTCCCCATACCCCCTAGTCGTTAGGGGCTTCTTGCCTTCGGCAATCGCAGCTTCGCGCCTTCGGCGCTCGCAATTCCACCCCCCCCCCATTCAGAAATTCCAGTAGGTCCCCCAAACTTCTGGACCGTGGTTGCGCTCCTGCACATAGTGCACTAAGTTTTGGCGAACCTGCTCTTTAGACAACAGAAGAAGAGTAATAGTAATAGTGGAAGTGGTAGCGCCGTAGCGGTAGTCCTAGTAGTAGGTGTAATAATAAAAATAATAACAATATTAATAATAACAACAACAAGAACAACAGTAGCAGCAGTAGTAGCAATAGTTGCAATAGCAGTAGATGACACCAAGAGTTTCACTTTTTTGGACTTTGATTTCTGCAAGGTCAACCGATGAATGTAATCAGAAAGACTGCATAATTATTATGCTGTAAAACGAATGATTGCCTCTGACTTATCTGGGTTGATGCAAGGTCATTGAAGTCGTTCGTGTCGTATCGATATATATATATATATATGAGGGAGGACAAGGACTTTTAGTTCAACTGAACCTGAAGAATTTATTATCTATAATATAATATATCATATGAGTGTATGCCTTCTGTAGAGATGGAGTACGGTCTGTTGACCTATATTTGAGTGAATCTTCTGTTGAGGAAAGTAGATCTCTATCATGGTGTTCGTCTTACCTGCTGCAGCAGTCGACGTTGATTTATTGCTCGAAGATGAGAGATCGCAGGTGGGCGTCGTCATCGTCTCTGTTGCCAGTTCCGCATCCGTCAGCAATGAACTGGATGATTCTGCTGCTGTGGATGTTGTGAGCCGCAGCCATCGCACTTCCGGATAAGGAACGCCTGTCACATTGCAGACGAGTCGCAGTGTTTCGCCCTCGACCACCGTCACATCACTGCTCGACAGTTCATCGATGATCTGCGCTGGAACTAGAGTCATATGCGCAAACGATACTTATTAAGCAAAACAGCAAAGGTCGCTTGATACAAATGACGAATAAGAACGTACATGTAGTAGTTAAGCAAGAGAGGCAACCATGGATAAGAAGTGTTTGGGACTTCAGTTTATTCGCCTCGGGACACGAGGTTGGGTTGCCAGTCTTTTCTATTGCCCTCTGGTCTTACCTCAGACAAACAGTGTGCAATCGATGCACTCATGAATTATACAGACGTGTTTGCTAATGAAACAGAAATATAACGTCATTATTACTCAGCTATTATTTGCAAAGTTCGTCAACACACCCCAAAGCCACTGGTGAGTTTTTGCTACCACAGTATCTCGACGAAATGCACTACTCTCCAAGAAACACCGTCTTTGAGGAGGTGATGGTGGCACGCCATGACACTCTTCCAGCTGTCTTAGATCCTCCGCCGGTTAAACAAGGTGCATTGAACAGCAGAGCAGGATAAGTTGTCAATTTTGGCCTCCATTGGCGTGGGGGGGGGCGATAGATGAATGGTAACATCGTTGGCGTGAAGAGCAGAAAAAGTAGGAAGTGGGATCGATACCCGCTACCCTCCCAAAGGTCGACTCAGCCTGTCATTCCCTAGGTTGCGTTGGTAAAATGAGCAATAGGACGTGATAGCCTGATAGGCGCCTTGCATGGTTGCCATACAGTTAAATTCGACTACTGTGATAGTTTGTAATCATCAGTTCATACTATGACCTGTAAACATACTGCCTACTAGTCAGTTTGAATGAAAAACGAAGAATATTATATTATAAGCAATCCTGTTGACTGAGCAAGATGACCTGTTGCCTGTTCTCCTCACTCTGAAGATGGGCTAACTGCACACCCAATCACTTGCATTCATTTCCAGATGGTCGCGAAACATGGGATTTCTCGGAGGTGAACTTTATACTCCAAACATAATTTTTGTTCCTGATGGATTGTTTATACCTCAGGTAAAAATAATAATAACAGCAATAACCACAACAATAAAGACATAATATAATTATTGAATAATAAATAATAGCAATAATAATAACAATTTCGGGGCACCTTCGCCAGCCAAGACAACGACGAGTAGGGTCATCTCCAAACGACCCCATCTACAATAGTAATATTCAAGTCCCTGAGGGATCATGTTTACCTCTGGGCAAAAAAAAAAAAAAAAAAAAAAAAAAATAACAATGATGATAAAAATATATATTATTGAATAATAATAATGATGATGATGATGATGATGATGATGATGATGATGATGATGATGATGATGATGATGATGATGATATTGGTCGGTATGTCGGTCGGTCGGTCGGTCGGTAGGTCGTCGTTTACTTTTTCGGTCGAGTCGACCTGTATGGTTAATTATGAATGGCATTGAATGCGGTGCATGTGGTCGATCGGTGACTGCAGTGCTTCTGCTGCTTCAGATGCTGCAGCTGCTGCTGCTGGGAAATCATTAGCATCAGCATCTATGGACGGCATCTCTTTGCAAATAATCCGGACACTAATCCGGCGCCCACCATCATTCCAGACGAACGACGACGACGTTGACCACTGATAAAACACTGCGCCATGTTGCTCTCCATCCGCGGACGGCGGATCCTCCGACGATGCTCAGATGATGGACGAAATCCTGCAGCAGCCACTGCACCAGTTAGGCCTATCGGTGTCTGCGTCTGGTATCTGTCTGTTCGATCTATTTGATCGCTAATAATTCCTCGGTCCCTTTAAAAAGTTTAAACGACATCCAGTGGCGTAGCCAGACCTAAATTTAAGAGGAGGCAACTTCACAAACTTCAGACACCAGTGCATATTTTTCTCAATGACCTTTTCTTAGACATTTTTAAATTCCGATAATCAGTGTTTAATCTACTCCCCTTGCTGTGGGAGGGGAAAAGTTGACGACCGGGGGGGGGGGGAGTGACAACAAGAATTTTCCAACCATTTTGAGGGCGGGGTAGTAACGACAGTTTTCCGGAAAAAACTTTTCGAGGGGGGTAGTAACAAGACTTTTCCAAGACTTTTCGAGGGGGAGTTTTGTCTTTTTAAACTCAAATTCAAGAGGAGGCAAATTCACATATCATTAACAAATTCCTGGTAATTTCAATTGAAACTCCACTATATAGGAAAACCAAGAGGAGGCAACTGCCTCCTCCTGCCTTCATGTAGCTACGCCTATGACGACATCGTAGAATCGCGGGGCGAGCACAGGTTGCCTCAGTCTCTTGTCCATGTTCAGGGGCATGGCATATGTAGCAGACTAGCAGGGAACACTAATTAGTCATTACATAAATCATTTTCATAAATGCAAAATAAGAACCGACCGAAGCTTCCAACTTGAGCAGAAACTGCGTCTCTCATCAGTCTGCCACTGCGGCATCCACTCTGACCTCTACTTCTACCTCTCCATTTCCTTTTTCTTCTACCTTTGCGTTTGCCTCTAACTCTAATGCAGTTGCATTTCTTCATAATCGACGCTCGGTCGCTTTGTCCATCAGACGGCAGTAGCTGCTGCTATGCTGCTGCTGCTGCTGCTGCTGCTGCTGCGTCTCGAAGGCTGGTGTTCCCTCGCATCTGACTGCACACGCCCATAATAGCATTAGTATGCAACAGGGCTGCATATTATGATCCTATAGGAGGAGGAGGAGGAGTAGGTCGAAGAACGTTGCTTCGAGATGATCTTCTGTGTACACACATTTATGAGCATTGTCAGAATGCGTGTAGACTTAGCAACTGACTCTGCTGTCCTCTTCTGTAAGCTCCATTATTACTTGAACAAAACCCACGGATGATTAATGATCTCTATTCAGATATTTCACGGCTATAGGTCGGTTGAGGGCCTGACGGGATACACCAATACACCATCAACAATACTTGACCTGATCAACCTTAGGGAGTTAGAACTGCTCTCCTCCAATCACTCAATGTCTAAAGAAATATCCTGTCGGAAGGCCAGATAGCATTACACCTCTCTTCTACCCAGTTTGACTCAAGAAAGTTTTCAGGGAGGGCGTTCTCCGCCCCCCCCCTCCGTCGAAGTTGTCTACTGCTGCAGGGCGTCAGTTGACATCCCAGTGCGTAGACACTTCTGCTCTCACCCTGCCTACTTTGCACCTTTGCAATTTGGTGTAGTCACTTAGAGAGGAGGATGCATGCGAGGCTGCCGCCTCTAACAAGCCTCTAGCAAGGAGTAGGTCCCTTGTAACTTAAGATATAAAATTTCATCCAAATTACGGGCATGAAACGCGATGCAATTACACGCCCGGTCTCCTGCCAGCATTTCACTGGGCATTAGACGTGACCCAAATGGACTCTTTATGGGTCCCATTATAGGAATATGGATTCGATATGGGTTCCATGTGGGCGTGCTGACAGGGTGAGACAACCGCTTCAAAGAATCGACAGTAACAGCCACTCACTAAATGCATATCCAAATTGTTCAGGGAATCAACCAAGGAAATTGAGTGCATCCCATCAGATCAATTGACTTTACACTTTACCAAATTATTGTACTCAATGGGACTCAGAACAGTTAAACTCAAGCGAAACTGGTTACACAGCAAACATCGTAATCGTAATCGTAAATTTATATAGCGCCACTTCAAGAAATACTCCTCAGAGGCGCTCCCAACCTGACAACACCAAACCATGATAATAACAATTGGACAATATTAACCCTACTACAACTACAACAACAACAACAACTACTACTACTACTGCTGCTACCAATACTACTACCGACCCATAGAGGCAAAGGCGCGCCAATCGCGCGAAGGCACGGGCTCATATTACCATTCAATATGCGCATTCAGATATGAATACGGTATTAATGAGTCCCGCTGTTGATTGGATGCTATACTGGTCCTGGATCCACGATGTGAACATGTGCTTTCTATTATATATATATACATATATACATAAATATATATATATATATTATATGTATATATGTATAATACGTCCAGTTGAACATGTGTCGGCTGCGCCTTACTTAGTGTAATTATCTGGCCGACGACAGGTGTTCGCGGCACATGTGGAGACAAAACTAAGTTGCTGATGTAGGTAGGCCTATAGTCGATTTCATATTTAAGCAGTGTGTAATATATAGTCGATTTCGTAATCGTAATCGTAAATTTATATAGCGCCACTTCAAGAGAAACTCCTCAGAGGCGCTCCCAACCTGACAGCACCAAACAACGATCGAAAAGAAAAAAGGTTTTAAAACGCCTGCGGAAAAGGGGCAAGGAAAGACCAAGAAGCTCATTACGGAGGTTGCTAGGCAACCTATTCGAGAAAGATGGACCGACCACTGCGAAGCTTTTATGGAGCACCGTTGATGTTCGAGCCATAGGGACAACCAGGTTGCCTTGCGTGGCAGAGCGAAGGAATCTTCGGCCTGGTCTGGATAACACCGGCACACAATATTGGCTTCAAATGTTTTAAAAGAAAGAAAATATTTGAAATCGTTGAACGGTGTCAATGTGAATTCATAGCCACGTACTACCAGATCGACGCCTGACCCATGAGGAGGAACAGTTTAAACTCTATTCTGTTATCAACGGGGATCCAACGCAAGGTGTCGCGCAGTATGCTGATATATGTGAGAATCTGGCTACATTGGCGACAAACAGAGCAGCGCAATTAAGGACGGACTGAAGCCGACGAATACGAAGACTTGGAAGGCCTACCAGAACTGAATTGCAGTCATCCAGACGCTTCATGAAGAAAGAATGGACCAAAGTGACTGCAGCTCAGTGCGACAGATTACGCCATATCACTCTGATCTGACGCAGTTCGTAAAAGCAGATCCTAGAGGATGAATTGACGTGGTCAGCCATCGTCATCTCGTCGTCCAGAAGAACGTCCAGATGGTGAACGTCGAGCAGCGGATCCCAGTTCGGGAATGATGTCAGAATCGCAGTCTCAGGTTAACAATTTTGGAATGCCAGATACACAGCTAGTTTGCCTCACCTGCCTTCACTGGAGATAATAGACATGCTAAATTAGCTAAATAAGTAGGCCTACATAATTATTACGACTTACAATAGGCTAAATTGGTTAATTGACTGTAAACTTGCTGATTACTCAGTAAGCAAAATATCATATGGTCAGAATTCAAAATATCATATGATGTAATATTTAGTTACTGAGTGGAAACTGATGAGATATCAGCTGACCAAACAGGTGTGACAATAATGATAAAATTTTCATATAATGTTGTATAAATCACAAGTAAAAAAGTTTTCGCATGACTTCGTGCGGGGAAATTCATAAATTGAATTCTAAATAAAATTCTAAATGCATCGTAGATCAAGAAAATATTTGGTTTCATGCATTTATATAAATTTAATATTTGCACATTTGCAACATCCAAAGTCTAAAAAAATTGACGGAAATACCCTAATATTAACGTTGGATATAGGATGCTGTGTAATAGGACCTACGTTTCTACGTTATTTAACGACGCCGTAATATCGACGATGATTGGCGGTAATAGGGCCTACGCATACCCCCCAGCCGCAATATTTTGGGCTAACGGCTGGCTTGAGAAAATTTACGGCGGCTTTTCGGCTAGCCGTAAAATGACGTAAACTACCTTTTTCGGCTAGCCGTAAAAAATACGGCTTGAAACATAGTTCGTTCAAAACGTGTATCGACTATAGAGTTCCAAAAAGCGAATTAATTAGACATTGACATCTGCTACAATGCCATAAAAATAAACAATTAGTGGCACACAAAAAGTCATTGGAAACAGTACAGTTTCAATAAGTCCGAACTTGTACGGTAATCTACAAAGTCATAATACTTTGAAACCAGCGGGAAAACTTTACAACCAGAACTTTGTGCGTGTTCTAGCTGAATTAGCTGAATATGTTTCGGCGGCTAGCCGTAAAACATTCTCGGCGGTTTTTCGGCTAAGCCGTAAAATTTCCGGCGGCTAATCGGCTTGGACAAAAATTCGGTGGCTCGGCGGCTATGGCGGCGGCTTGGGGGTATAGGCCTACGCGATGATAGTATTATATAGAGGTTGGTGATGTTTGACGCTGGTTCCCTACTATACGGTATTTGGAGTATGGATTACTGCATGAAATGAGACTAGAGACGACTGGCCTGGCTTTTGGCTTACAGTTTGGGTTCTGTGTTGGATCAGCGACCAGATGCCAGAATAAAGCCAGCAGGTAATTTACCATCGGAGTCAAAACGACATTAATTATTCAGAGGAGTTAATTGTTTTCTAAACGCAGCTGAGTCATCAAAGACGCTGTAGCTGCTTCTCCGTTTCTCTTTCATCTACTCTTCCATCTTCTCTCCCGTTTATTCTGCTCCTTTTTCGACCGAGCTTCTCCAACGGATTGCGATTCTCGATACGAAAGCAACCATCGATTCAGGTCTTATGCGTCATGACAACAGCGCTATATAAATCATTAGATTATATTCTCTTCATATTACTCTTAATTCTTTTCTACTTCTTCATCTTCTCCTTTAATTTCTCCTCCTCGATCGTCCTCGTCCTCCTCTTGCGCTACCTCTCTTCCTGCTCGATCATTATTTTAGTTCTCTTCCTCATTCTTCTACTTCTCTTCTGTTTCTTCTTCTTCTTCTTCTTCTTCTTCTTCTTCTTCTTCTTCTTCTTCTTCTTCTTCTTCTTCTTCTTCTTCTTCTTCTTCTTCTTCTTCTTCTTCTTCTTCTTCTTCTTCTTCTTCTTCTTCTTCTTCTTCTTCTTCTTCTTCTTCTTCTTCTTCTTCTTCTTCTTCTTCTTCTTCTTCTTCTTCTTCTTCTTCTTCTTCTTCTTCTTCTTCTTCTTCTTCTTCTTCTTCTTCTTCTTCTTCTTCTTCTTCTTCTTCTTCTTCTTCTTCTTCTTCTTCTTCTTCTTCTTCTTCTTCTTCTTCTTCTTCTTCTTCTTCTTCTTCTTCTTCTTCTTCTTCTTCTTCTTCTTCTTCTTCTTCTTCTTCTTCTTCTTCTTCTTCTTCTTCTTCTTCTTCTTCTTCTTCTTCTTCTTCTTCTTCTTCTTCTTCTTCTTCTTCTTCTTCTTCTTCTTCTTCTTCTTCTTCTTCTTCTTCTTCTTCTTCTTCTTCTTCTTCTTCTTCTTCTTCTTCTTCTTCTTCTTCTTCTTCTTCTTCTTCTTCTTCTTCTTCTTCTTCTTCTTCTTCTTCTTCTTCTTCTTCTTCTTCTTCTTCTTCTTCTTCTTCTTCTTCTTCTTCCTTTCTGACATTGACGAATCGATGTTAGTTATTCAGTTATTCGCTTATGCATTCGTACTATGACAGGATGAAAAAGGC
The DNA here is from genome assembly GCA_020284085.1 of Aporrectodea caliginosa. NCBI lineage: Eukaryota > Metazoa > Annelida > Clitellata > Crassiclitellata > Lumbricidae > Aporrectodea > Aporrectodea caliginosa. Next base: position 184,311 of record JACEVL010001250.1, on the reverse strand, counting down.
TCTAGATAAATCGTCGGATGCCGTAGCACTTAGAAGGTGCGTGCAGACTATGCGCATAAATATTCGGGCAAAATAAAGAAGTTCGTGAACGAAAGAGTTGAGGGTAATAACTTGGACGCATCAGCTGAACCGAGGAAATTGGATGTTTGGTTTTAAAAAAATAATATAAAAAACAACGACCGGTCAGATCTATAGTATTAATATTAGTCTCGTAGACTAATATTAGTCTACGAGAGACTTGGCTAAAGCTACCCACAGGTATGGCTCAGTCCAGGTTAGCTGAGATATTATTGGCTACAGTGTATAGAGAGAACTGGAAAGCCTATGTCAATATCGTTCGGCTAGCTGCGACAGCCGGGGTGATGAAGGTGACCAAAACAGGATTTGATCCTGAAAGAATGCACAGGCCTCAGTTGCTTTGGCGGAAAGCCAGAGAAAGAATTCGAAGCTGTGGGGGCGATCATGGAGAAAATAGTCATTATAGCGTAAGCTGGACATGAGAGATTGGGTAGAACATAAAAACAGAAAAACAACGACAAATTACAGTGAGCTTCTTTTGTCTGAGTGTGTTATCAATACTAAAATTTAGTTTACTTTTGAAAATCCTCAGGTCTTCGCACTATAGACAGTGTCCAATAAGAAGACAATATGTCGAACTGTCAGGCGTTTTGCAGAAATTCTCCATTGAAATATTTTCCATTTATTTCGACCATTGTTGCGTGATTGGTAGCTTCAGCGAACGATACACTCGATTGGTGATCATGTCGTCGATGGCTGACTTTGCCGTGTTTGCTTTTTTCAGTTGCGGCAATTGCGGGTCATATCCCGTTCACTTTCACCTAATGCCGCACTTGCCCTTCTTCATGCGTTTTTATGTAGTAGGATTGACTACTGCAGTGCCATCTATGCTGGCCTCCCCTTGGGTCGCATTGCTCAGGTTGAGCGCGTGCTTCGTGCAGCTGCTAGCCTTGTTTGTGGTTTCTCTAAAGTTGTGTCGCATTATAGGCGTGACGAACTCCACTGGCTTCCTGTTTCCAAGCGCATTCAATTTAGGATTTCAATTTGGGTCTGGCGGTGCAAGTTAGGGAGCGCCCCAGCCTACTTGCGCGAGTTCTGTTGCTCTATCTCAGGTTTTGCTGCCCGCAGAAATATTCGTTCTGCATCTCGTGGCGAATTCGCTGTTCTCTTTGCGCGTAACTTCAAAGATGCAACTTCGTGCCTTCTCAGTGATTGGGCCGACCACGTGGAATAATCTTCCTTTTGGTCTGCGTTTTTTTTAGATAGAGATTCTACATAGGCTACACCTTTTACAAGAATTTGAAAACTGTTCTTTATCGACGGAGTTGGGCTGGGAGCGCCTCTGAGTAGATTATCTTGAAGGGGCGCTATGTATGTCCTCTGAATGAATGAATGAATGAATGAATGAATATCGGAATGTGGCTGTAATCGTGTCGACGTGGTAGGGGTCTTCGAGCTACGAACTTTGCGTACGAAAAGTGTACGAAGTGACGATCAAATCGTTATTTTGCGTATAATATTTATGACAGCTAGAGTTTAGCTGCGTACAAACTCTAAAAACTTAGTCGAGCCGGTAAATGTAGGTAGTTAGAATAGAATTAAAAATGTTAAATTAGTGAAAGACTACAAATGGACAAGACATTTTTGTTTGCGTATTTAAACCACAGATAATAGATAAAGCGTGCTATAGGTTAAACTATCGGTTTACTACAGGCCTAGGCTACTAGTGTAAACGTTTCATTATAACTCAAGGGTCCTTGATCATCAATAGATCGTATTTTTACACACTGCTATATGCCAAGCATAAATATAAAATTGTCTAGTATCATGTCACTATGTAGTTAAGACAGTCGACATGCTGTCAAATCACATCGTATAGCGCAGTGACGAAGTCAGTTTAACCAAAGCCAGCCGACCAATTGATTGTAGAAGGAGAACCGATTGAGGGAGGCGTCCGTTATGTCATTAGGTTGGTGTAATGTCCATCAACGCCTAAGATGGACTGTCAGTTTTCGGGTTGCGTTACGATTTATTATGCATTGATTAGGAACCTAACCTGTTCAACATGAAGCCATAATATGGTTACTGCGTTTAAAATAAATCAAATATTTAATTATCTTTTGGCTCAACTTAGCCAATAGCACTTGATAAATGGCGCACTGCACTTATCGTATCACTTAATGCTGAGGGTGGCAGAACAAATGTTTCATTTTGTCGTTGGTGCCGATGATGTCTGGGGCAAGGGAAGGATGGACGGTCAACTGTACAGCGTTCACCTCTACCTGTTGGGGGGGTCTATGAGTCAGTCAGTCGATCGAGTGAGACTGCCTTCGAAGTCCACAGACTGAATGCATTGAGCGTCGTCGATCGATCCCAATCAAAGGCTGTCGTAGTCGTCACTCCTCCTCTTTCTCCTCTTTCTCCTCGTCCTCCTGGTTCTCCTCCTCTTCCTCCTCCTGCTCTCTGCTCCTCCTTCTGCTCCTCCTTCTCCACCTCCTTCTCCTCCTCCTCCTCCTCCTCCTCCTCCTCCTCGTCTTCCTCCTCCTCCTCCTTGGTCGTCTCGAATTGATTCGACGTCATTTGTCATCTGACGACGGTCTCCTTGTCTTCGGATTACACAGAATTGGTCTGCTGCTGCTGCTGGTGGTGATGCAACTGATGAACGTCGGTTGCTCTAACGACGGCATCTAGGTCTCATCGAAGAGACGCATCGACGCCAACTCCTCTCTCGGTCATGTGTTTACTGTCGCAGCGTCATCACTACTAACGGAGGAATGCTCTCTCCAATCCTCCTCCTCCTCCTCCTCGTCCTCGTCCTCCTCCTCCTCCTCCTCCTCCTCCTCCTCCTCCTCCTCCTCATCTTAGTCCTCTCTCAGGCTCATTCCGTCTCTCTGTTCGTTCATATTCTTGCGCTTATTCCCTCTTCCCTCTCCACAATCCACATCCTTCTTCTTCCAATCCATAGTACAGAGAAAGAGAGAGACAGACAGAGACACAGAGAGACAGAGAGACAGAGACGGAGACAGAGACAGTGACAGAGTCAGAGAGAGAGAGAGAGAGAGAGAGAGAGAGAGAGAGAGAGAGAGACACCCTTCGCTGGTTAATTGACAATTCAGTTATGAGATCGATCAACCCCAGACACAACCACACCATCATCATCATCATCATCATCATCATCATCATCATCATCATCATCATCATCATCATCATCATCATCATCATCATCATCATCATCATCATCATCATCATCATCATCATCATCATCATCATCATCATCATCATCATCATCATCATCATCATCATCATCATCATCATCATCATCATCATCATCATCATCATCATCATCATCATCATCATCATCATCATCATCATGAACATCATCGTCAACCGTAGCAGTAGAATTTTACGGCGGTGTCGGCAGTTGCATCATCAACATGTTGAATCAATTAAAGGCGGCATAATGCCCTTAAGACTTCGGATCAACGCACTTCCTCCTTCACCTTCTCTGCATAGAGACCTCTGCCGGGAAACTACCTAAGTCTACCTTGACAGTTATTTGAATACTGTGACTGTTATAAGTGTCTTCTTTTGTAATAAATACACGCTCCTCACCCACGCACCACACACACACACACACACACACACACACACACACACACACACACACACACACACACACACACACACACACACACACACACACACACACACACACACACACACACACACTCACACACACACACACACACACACACACACACACACACTCACAGACACACACACACACACTCACAGACACACACACACACACACACTCACACACACACACAGACACACACTCACATGCACACACACACACACACACACACACACACACACACTCTCTCTCACAGACACACACTCACAGACACATGCACATTTGTTACGGTCGAAAAACCGTTCGGCTTTGGTAAATCACATAATATCGATGTGTTTGTGCGTGTCATTCCGTGTGAGTCGGTGAGCAGTTCGGTGAGTGTCGTAGCTGCATGGTCGTTCAGTAGTGCCTGATGAACTGATGCAAAGACTATGCAGCTGTACACAGTAAAGAAGGTCAAATAGTGCCAAGCTTGTGTTTTAAGGCGTTCGACGATATTGATTTTATATTGAGACGCTTTTGAAACGGAAGAGTCCAGCATAAAAGGCATTTCTGAATTACTGTGAGAGAAGTCGAACCTTTGACGTTGAGTTGAACGGTCTTGCTCTTGACCGGGAAGGTGTTGATCGTGCACCTGTATTGGCCATTGTCATCCTTCTTAGTGTCTCTGATCTGAAGATTCCAGTCTTTGATGAGAGGGCGATCGATGCTGAATCGAGAGTCATCGATGACACGACGTTCCTCGTACGTCAGAGGAATTGACAGATGATCGAGCCAGGCAACCTGTCGTCATGCATGAATGAATGTATGAGTAAATGATAATAACTATTCAACGAATGAATAAATCGAAAGAACCTAAAATGAACGAATAATGACATGTAGGCATGACAAAGGCTCTGTTCTTGGACCTCTTTTGTTTATCCATTTTACTATTCCATTCATGCATCTTTTGTTGACCATCACCTAGATGCTGATGACACCCAATAATTCATCTCGTTCTCTCCAAACAGCTTCTCCAACTCATTAGGTCATCTTCTCCATGTGGTTACACAAATGAATGACATCTAACCTTCTGTGCTTGACCCCAACTAACAAAGAATTTCGTAGGCTATTTATACACCTGCGTGACAGTTCAAGAAAATTCCAGTTCCCTCAATTTCCATCAACCTAGACATGCATATCCCCAAATGTTCACAAAATTTTCTCTTGTCCGCAACTTAAGTGTTTTTTAACCAAATCCGAGCTTCGTCAATCATATCACCTACCTTTGTCGCTCTTGCTTCATGTATCTCCGTGACCTTCGCAGAATCCGCTCTGTGTTTTACTTCGAAACTTTCATATTGCATATAAAATTATTATCGTTACGTCCATCGTCATGCTAAACTAGACTACTGTAACTCTCTCTTCCTGAACACAGACATCACCCAAATAAAAAGCCTTCAAGCTATTCAGAATGCTTTCGCTCGTGCTGTCACTAAAATCCTAAAGAACCATCACATCACTCCTGCCATCAAATCACTCGAACGTACAGAATACATAGAAAGTGTAATGCTGACCTTGTACTTTCCGAGGTGATCGATGGAGCAAGGCAGTAACGCCGCCTGACCAGCAATGACTGTGATATTGGCAAACGGAACGTCGAACTCTGGGTTCAAACCGAGCACTACAAAAACAAAGATAAAATAATCACCATTGTCTCAATATTCATCATCGTTACTTAGTCTTGGTCTTCATCAGCGTCTACGTCTTGTTCTCCGTCACAGTCTGTTATTGTCTTGGCTTTCATCGATCGTAGCGTCGTTATTTGGTCTTAGTCTACATGCACATCATCGTTATACTGCCTTGGTCTTAAGTATCGTCAGTGTTTAGGTACTCATCGTATTCGATTGTCATGCTTTTAATCGTTTTACTTTAAGAGCTTCTAAAGCACCACCTATTCAACTAAGACAATATAGACATTAGCTACACCTTTTGGGCAAAGTGTTTCTCGTCATGAGCTGTGAAGAGGGCTTCATAAAGCAGAAATGCAGGCAGCAGTCGACTTTTCGTGAAATTTTGACTCCTGAAGTACGAATGGCTTCGATGTCTTACATGTTCAGAGTTCAGCTGGACAGAAGATTTTGGACGAAGCAGAAGAACTGATGGGATTTCGTGTAAATAGTTGACATTACACATAGTTAAGAAATGTCGAAAATAAACCGAAAAAGCGCTGAACTTGACAAAGAAAGAGTTTTCATAAAAGGTTTCGACTCTGATGCAACAATTATGAGCTCGTAATAAATGATAAGGGGCCGTTCACATATTATATAACGCTCAAGGGGTAGGTGGGTGGGTTTCTGTTTTGTTAGCGTTATAGGTTTATGGTGGGTGGGGTAGGTTCAAGGTTTCGTTATATAACAAACTTTTTCAGCTTATGCTATTTTGCTTGTTTGTCTGACCATTGGACTTTCACTGTAATATTTTAATAAATATTCTTCATTACTAATTGTGTTTTAGTTACTTACTCACTCAGTGCTTTGCATAATATGGGATGTGGCTAGCTGGTAGGTAGCAGCGCTCTATTTCAAACTATTCGAGGGTGGCCATATTGTTCATTTACGACGCATTCTCAATCAAGAAATCAATAAATTTCGTTTAATATTCAAAGTATCACACTGACAGGTCGCAACTTGTGACAAGTATAAGGTAACAAAATTGTCTTTAATAGCTCTGAGAGTTAGCCATGAATTAATTGGTTATTATACCATTGACTCAGTTCTGACAGCTACAAGTTGAAAATAAGATAATTAGAATAGTGGTGTTGTAAGTTACGGCAGCTTAAATGAGGTGATGAATGAGCGAATGAGGTGATAAATGAGTGATGTGATGAATGATTTATAGACTGGGGGGGTTAGGGGGGTAGGAAGCATATCTGTTATATAATATAGGGGTGGGGGGTCACAGCTGCTGTTATGTAACGTTATTAGGGGTGGGGGTAGGCAAAAATTGAGATTTTTTGCGTTATATAATATGTGAACGGCCCCTAAGACTCCAGACAAGATATTTATTTGTCGCTTAGTGAACGTCGTTCGACGTCCAAAGAAGACGATTTTGCTGCCGTCTTTCGCTTTCTCTTTGGGTGTGTGTGTGTTTATATAATTTTAACAACCCTTGCGTACACTTTGCCGCCCTTACACAACGCATTCTTTGCCCGTCTTCTCAAACCTCGGTACGTCCATCTACCCGTCCAATATCCAACAGATCTGTCCCAGAGTCAACATTTACTATTCATATAACTTAACCACACAGGTGGCCAACGTGGGTACGTTACAGCAGCTCAAAGTCGTGTTTGAAAGGTAGGCCTAAGTTGAAGGCCGATAGCAGGCCACCATAGTGTCACTATGGCCCACCTCAGGCCAACATTGTATATGTTCACCGTTATGTTATGCGTTTCAAAAAGACTGACTTTGCGGCTTAATTAATCTATCGAGTTTTTAAATATTAGATGTTTCACTCTCAAAATAATACAGTCTCACATAGACTATGGACTTTTGAGATTTGATTAAACTGCTCTTATATATAGCCATTGCATAACATATAACGTGCGTTAGAGATAATTGAAGTTAACACTGTTCACCTAATCACAAAGAGTGACAATGAACCGCTGGACTGTTAAACCGTTTCTAAATGATAACAATACAGAACATATTACTTGAACTTAATATCACTCTAAGATATCACTTACATAAAAATAAAAGCAATATAAATATCAATCAAATTATATAGAGCAACTAAACAACTAAGATAAATGATAAATACTTGTTATATCTGGTTTACTTAATAGCTATAATAATTATAACCTCAAAAACTAAACATGTTCTAGTCATCATCGTAATATTACGGTTGAGTATTTCAACAGTACTGAAATTGACCCCAGTGTACTATAAAACTAATACTGATAAATACTTGTTATAGCTTGAGCCTATAGACTGTTGAGTCTAAACTGCACTTGAATAGCTTGAATCGCTGGACACCAACGATTCAACGGTTCATTGTCATTCTTTATGATTAGCAATGACACTATTTTGGCTACATCTAGGCAACCGGAATTGCGCAAGACTTAGATGATAGCAAACTATGTTGGAAGACAAATCAAACAATGCCTTGCGGTGTATTTGAGTAGGCGATAAAATGTCAGAAACTGATCTTTCATTCATTAATGCCGCGATTTGTCGTATCACGGATCAGGATGATAATTATAATTCACCCAACGCTGTTCTTCATCCACGCTACTGCTTCTGCTACTTCTGCCATTGTGTACATTTAAAGAATATTTTAAGACATTGAAAATACATCGTGCCTTAGTTGAAAAGTCGCACTATACAAGACATTACCACTGCGACAATCAATTGAGTTCATCTAAAGATATTTCGTCAGCATGAACGTGCATGTGTTTAGTGCACTGTACAGTGAGAGACTCCACCTTTATCAATGCTGGAGTCGTCGTCGTTATCATAAGCGTCGTTGTTGGCGTTGATTAGCTGGCGGCTGTTGTCTGTCTGTTCTGAAAAGCAGATCTGTTGCTTATAAATTCTGAAACTATTGAACGTTATTTGCAAGGGCAACCCACAATGTTAGTGGCTGTTTCAGTAGGCCTACTACAATTGTAATCCAGGCACATATGACAGAACTATGTATTTATACATAATTACATATGATTTTATGTATATATATACAAAATAAGATAAGTTACCCAGTCCTGTTTAACGCATTTCAAGTAGTCGAGTTGTGTTCAACCAAACATAGTGTACACATGCATTTATGGTGGTGGTGGTGGTGGTGGTGGTGGTGGTGGTGGTGGTGGTGGTAGTAGTAGTAGTAGTAGTAGTAGTAGTAGTAATAATAATAATAATAATAATAATAATAATAATAATAATAATAATAAAATAATAATAATAATAATAATAATAATAACAATTAATAATATAAACGCACAGAAATCTCTCTGCCTGCGTGCGTGCGTCTGTGGCGTAACGATGTTTCGCAAGAGTTACTAGCCGAAGGTCTTTGTGTGACGTCACAATAATATTGTGACGTCACACAAAGACCTTCGGCTTGACCGTTGTCATAGCAACGCAATATATTTCTCAACAAATTACGGAGCATAGCTATTATACAGGCGTTCATGGACGGACGGTTGGAGGTAGGGAGGGAGAGATGGAGGGCCATAAGAGGGAGTGGGAGTTGGAGGAGAATGAGGAGAGGAGCAGGGAAAGGAGGAACGGAAGGGGAGTGGGAGGTGGAGTGGAATGAAGAGAGGGGTGGGAAGGGGCAGGGCAGGGGAGTGTGAGTATATAGAGAAGAAAGGAAGGTGATTAAGAGGGAAAAGGAAGGGCAGTATGAGGGGTAGAGAAGGGGTGGGAGGGGTAGAATAGGGGTAGGGAGGGGTAGAATAGGGGTAGGGGATGGGAGGGAAAAACAGAAATGGGAGGTTATGGAACCGGAAGGGGAGAAGGCGGGGAAAGTGGTGGGAGTGAAAGTGGAGGGGAAAGTGGAGCAAGGGAAAGGGAAGTGGAGAAAAGAGGGGAGCGCTAAGCACGGTAAACTTCACCGTCTTAGGACGGGCAAACATCTAGTAATAATAATAACTATACAATTAATAATAATAATTATAATAATAGTATAGTAGTATAGTAGTAGTAGTAGAAGTAGAAATAGTCATGGTCGATGTTCGACAACTTCTTTAGACTTCAGAGGATGCGTACGTGTACATGTACATGTACTTAATATTTTGTTTGCTATTTGTCAAAACCGCCTCAGCTAAATTATGCATTTACTTAATGCTGTAAAATTCTAGACTCAGACTCTCCTCCAATTGTCTACGGTACCTTACGATGTCTGATTGGAGTTGACAGATGGAAAACATTTGCATTTTTTTCAGTGTTTTGATGTATTGTAACTGAACATTTTCAGGGCCTTACAAGTAGCTATGGAAGACGTTGCTCACCAGTCAACCATAAAGTAATGATTCTAAAAGGTAGGGGTCGTTTCACAGAACCTGCCTCGCCGTTGCGTTAACGAGTCCAAGAATTCCCGAACGGAGGCATTACAACCAGCTTTCCATGGACATTGTACAAACATGAACCAATAGATGGTAAAGTTATAACCACGAGAATTATCCAGCAAATTCTTTAGTCATGACGAATTTTGAGTCTAGGGTGATGTGCTGATGTTTTAAATTTGATGTGACTGGTAGAAAGAGCCAGCATGTGCTCGATGAAAAGTATGTACATCGATAACTAATAATGCATGTCAAACAATTATCAAGGAGTGTTACGTCGTCGTAGTAAGACAAAGCTATTAATTGGGAGCAACAGGTGAGCTAAAGGGACAAATCCCTCTAAGCAGGGGCATAGTTACAACATGGAAAGCGTGTCTGGTTCATTTTACAAAGAAGAAGAGGGAACTGGTTCTAGTGTGAGCAGTTTAACTTAACTACGAGATCAGAAACAAAGTGACACATATTAGGTACAGTAACCAGGATTTAGGTACAGTAACCAGGATAGACACGACAGAAGAAAAAAGAATAATAATACATTCAAAGATAAAAAGAAACGATCCGATGCAGCATGAGTAAGCTCTCATGCCAAATTAAATAACATAATGCAGTGTGTGCGTGCGCACCAAGTATTTGAAGAGTGCAAGGCTGGTAGCAGAAGGTATGTTCATAGGTAGGTTATTCCACGTAACTGGGCCCTGAAATTCGACAGAAAATTTGCGATTGTTAGTTCTTCTGTAGATGCATCTGTAGTCTCTGTTACCTCTAGTGAAGCCAGGAAGCAAAGTAAATATAAGAGTAAAGTAGGATGAGAAGAAAGGAGGGAGAAGGTTGTTAGTCTATTGGTATACATAAGTCTGTACAAATCCAGTTTGCTCAATGTTTAAGAGTTTGTGCTCGGCGAATAAGGGACCAGTGTGACAGAGTCCACTGGATTTAGTGATGGTCCTTTTTTGTAGCGTCTTTAGCGCATTGAGATGAGCGTCGTAAGTAGAGGTCCAGATCACGTTGCAGTGTGTAAGATAGGGATAGATTAATGTAAAATAGAGGTCCTTTGGTACACGTAGAGGGATCAAATAAGAGACTCGCGTAGTGATTCCTATCAGCTTACTCTTAGATTTTTTGCTTATTTCATCAATGTTAGTGAGGAAGTTTGTTGAAGGGACTTGGGGAATAGTTGTGTTATCTATAAGTGTTGGGTATTAGATTTTTATCGGAGCGAAATATGACGTAGTTAGTTTTAGTTAGGTTTAATGAAAGTTTGTTTGCTTTAAACCAGTCGCTAGCTGACATTAACTCGTTGTTTACTGTTTGGAAAAGGTGACCGTAAGAGGCACGAGATAGGAAGACGTTGGAATCGTCTACAAATAGTGTGTAATGTAAATAGATGATGAGTTCGGAAGGTCATTTGTGTATATTATAAACAAAAGGGGTCCAAGGATTGACCTCTGAGGGACGCCGATTTCTATAGCCTGAAACTTGAAGAAAACCGACTTATGAAGACCGACCTACGCGTACGGAGGATGAGAACGCGCTTCGGCGATCGCGCTTTCTCGGCCTCTGGTCCCAGATGCTGGAACAGTCTTCCACCCACCATCAGATTGGCCAGCTCAGTAGATTCCTTCAAATCTCAGCTCAAGACATATTTATCTTCTAAGGCTAATTTTCTGTGAGGTGCCCTTGTAGCGTATGGCCGAGTTACGGTGCAATATAAAATTGTCGTTATTATTATTATTATTGTTGTTATTATTATTATTATTATAATTATTATTATTATTATTATTATTATTATTATTATTATTATTATTATTATTATTATTATTATTATTATTATTATTATTATTATTATTATTATTATTATTGAAAAGTTTGCCATTACACAGAACCTGCAGTGATCGATTACAAAATAACTTTTTTAGGCAAAGGAGTGCATTACCTCTGATTCCGTAGTGATCTAATTTGACAAGGAGAATTTTGTGGTCGACCGTATCAAATACCTTTGCCAAATCTAGCAAAAATACCAATTGAATATTCGTTATTGTCCATGGCCCTAGTTATTTTGTCATGAATATCAATCAAGCACATGGAGATAGAGTGGCCAAGTTGAAAGTCGTGCTGGAACGGATATAAAATATTTTTTGTTTTCATTCATTCATTCATTCATTCATTCCGGATATTTATATATAACGCCTCTTCAAGAAGCCTACTCAGAAGCGCTCCCAGCCACGGCCAAACAGAAAGGACTTTAGCAGTTGGTAGAAAGCAGGCAAATTATTCCGGGGCAGTAAGCGTAACGTAAGCGAGAGCCCATTCCAAGTGGAGGGGCCAACAGCTCCCCCTTAGTCGAAGAGCGCAGAGCTCGACGAGAGGCTAAGTCGGAAACCGGGCGACAGAGATCAGATAAGTAGGACGGAGCACTACCATAATAATATTCTGTCACGCATTACTCTCTCGAACAGTTTGGAGAAAAATGTCAATATAGATTTGGGTATGTAGCCTACGTAGTTGGTTATTTTCATTTTTAGTGCCTTGTTTGTGTCTCTATGTATGATAATATAATGTAGGCTGGCGTAAAGAACCCCACTTGTAATTTTTAGAGTGACGTTATATAGTTTCCTTCTTAAAGAAATGAATAAAAACATTTGTATATCTTGTTTCAATTGTCAATACGCAGACTTGTATACGAGACATAAAACTCGAGACCAAGACCGAGACCGAGACAGTGGGGTCCGAGACCGAGACCGAGACCGAGACAGTGGGGTCCGAGACCGAGACCGAGACGAGACACCAGATCCGAGACAGTTCGAGACAGTTCAAAACGAGTGAAATGCACATTGGACCCAAGTCCCGAAACAATTTTTCTCAACTTTTGAAGTCTAATACAAGGGTCAAGTCACTGAAATCAGCCGATCACCTGAATTGTATAAACTATAAAGAAATTAAATATTTCAGCCATTCTGAAATCTTCTAAATGATTCTAAAATTTAAACAACAAAAAATCCATATAGTCCCTATATGCCTATTAGCGATTTTAGCGACATAAGTCACATCACTCACCTTGAGAAACTAGATGTTGTTCCAAGCGTTTCGCTTATGTTGGCTTTACACAAACGACTAACGGCATGCCATTTATTTTGCTTTTCATTGATTTCAAACTGCGTGAATGCAAATTTCACGATTTCAGGTTCTTTATGAAACATTTTAGGATATTTGGAAATTTTGGACTGAAAATGCAAACTTAAGACCGCTTTTTTCAATACTCTTAAATCTTAATACCAGAAACACCGCTTTTTAAACTTCCTGTCTGTTTGGCACTTCCGATTAAGTAGTTATCCGTTCGGCACAAGACAATTTTATAGCGCAATACTGTACGAAGTTCCGAACAAAATACAGTTTGTACGAAAACTTCGGAGACCGCTTCTACAAGAGAACAAGACTTTCGCTTCGAGACAGTTTCCAAAAAGTCGAGAAATGACCTCGAGACCGAGACCGAGACCGAGACAGTGGGGTCCGAGACCGAGACCGAGACCGAGACATCAAAAACCTGTCTCGAGACGTCTCGAGACCGAGACAGTGTCTCGAGACAATACAACTCTGTCAATACGTCACATCAGGTCTGCTCTTACCAGCTACATGGTACAAGCCATAACCTCTTCTCTCTGGCTACTTTCGTCTCGATTATGCCAACTTGGTGTTTGCCTATCTCAGATCTTGAACTGAACAGGCTTTAACGCATCCAAAACTCTATGGCTCGCGTGGCGCTGCTTGTATCTTCCTGTACAAACTCGATAAACACATGAGCTGAAAACAACGACCCTTCTCTAATATATAGCCTATAGCCTATATAATATATATATATATATATATATATATATATATAAATATGGCAGACGACTTCCGTATCTTGGCTGGTTCAAAACGGCTGGCATTTGGGTGGTTGTTTTCAGCTCATGTGTTACTTTCAATGATTCTTTGAGCAGAAAATGACGTAGTTAATTATTGAAGAGCCAATAATTCCAACGCCTTCTACCATTTGTCCTCTTCCTCATTTTCGTTGTCCTTATTTCCTCTTCAACCGCTTCTCGTTCGTCCTCTTTACCTCTTTCACATTTCGCCACCTCCTCGGCATCCTCCATTTCCTTTCCTCCTCCTCCTCGTCCTCCTCGTCCTCGTCCTCGTTCTCCTCGTCCTCCTCCATCATTTCCTCTGCAATTCAACACTTCATCGACCAACTAGAGGAATAGACGACTGCAAGAAAGGAAGAGGATTTGGATATGAGGAAGGAAGGGCGAGTGGGAAGAAGATTTGGATATGAGGACGGAAGGGTGAGCGGGAAGAGGATTTGGATCTGAGGAAGGAAGGGTGAGAGGGAAGAGGATTTGGATATGAGGAAGGAAGGGTGAGAGGAAAGAGGATTTGAATATGAGGAAGGAAGGGTGAGTGGGAAGAGGATTTGGATATGAGGACGGAAGGGTGAGCGGGAAGAGAATTTGGATATGAGGAAGGAAGGGTGAGAGGGAAGAGGATTTGGATCTGAGCGAGGCAAAGAATCATTTGAATCTGATTCTTTGAATCTTCAAAGGCGGGATCATGATGATAAATTCTCGGAATGAATGAATAAATGAATGAATGATTTGTCTTCCCAAATGGTTGGCCTAATTGTTCAGAATATTGCGCAGACAGCACAAGGAAAGAAAGATCTGGTCGTCTGATTAAGCTGTCTAATGGAATTAGGCCTACCTGATGATTGCTATGGTATTGGGTCTAACCAAAGCTGCTTAACTTTTATTTTGAATCATAGTCCTTTAATTGATGTTTCAGAAAGCTAATATTTTTCCGCAGCACATTTTGGGCATGTTTTGCGGAAGAGTGAAAGGAAAGGAGATTGTCCATGACACAGCCTCTGGATCAAGAGTTAAGGATGGCCTAATTGACATGAAGTGATTACATACAGTCATTGACTGAATGAATAAATGAATGAATAATAATAATAATATGAGAGTTACGTGTCAGATGTCAATGCTTAAAATAATCAGAGGCAGTTAATTACGAAGGCAAGAGACAGAAGCGGATGAAACAAAACAAAATTGTTCTTGGTGCTGTCAGTTCTCGGTTCGAGGACGTTCGAAGACAGGACAAGAGGAGAGGAGGTCGTTTCGTCACCAATCGCTTGCAGGATAGCGTCGGATTCGTACTTGTTTCGAACTCAGCTGTTGTTGGATTCGATTGAATCATTCAAAATCCATTAGCTATTGTTTCGTTCTTCATAAAGAATAAATCGTCAATCATTATTGGGAAGTTGTTAGATGATACCATAACTGCCCTTAGCATGGGATACAGACAATTAAGTGTCTACAACGAAAGGCTAATGTGCATCTGTTGCCCGAATCTACACAGCACAAATCGACTTTCCATTTGGCTGCCCGTGTAGATAGATCTATCTATCGAGACTTAAATGCAGTAAATAAGCAAGCGGAAAATTGGCAGAAGATATACAGGTTCAGAGGAAATACAATAGTAGACAGATTGAGACCTTGTATATGATAATAATGGGTCTTCTTCTTCCGATTCTCAGCCATTAGGCAGGTTCGCAATCCAATGTTGCAAGCTCCCGAACAAATTAGGGTAATCAGGCATCTTATCCCTCTAGATCAGGCGTAGCAGATAATTAGACTACTAGTCATTTGTTTTTCTTTCTATCTCTCTGTACTAAGTTGCGGTTTGTTAACTTAACGTTTCAATAAAGGATATATAATTATATTCGTCTCGTTGTTTAGTCTCTGTCTTTCAGCCTGCTCTAACCGTCCCTCATCATCCAATCCAATGGCATCTTGCGAGGTCTTCCTTTGGTCTTTTTTCATTCCATTCTTCCCTCGATTGTAGCTCTTAGTAAAGAATCTCTCCTCTCATAATGAGTACAGTTCTAATATCCATTCAACCGAGTTCCAAGCAGCATGTCATTAGCAAGACTGTAGCGGTTATATAACGTCTTATAGGGAAGTTCCCGGTTTGCCTCTGGCAAGTCAAAATTGTGCCCGGGACCCTAACATACCGTCGTTCTATTTATTTGAAGTTACATTAATTTCCTGTGAATTGTATTAACAGTATTAGGCCTATATACGAGAGATTTAGGAATTATTTTTATATCAGATGGCGCAGTGTATATTGCACATAAGTCAGATTCTGCAGGGCCAAGCTTAGCGCCAGACTCTGAATTGTCGTTATATATACTGACGCTCGGTTACTAACTGACGACCGAAGCTATAATTATGTTACTGACGTAGCAAACGAAGTGACATTCGGCAGTTGCCACTCATTTATCTATTTTAGTAATGACCGGGTATTGTAATTGTAATTGCAAATTTATATGGCGCCATGTCAAGAGAGACTCAGCAGAGGCGCTCCTGTCCTAGCACAACCGCGATCGAGCAGAATGGTCTTCAAGCTTTGGCGGAAAAGAGACAAAGAGAGGCTGAGGAGTTCATTTCGCAGGTTGTTAGGTAACTTATTCCAAGAGGATGGACCGACCACAGCAAGGCTCTTATGCTGGGCCATGGAAGTTCCGTCAGATGGAACAACCAACGTATGAGTGACAGAGCGGAGAAATCTGCGACCAGGTTTGGAAGATACTGAGAGACAAAGGTCCTTGAGATAGATGGAGCAGATCCTGCTAGAATAGCTAGATAATAATTATCACGCATGAGCATCAAGATCTTAAACTCAATGCGCTTTTGCATAAGTAACCAGCGCAGATCTTCCCACGTGAACCTGGATATATGACTAAATTTGGAAATACCGTTGATCAGCCGACCCGCAGAGCATTCAACACTGATTTAAGCCGATTTATGCAGAATTGAGTTAAACCTGTATAAATGGCATTTCCATTGTCAACCCTGGAACATATGATCTCGCTTCGAAATGCTGAAGCTCTCTTTAGAACTTAGTCATAAAGTCAATCAGAAATGATAAAGACGATAAAGATTATAACAGAGGATTGAATTGCAATAGTCTAGGCTTGATGGGATCAGTGAATGGATCATTATCACTGAGAGACATTATTAATCTTTTGTAAATAATGATCACTGGATAAATTCATTGAACAGGTCCGAGGCTATGAGTCGTTATAGAAAAAATAATATGCAATGCAATCATTGATGTAATTTGCACAAGAACAGCTAAATCTCTTGTTCTTTCCAGCTCCGAATTAAAATCAAAGATTGACGTGAACTGATTCACAATACATTTTATAACTATTTCTTATCTATGTAAATGCTTTCAGATCACATTTTAGCCACCTGCATATATTTATCGATCACGAATAACAACAGTTACTATAAATAACTATTATCCTTATACTAGTGCTACACTTATACCCACATTTCACCGAGATTCAATATTTATAACTACAGGCCTATAACTTACTATTGCTTTTAATACAAATAATAATAATTATTATTTTTTTTTACCTGAGGTACGTGTAATCCTTCAGGACTTCAAAAAACACTAGGGATAACATTATTTATTATTTTCATTATTTTCCTTATTTTATTATTATTATTACTGTTATTTATTAACCAAATACTTATATTGCATTCACCTCAGAAGTGCGGGTACATGTAGCTTGATAATGTTAGATTGTTTACGAAAGGAAATATGAGACAGAGAATGGTTCCTCAAAACTGGTGGTGGTGAATTCCACAGACAAGGTCCATCTTGCAAAAAGGCAAGGAAAGCACACGTCTAATTTTGGTAAATTAGAATAAACAGCTGATCTTAAGTTTATCCTGATGGGATTAAGCAAGCGTGGAATGCACAAGTCAGAAAGATAGCTCGGTGCTAGACCATGAAATGCTTTGTATAACAAGGACAACAACTTTAAAGTGGACCCGAGCTGGACCTATTACTCCTATTATTTCTATTACTTCTGCTACAACTTTTTCTATTCCTATGACTAATAATTCATTGAGTGAGTCACTAAGACTAGCAGCAACTCTTTCGAGAAATAGTTTGCCTCTGACTGATTGACTACTAGCAGGCCTAAGGATTCGCAATTAAAAATTTGGTTTTCCAATTGTTATTATTATTTTTAGTGTTGTTGTTGTTATGGTGATTGTTGTTATTATCGTTGTTGATGTTTTTGCTATTCTTTTTTTATATTATTATCAGCGTATTGTTTACGCCCATGCTAGGTAGCGCGGCAAAGTTCGCTGCAAGTGCGTGATTCAGGTTGAATCAGATGCGTCGCACAGTTCGTCTGAAATGACAGCGCGTGCTGCCAAGACAGGTCTTAGGTGACTATAAAATGTACAGAATTATTCGATATATACAAACACTTTCAGACCAGTTCAGACCGGTTTAGCATAACAACACGATGTTAGATTTCATACTAAATTAGTCGTTAGAGAACAATCGTTTAGACTTTCAATGTTGTGACGATAGAGCTGATGAAATCATATTATTATTGAACAAAAATGTAGCCTACTTTTGCGAAATTTGACATTTCAGAAGAAAAGAAATTAAAGACCAATTTAGAGAAACATATAGAACTAAATACAGGTCTCCCTACTTTATAGACAAAAATCATCGGTACAGTCAAGGATAGAAAACGAGCTCAATGTGTAAGATATAGGCAGTGGAAAGGCCAGTCTTACAATTATAATTGTTTTTATTATTTGTTTACCCGAGGTACCTCAGATCCCTCAAGAATTAAAAAATTATCCGTAGATACAAAAATCCATTCTGGGAGGGCTAGACCTCGCCAAGATCAGGCGGAGCAAATGTGCCTAGGAAGGCGATGGCGTTAAATCGTTGGATTATGATGGCAATGCGCTGGAAAAGATGGCAGGTTTCTCTCGGATCCCCGGTTATACGAGAGAGACAGCGCCCCAAACTGTGATGAAAAGTAGGCCACTGCTGTTAATTGGACCAAGAGTCTCAAATGCTTATTATTATTATTATTATTATTATTATTATTATTATTATTATTATTATTATTATTATTATTATTATTATTATTATTATCATTATTATTATTACTATTATTGTTCGCTGGCGGGATAAATCTTTAAATAGCACTTTAGAAAGTTTCGAGTTTGCGATTAAGATTTCTGTGTTCTGCCGCCTTTAGCGCATTTGATTGGGTTCTGAAATTGACAGAATCATCTTTTCGTTTCGTTCGTTCAGATTAAAAAGTCCTTTTCTTCTTTGGCGTCCTACCAGCGACAGAAGCAGAAGAAGGAAAAGAGTGAATACAGACCGTGATAGAGAGCTGCCTGACATACGGTTGCCGTCACAAACATCATTCCAACCATAAGACTGCTCATCCGAGACTTGTCGTGAGTCTCCGTCGCTCGACCGAAGGGCAGCGCAGTTGGCATCATCATCATCCGGGACTTGTTGTTTCGTCGACTGCGCTGTGCCATCGCCATCATTCGAGTGACGAGGTTAGTGCCTGCAGCAGCGGCAAAAGGACCAACGCTTAAGTATGCAGTCGAGAAAGCGGGTGATCGAAGAGAAGAAAGTGCGACTGGCGCTCAACAGCAGAAGCACAGATAATTGGAGCATCTGATGAGGGACGGTATCAGCAAAGCCCTGCTCCCCATCGGCGCTCTCTCTCTCT
>JACEVL010001250.1:150000-160000 GCA_020284085.1 Aporrectodea caliginosa | reverse complement strand
ATTAATGAAACCTCAAATAAATAAAACGACGATAGGTAAGGGTCCCGAGCACAATAATCTTGATTTGCCAGAAGCACACAGGGAATTTTCCTATAAGCCGTCCTCGAACAACTACAGACTCGCTAATAACATCCTGCTTGGAACTCGGTTGAATCGATAACTATTCCTATTATTATCATAGACATGTTTTCATACTGTGGACAATGGTACTTTCTTTGATCTAGTTTGTCTTCTGCCAATATTTCGTCTGCTTATTTACTGTATTTAAAAATTCTCGATAGATAGGCTAAAAGCAGTGGAGAAAGTCGATTTTGTGCTGTCTAGATTCGGGCAACAGAAGCACATTTAGCAGAGCGACAGCATTCGCGTTACCAGTTCAGGACTCGATGCTGAATCCGAATGTTTATCTATCTTTAGCTCACCAGCAAAAGCACTGGTCAAAAACCCACAATAACTCATACTTGCCGTGACAGTGCCTTCAGTGCATAATAGACGTTTAATTACTACAGCTTAGGTTACTCATCAGGTGAGGTACACGACTCCGAGATCAAAGCGTTACACGGTGTCGCTGCGACCTTTCAGTAAAGTAAGAGACGAACAATCGTCAAAATGCGTTGTAATGGCTTTAGTGGAATTAGATGGTCGACAATGTCGAAAGCTGCACTCAAGGTCAGCTTCTTTCTGTACATACCATATATATATATAGTATCAGAGACTGATATCGTTTGGCGCATGTTTTTAAATAACGTAGTATCATTATAGATGTGTAGCAATTTATCCACTGATACTTAGGCCTCGGCATATCCCAGACACAGTTGACCTGATTGAAGTTTGTCACGAAATCAATCAGCATCAAATGCTTTCCACACACGTGAGCTCACATCAGTGAACTGAAATGAGAGTCGCAGAATTGAAACTATACTTATGGCAAGTCCGATAGTATAGAAAACAAATTCAGAGTATTCCCACATCGGTGAGTTGGGTTTCTGCCTGGATGAAACCAAAAGACTTCAGGAGGTCGGATGGTTCAAGGTCAAATGCATCATAAGCGTCATCCATATGTATACGTTGACATCTTCTGCGTCCGTTAACAAGTGACCCCACTATAAACAGCCTGTGTTTCCATGATCCGTGTATCTTCACTTAACAATAAATCATGAGCAGACTGTATTGGGTGACGTCCACGGCCATACATGTATGTCGGTGCAATAAACAGCTGTAGGCAACACATCAGAATTCAACAGTGACGATATCGTGTTGTCGATTTAAGGTCAAAGATATTTTCCTGACTCTAATAGCGACTTGGTCTATATATAGGCCTATAATTGCACTGAGACGTCATTCCCTCTCCCATCGTAGCCTACAGCTGGGCCATCTCCACCGTGAGTGAGAGGGTCATGCGTAGATTAACAAACTGTGCCGTTGCATCGATATCCAGGCGGAGGGAGTAATCAACGCAGCGTATACTGCGATTCACCTATAACACTGGACAACAAATTTTTGTGAAAGTCATGCCTCTCTGATAGTAAATTTGTAATTTCTGATAGGTTTCAGTGTGCTTGACACGAATATGACAATGAAATCAAAGAATTGGGTACAATTTCTAAGAAATCAGCAATAGTTTCTATTGTCATAGAACAATGCGTACATATGGCATGTAGGCTACCAGTAAAGGTCCGCTTCTACTTCTTACGCTGCATTGCCTGTCTCTTGTATAGCTGCTCAGGAGTCAGGATTCAACAGTAGTCAGCCAACATGGAAGTTGACCAGTTTCTGCGATATCGTGTCTCCATAACTGCAATGTCTTGGTGAAAACGTTCACCGTGCTCATCAGTAACCATGCCGCAGTTGTCGGGGGAAAATCCAAGTGGGAATGGAGAAAGTGGATCTTTAAGGACATATTGCAGCCAAGTTTGTGACACAAAGACAACATGTCCTCAACCAATTTCTTGTACTTTTCTGCCCTGACATTCCCGAGGTAGTTGGTTGACACCAGACGAAATGCGTCCCAAGCTTTCTTCTCGTCACCCTGAAGCAGGTTGTCGAACATCTCATCTCTGAATAGCTGATGGATCTGAGGGCCAACAAAAACTCCCTCTTTAATGTTTGCCTCGCTGAGTCGAGGAAATTTGACAGCCAAGTACTTGATCCAGTCCGGTCCTTGGACTTCACGAAGTTTTTCATCACATAAAGTTTGATGTGTAGCGATGATAGCAGGATTTTTGGGGTTTCTACCAGTGCTAGGCGTTGCACATTCTTCTCTCCGACGTTCAGAGATTTCCTCTCAGGCCAGTCTCTCCTCACATAGTGCAAAGTCATCCATACTTGCTGTATTGAAGACAGTTCAACAGGTGTTTTAGGTTGTCGTAGGTTTCCTTCATGTGGACCGGAATGGATGGAAGTTGGTTTTCATTATGCAGCAGCATTGCTTTATTGAGACTCAATTTCGCGGAGTCTATAAATAGTCGCCATTCTCGAGGGTCATGTTTAATTTTGAAGGCATTCAAGAGGCCTTCTATATCGAAGCAGAAGGCAAGGTCATCTTTCTTGCTGAAGTAATCCTCAAACTGCTCATGACGAATGCAAAACGAAGTCACTCGGACATTTTCCTGGAGAAGATTCCATTCTTGAAGTCTGGATCCTGCATTACTAAGTTTGACCACATCTCTGCATTTATGCGTAATGTCCTCCACTGGCTCCCGGTCCAGCAGTGTATCCATTATAGGGTCTCCTCCATTGTCTGGCACTGTGTTCTGGGCAGAGCACCTGTCTATCTTCTGGAGCTCTTTGCTTTAACCTCGGCCTGCTCTGGTCGCCGATCTCTGCGCTCGGCCTCTAGAGATGACTTCATAGTTCAGCATGCTCGCTGAGCCTCGCTCTGCTACTATACAGCGTCGGGCTTTCTCGATCGTTGGTCCTTTTTGGAATAGCCTCCCCTCTGACCTTTTGTGTTCTCCCGCGAGACCTCTCTGGATCTTTCTATAAACTATACTTAAGACTTTCCTCTTTGACCGGGCCTGGGTCGGGAGCGCCTCTGAGTAGTTATCTTGAAGGGGCGCTATATAAATTTCATAGATAGATAGATTACATCAGACAATGATGCACTGCCTTCGGAGGCGTGTGTATGGCTGGCTGATGCAATACGACGCAATATGTTGCAATACATAGTTTGAAATACAGCGTTGCGAAATGGTTACCTATATGAACTCAACGCGTACTGAGACATTTATACGTAACCATCTCTGTCTCTCCTAAACGAGAGCCAATCGACAAATTTTACTGTCATTTTCGTGTTCAGCACCTCAAAATTAGTAGATTGGCTATTTTCATTTAAAAGGCATTTTGTGTGTTGTCCAGTGTAATCAGAACCAGGACATATACATCATGTCATGTTGCCGAATTATATTCTGTAGGTCACCAGCTGATTATGTTCCAGATCCACGTTTAGACATCGTATACCTTCAAAGAATTACCAACAGGTCAGCCTGCATTGGCAGTTTGTGGTCATTCATGCACGAATTCTTAAAGCAAACATTGTTTACTCTGCAGTTTGTCATATCGCCTTTCAAGTGACAAATTCAGTTAAAAAAATGTTTTGTGCATGTTTTTAAGAAATGCTGAGACCAGTTCTTCAACGTTCTTTAAAGTATGGGGCCTAGGCAAAATTCGCAACGAACTTAATGTCAGTCAGTAATATTTCCTAAAAGATGCAAATGAGACGAGAAATGACGGGAACTTAAGAGTGAAGATTCGTCATTGTGCTTCTGATGGGTTTATCTGAGGCTTTGCAGTCAAGTAATTGGGAGAAATAGGAAGTAAGAGGAAGAGAGGACGGACAAGGAAGAGTGGAGAAAGAGGAGCAAAAGTGAAATGCGGATGGAAAAGAATAAAACGACGAGGAAAGAGTAGAGATGGGAATAGGAGGTCAGGAATCTTCCTTCAGATCTGCGTGTTCTTATAGCCAGAAAAACAGTTCTTTATCGCCGGAGTTCGGCTGGGAGCGCCTCTGAGTAGGTTATCTTGGAGTGGCGCTATATAAGTCCTCTGAATGAATGAATGAATGAATGAATGAATGAATGAATGAAAGGGAGGAGCAGAAGGAGCAGAACGAACAGTCGACGAAGAGTGTAGAAAAGAAGCTGATCCATCGATGGAATGCACTCTCTTTCAATCAGCAGCACTTCTCTCTTCAGCCACTCTCAGCAGCCAACTGATCCACCTCGCCTCCTCCGCTGCTTCCTCCCGATTCCTCTCTTCCCTCTTCTCTCCCTCTCTTTCTTCCCTTCCGCTTCTGCTTCCACTCTGAATTTTTAATGCGCTAAGGATTTCGCGCCGAATGATCTTGACCAACAGCGAAGGCGACCTCCACTTCCTCCTCCCCCACCCCCACCCACTCTCCCCCATTCGGCGCTAGATGAGTAGTTCATTTATAAGCAGAGAAAATTCCTCCTCTTCCTCGTTCTCCTAAATTCGTTCCTCCTCCTCCTCTTCCTCTTCCTTCCACTCTTCCTCCGTTCGTTAGAGCGCGCGTACGCACTCTGAAGACGAACACAGTCGACATCAGCCACCAATCTCTGGCAGCCGCGCCTAAGAGACAGACAGACAGGCAGACAGACAGGCAGACAGGCAGACAGACAGACAGACAGACAGACAGGCAGGCAGGCAGGCAGACTGACTGACTAACACAGTGAGGTCGAAATGCTATATATAATAATACTCAAACACCTATGGACACACGGAGAGACATACAGATATGAACATCAGATAAGAGCAGATGATTACAACAAATAAGAGCAATTGACAAGATTAGAACAGCAGATAAGAACAGTAAATAAGAACAATAGATAAGAACAATAGATAAGAACAGTTGGTAAGATAAGACGAAGAGATAAGACAGATAAGGACAACAGTTGAGACCAAATGATAAGAAAAACAAATGAGAACGTCAGGTAAGAACAGCAGAATATACAAATAACAGACCATGATGTAAAGACGAAACGCAGACGTAAAAACAGACAAGAAGTCGAACATTTCGCACAAATAAAGTCAAAAGAACAGACGAAAGCGAATAAGAGGACCGAGACACAGATAGATAGACAACCAGGCAGACCGAGACATAGGCAGACATAGATTCAGACAGACAGACAGACAGAGAGACGTGGACGTTGTTGTCCTATCTGCTGAGGTCGAGCGGTTGCGCATGCGCAGTTCACCGTTGACTGGATGATACGAACTGACGTGTAAGAATGAGGTCTTCGGCCGATGATCACCTGTCACATTCAGTCAGATGATGACGATGATGACGACGACGACGACGACTACGATCAACTAACAATAATAATGGAAATTATGCCGACGACGACAAAGGTGGTGAAGAAGTTGCTTTTGGTAATGACTAAGAATTGCGGAAATGTCTTTGACATATATATGCATGTAGGCTACTCTGCTAATCTGACGCTCGTTTAATA
Organism: Aporrectodea caliginosa; assembly: GCA_020284085.1. Classification (NCBI taxonomy): domain Eukaryota; kingdom Metazoa; phylum Annelida; class Clitellata; order Crassiclitellata; family Lumbricidae; genus Aporrectodea; species Aporrectodea caliginosa. Next base: position 154,532 of record JACEVL010001250.1, on the reverse strand, counting down.
CTCAAGTTTTGTTCGAATCTTTGATGAGCGGATTCCGAGTTGCGACCATAGGCAAGGTGCTAGCACACACGGACCTCTGTCACGGAGCATTGGAAATTGTTTTGAGCTGGAAAGAAGAACGTAGAGCTACGATGCACTAGTCTCATGTTCAGACCCGAAGATTCATGCATTGCCCGAAACAAGGACCGAAGAGAGATAATGACAGCCTCGCCAAGTTCCACTGTGGAACACGTGACCTTCTTCACCGTAACACTTTAGCGACGAGAGTGTACTAGAAGCGACTGATGATGGGAAACCAATCCAGCTCGTCGTTAAAGTGTTAAATTGAATCTGTCAAATCTAATAAGACCTACTTCAATTTTAGTCAAATCTTTATATAATAATGCCGTTAAAATCTAGCGCAAGGTGCTCCGAAATGCGCCAAATAAATTCCCCGCTGGGCAGATTATCGATGTTCTTGTTTAGCTGGAAGTGACTGCTACTGTTAGAAAGAACAAGCGAGGAAGGTGATCGATGCGATCGATTCTGTCTTTTTAAACTGGTTCCTGGATTTCAGGTGGACATAAAATCTGGTCAGAATGAACCTAAAGCATCTGGAGAGTCTTCGCTGACGAATCAAAAATATTCGAGCGACTACAGAGTAAGAAGAAGAAGAAGAAGAAGAAGACGCCGACGAATGTATTGAGATTAGCATCTCGGCTGAAGCATCCGGCGCAGCAATAGGCTGCTGCTGCTGCTGCTGATGGTGGTGGCGTCGGCGGTGATCTAGTGACCATAGCAACCGTCGATGCTGGTGAAAAGAAGGACGAGAGTTCATCCATAATGAATGATGTCATCATTCTTCGTCGTCAAGCGTATATCCCCACATCAGGAGAAACCACTTTACTCCGGACAGGTCTCTGGACTGCCACCGAGACACGGATGCCGCCACCGCCGCCGCTCAGCACCATCTCTCCCATCGTCTCCCATATACCACCAACCGACCGACCGACCGACCGACCGACTGACCGACTGACCGAAGGACGGACGAATGGACGGCGTATGGCGGCGGCGCCTGTCTGGAAATGACTAAATAGAAGAGGAAGCTGACATGTGGTCAGCCGCCTGAGGGGGAGGAGTAGGGCGGCGGCGGTGAGTCCTCACCCAGGGCGGACTTCGATTAAGGCTAAATGAACATCGCCGTCGTTGGTCGTCGTCCTCAGATCCATCGCTGCTGCGGATGAGGCAAGGAGGAGGAGGAGGAGGAAGAGGAAGCGGAGGAGGACCTGAGGAGAGTCGCTCGAAGACGGCATATAACGAAACTAAACTGACTACAGGCAGAATAATATATCGAAAGACATAAAAACAATTTGTGGACAATTAAGCCAAGTCAAGTCCCTAACAAATCCGGTCAATCGAACGCAAGCGTAGAGTTAACCGACCAACCACCCAGCAGGCCAACCAGCCACCCATCCACCCATCCACCCATCCACCATCCACCCAGCCACCCATCCACCCATCCACCCAGCCAGACATAGGCCTACACGGCATGAAGGAAGAGGATGAGTAGGGAAGAAGAGGAGAAAGAGGTAGAGGGTGTGTGGAGTGGAGGAAAAGGTGTGTAGGAAGAGAATTATAGGTCTATGTCTGGTGTGGAGGATAAATGTTCCTTTAGATGATCAGCTACAGAGATCGAGATGACTGTCTTTGAAAGCAGATGGACGCAAACGTCATCGCCTTCTCTTCACCCTCCTCCTCTTCCTCATCTTCCTTCTCCTCCTTCTCCTTCTTCTTCTTCTTCTTCTCCTCCTCCTCCTCCTCATCATCTTCCTTCTCCTCGTCCTCTTCCTCCTCTTCCTTCTCCTCTTCCTCCTCTTCCTCCTCCTCCTTCTCCTCCGCCTTCTTCTTCTCCTCCTCCTCTTCCTCATCTTCCTTCTCCTCCTCCTTCTCCTTCTTCTTCTTCTTCTCCTCCTCCTCCTTCTCCTCATCATCTTCCTCCTCATCTTCCTCCTTTTCACCTGTTCAAGTATCTAATTTTGACTCTTTCTTTTCCTTCTGCAGCTATCTGTAATTATTATTTTTCCTACTTCTTAACAGATACTTTAGTGGATTTAGCAACAATCAGTTATAATGTGCATGGGTGGATGGAGCTTATTGAAACTCAAGAATGTATTTTATTCATCCAGCAGCTGAAAAGCTCGACTTCATCCAACTTTTTGTCCAATCATCTAATTTTTGTCTCTTCTAATAAAGCACTATTACAGATGGCGCTCCATGCACATCCGTTCCACCAATAGAACAAATCGTTGACATCGTCCTTTTATACACAATTTGCCATCAGTGCTATCTGTAGTCAGACCTGCCATATATACAAACTGACAAACGTACATACTTACTCACATGAATGTAGCACACATGCATACTGTCAATATTGGACGCAAAGAAAGAATACAACTGATAACATAGCCATAATAATTAAAATACCAACAAATAATTTACGACCACATCCTCAGCTCTTAATTATTGAATTGCCTAGATGAATTAAAGTAGTTAATTGTTACAAACTGGATAAGTAGTCATTGCAAGGAGTACATGATATTGTGTTTGTTTCCTCTCATGTGATGATGAAACATCCAGCTACTGGAGCTTAATTCGCATATATATGCGGATTAGCACCTTCTTCCTATTGAATCGGTTAGCGCGCTGGACTGTCCGTCGAGAGGTCGGGGGTTCAACACTATACTATAGTTTGATGTTTAGTTATTAGATAGTGGCGCTTAATGAATGCAAAAATAATAACGATAATGATAATAATAGCCTACTTTAAAATGCTAATATCAATGATGGTCGGTAATTATGTTGTCGGTCATGAGGGGCCAAGGGTAAAGGTAATTGATGAAATGCCAGGACAGTTGCTGATCTGGATGATGATAACAACTAAAAGAAAACGACGACGATGACTGTGCTGACCACCTGTGTCATCAGCCACCCCCTCCCCCCACACACACACGGCCACCCGTAGATAATGGTGCGACTTCGATGTCACTGACATTATAGACGATGGCGTTCATTTTAACGCGCACATGCTTCATTGGTTACAAGGATATAGGCCTCGGCCTATACGTGTAATGTGCTATTATGATTCCTGTGATGATATATTAATGCGATTACCTGCAGTGAACCGATCATCATAGTGTATTACGAACGCCCTTCATAACGTCCATGGCTGCAGTGGCCGTCGTTCATCGTCCTACTTCGTCATCGTTCAGGCGGCATTAACTCTGCACTTCTCGAAAACTAATTTCGTTCGACGTCGTCATCACTTTGACCTCTCAAGCAATCGCCCTCCTCTGAAATGGTCATCCACAGCCACTGACCTACGAACGACTGCCTAAGACATCCGCAAGATTGAAGGTTCTGTAATTCACGATGAAGGTAAAGGTTCGAATTCAGCCGGGAAACCATTGCCACCTAGCAAGCAGATCTTCAGAGAGACAAAGAGGCGTGTATAGTCTAATGCACTAAATGCAGGTTACATACTCCGGTCACAATCTTGTGCCACGTCTCTGTCTTATGATTATATCATCTCTCTCTCTCTCTCTCTCTCTCTCTCTCTCTCTCTCTCTCTCTCTCTCTCTCTCTCTCTCTCTCTCTCTCTGCCATCATCCTGACTGGTTGTTTTGGTATACGTTGGCCATTCACCATTGCGTCTGGTGTTCGATTTCTTGTATGTCGTGCACATCATGTTCAATTCATCGTTAAACAACTTAAGGAATGGATTCCAAATGCCGTTGTTTTGGTGTGACCACAGTGACCTGTCTTTTCAGTGGATGTAGGCCAACGTTTCCATCCAGCCTGTAAAAGGCTTATGAGCCAATAAAGTCCTCACATTTTGACTCAGCCGCAGACATGTAACAAAAGTAGTAATGTTATTTAATTAGTCTGCGAAGGTAGCTTGGTTTCTCGGCTGTTTCCTGTCTGCGGTCTCTTCCCTATCGACGCTTCAGCTGATCTCAGCTTAGCCCAAAAAGAGAATTCCGGACAAATCTTTAGCGACCTTGTTTGTATACTTTGGCGTCTAAAGAGCTATTTGAAAGTCGATATTCACAATCAGGACGCACTGATCCATTTAATGCCTTAGGAACAATGACAGCAAACAATGTACCATACTCTATAGCGAGTGTATAGTGTACCCTATTAAAGACAGTCAAGCTGTACCGCTCAGGATCTATGTTATCCAGCACAATCAACATGATTTAAGGGAGCCTCGTCCACACGACGACAATCCGTTAAGATCCTGATTATGATGTCATTATCTACCATTTGGGTGAGAGGTCACTGGGTAGTCAGTCTGTTTCCACGAAACAGTGGCCTTATTAGTCAGCTGGCCAGACCTCTCCTCAGGGTCCAATCTAGGAGCTCCTAATTGTAATTAAAACCTTAATTGTCGTTTCACTTCAAGCCGACATCGATGTACGTTGGCTACGTACCTCTTCCTCCTTTGTTTCCACGAACGTCTAAAACGATTGTCATAAAATATGCCCTTCTTAAGA
>JACEVL010001250.1:0-142500 GCA_020284085.1 Aporrectodea caliginosa | reverse complement strand
TTTTCTATGCAAGCATTTGTGCATAGGCTGCTTGATCTAACCTATAGGCTATCTAATTTAATTAAAGTACAATTACTGTCGCGCCTTTCAAGTGCCTTACAAAAGGAGCAACAATAGGCGACGAGGCTCGCATCACATGAACCTCAAAATGGTAGAATACGCTGCATCAGCGCATTTCTCTGCCACCGAATCTGTTATGGAGGACGACATTCTTTGCAGCTGGTGTCCCTCAACAGTCTCTCTAAAAATTCCTCCTCCCGAAAAATCTAATTTAGACTAAAATCACCCCACTCGGAGTCTATATTTTGAAACAGTCTCCCGAGAGAAAAATATTTCATCTTCCACTGCAATAATCTCTCCACGGAAGACTATTTCTTTGAGAGATATAAAGCCATATTTGTGTTAAAGCTAAAGATAATTTCATGTAGGATGATTTTCTAATTTCATTGCAAATTAAATCATTTGTGACAATAGTGACATGAACGTTTTGGGGAATCGTTTTTCAACTAATCCTAAATTGGGTGTCTCTTTTTGGAACTACACATTAACTGCACAGTTTTAATTGCATTCCTTTAATTTCTTTAAATTTGATCCGACAAGACATTTATGTCATAAAATGCAGTTGCTCATCCCATAACATTGATACTGTGTTTACTCAGACCTGCTATTTAGCGAAAACATAAACTTATATGCATATCTGCCCACTGCCACATTCGCGATATCCGTTGGGCTAGACGCCACATGCTTTTCTGCTACGATTTGTCTAGCTAATGCCGTCGTCTCCAGGCATCAGGCTTACCGCAGCTCGCTTCTAATTGGCGCTTCCAAAGCTAACTTGGTGAAGCTTTGAAAAGTCCCAAATGCCTTGACCAGAGCTATCTCTAAAACTCCAAAGTATGATCATGTGTCGCTGATCCTAAAATCATCGTATTGGCTGTTCATTGAAAAGCGAATAGCTATCCAGAAATGAGAATTGCATGGCATATACCAGACTTCAGTCAACCTTGTTATCTTCAGTCTTGCTGATTCCACAAACCCTCTCTATAATCGACCAGGTCTTCTGACTTTCTCAATCTGACTATTCCATGGTCAAGGACAGTTCTCAGCATGTGTGTGCGTTTTCTGTTGCTTGCCCTAAACACTGGAACTATCATAAGACTTATGTCAAACGTTTCCTCTGCAGAATCTCTTCTGACCTTCAGCGGATCTCATCGTCTCTTCGACTCATTCCCTCCGTAGGCAGCTGTCCACGTGTTCTCTCCCATTTCCTTCTTGGCTTTCGATCGGATTCGGCTTCAACAATGATTCTGCTTAATAGCGACAGACATCTGATGCCTTGAGCATTAATTGCCACATTGATGCTCTTAGATTAGACTAAATAAGCGCTACAAAAGCCAATTAAGAACAAAGTTAATCTTTTAGCCAAAAGTTGGAAGATAATGGAGAAATTTTACCACTGGCGAATTCTCAGTTAAGCCTGTGCTTAGATGTAAAAATTTTAAGTCCTCAATTTTATTCTACTCGGTCGTGCATACAATTTATCGATTTTTCTCAGCTATTTGCCTGGCGTTCCTTTTTATTTCGATTTTGATATGAAGTATAGCTGTCTTCTTTAGTTTGTACTATGTTTAGTTTTATCTGCGGTCCCCATTGCATTCGCTGCCCGTTCCTACCCTTATCTAACCCCACAGGTGAATAATTCTTGGTTGGTGGACCATTTCGTGAGCAGACCCTAGGTCACCAGAAGATCTCTTAAAGTGAAATATATCCGCCTCTTCAGTGTAGAGTTGCGTGGTGTTCTTAATGGTATTAACAATGCAACGTCTATTAAAGGACCATAATGGCATGTATTGAGTGACGGATTGCCGTCTAGAGATGAGACGGCGATCGGTCCACGCAGACATGCGATGCCCCCAAAAGGAACTTAAGAGCAGCGACCGCCGACGGACGGACGAGCGAGCAGGCCGCCACCGCCGCCGCCGCCCAGGCCGCCACCGCCGCCGTCTCCATCGTACGGTTTGCTGATGTTGCATGGAAAGAGTTGATTGATCCGTATGTGTGCTGCCAATGGCCGCAGCCTTCAACAACAATGACGCGTCGAATACGTATTAATTTGAGGCAGACCATTAGTCGATACTTAGACGGAGCCCCGTGAGCCACATTCCTCTTCACGGCAGTAGCACCAGCAGCAGCAGCAGCAGCAGCCATATCTGACGTCTACTGTCCGTCGCCGCCGCCGCCGCCGTAGAAGACAACTAATGCCTCTCTTTAGGCCGACGAACTGACTCCTCGAAACTACAGCCACGCAGATAAGAAGTCAGCCGCCATTTCAACAGCAGTTCTTTCAGTCCAATGCAAATTCAGTATTACTGCAAATTCAGTCATCTGCAAATTCAGTCAACTGCAAATTCAGTCATCTGCAAATTCAGTCATCTGCAAATTCAGTCATCTGCAAATTCAGTTTTCATGCAATCGGGGTCTGTAAGCCAAAGTTATAGCGCCAGATAAATGACAACATTTTCCAAACAACAATACATACAAACAGTAAACTACAGGCAAAATAAAAAAAATTGAAAACTCTAGTGTATATAACAGTTATGAAAAAGTGTTGACACATAGTTCCAGTAAAACCAGTTTTTCTAACTAATCAACCATAGCTACAGGCATATATTCAACAATTTCATATTAAATATGAAATTGTTGAATATATGCCTGCAGCTATGGTTGATTAGTATGCTCATATAATTTTTATATGAGTAAATTACGAGGTTTTTATGCTGCATTATTGTGTGGAAGTTTGCCTCCTTTTCCGTAGATTGAATTCATAATGGTAGTAAAAGTGACTTCACCATTCCATTCTGAACCGTTGCTAATTTTTACCCAAATGCTCTGATATTTCAGAATATATGTTGCATTGTTGATGAAAGAATCAAACTGAAGATCCTGTTTTTCTGGGTCGGTCGTCGTCCGTCGGATCGACCCCCGACCTATAAGAGACAATTGTCTGCGTCGGTTGACGCCTAATCGTCGGGTGGGTCATCAGTTGCTTCGCCCGGCTGCCCCCGGAAAGATCTACAGATTCATCACTACCATATAATATTATTAGCACGAGAACAACGGGTATTGTCTTGTACAGGCCCGTGTAGAGCTAGTAATAGGCCCAGGCCAGATGGGAAAATGTAGGCCCCATCATTAATTTTAAACTGCTCATTGGTATTTTAGTAATTATCAGTGCTAACTACCGGATACATAATTTATGATGATTTAATTTCTGTATATAATATACATTTACTTTACACTAGCATAATATTATATAAATATGATGTAGGCCTAATTACAATTTGCCAGTAACAGTGAAGAATAAAAGAACTAGAATGATTCATATTCTGTATTTGAGAATTAGGTTTTGGCCGATTGGCATTATTTTGCCGATTTCCGATTCCGAATATTTAGCCTGCTTTTTGACGATTCTGGATTCGATCCGATTTATCTGCGATATTTATTTTTATATAGCTTTAATGTACTAATTCAATCATTTCTTACAATTTTTGTGTCTATTTTTACTGCCAAACAGTTGACTTGTTTTATTATTAATTATTAAATAGTCTTATTTTTTTATAAACTTATAATAATTCGTATTTTTTTAAATTTATAATATTCTTTGAATCTGACAAAAATGTAATAAAATAGATACTTAGAAAAGTCCTCCAATCCAATTTGCTGATGTTCTGTTACAAGGTATAATAATGAATTAAAACTCTTTACTCTTTAAGCATAAAACTCTCCACTCTTTAGGGCCTAAGCATAACTATAATGTGCCAAAGATATAATTATTAGAGATAAACCAAACTAATCAAATGTATAATAACTGAAGAATAAATCAGACTATAGAAAAAAATGGCCTTTCATCATGCGTTGGCGCTACATTTAACGCTGAACTAGATATAAGTCAAATTAGAGTTTATGCACTGAGCTAATTAAAATGAATAATATTTCTGTTGTGTAAGGCCTAGCTGGAAAGATTAATGCTATATGTTTTTAAAAATAAAATCTACATTTTAAAACGCGTGGCTTAAGAAAAAAGACCGACTGTCCGCCAGTTTTCTTGATGCGTCCGTCGACTCATAAATTTTATTATTTTACACGGACTTTCAGTGATAAAGGTTACCGCAGAAGGTCGCCAAGACAGGTTTACTATTTTTCGATTACTGAAACAAAAAATTGTTTTTGGTCAAAAGTATTCCTTCTTTTGATATTTTGTATCGGTAGTCCAGGGATGCGTCTAGGGCAAAATCTGGCGAAAACCGATTTCCGGATCAGGATTCGGCCAAACACTATTCTGAATGTCAGAACATCAGATCAGAAATGGTCATCACTTTTTCACATTCAGAAATGCTTTACGTGTTTTTCTTTGGGCAAATTCATCAATTACATCGGAGAATTCCAGCAACTTTGGCTTGTCACTTTTGATGTTCAAAATTACAAATTGCTAATCCGTTCAAACTTTCTTACATTGTTGTGGATTATGAATATTCGTGACAGTTCTAATTTATTAATTTATTATTTATCAATATTTTATCTGCATTAATCTTTTTGCTAAAGGACTCCCTTTGAATCTCTGTCAGGGAAAGTAGGCCCCTCAAAATCGTAGGCCCAGGCCAACTGGCCCCTCTGGCCCTCTGGCTCCTCTCTGATCTGGCCTGGTCTTGTAGGCTATAGGTTCCTCCTTTCTTGTGAAAATTTGTGCTATTTCTGTTAACTCGGTCCAAGTAATTCTCTTCGTTCGTTAAAACGCATCTGTGTAAACCCGATGTAAAGAGCGTCTTTGAGAGGCTCTTAAAATGTGCTCCTCTTTAAAAGCCCAGATGATGCTTACAACTCGTGAAGAGGTGGCTGAATGCTGTTAGAAAATTTTACTTCATTTTCTATCAGCTGTTCATCGGCGTTATGTTGCCCTCTCAGCCTTAAGGTCGTTGCCCTCAGCCCTGCGCAGAAACGAGTCAATCAATAGATGGAAAGACAATAATTGTCTTTTTTAATTTAATTGTCTAATTATGACTGAGGAAGGGAGAGTCGGATCTCAATGTAGCAGAGAGTTGTCAAATTTGTCGTTTGAATGATCAGCGCGTCTAATGATGAGCGACGACGAGATCTGCTGAGGTTTTTGGAACTGATCGACCCACCCACAGTCTGTCCGTCCAGTCTGTTGTTCGCATAGATTAAGTGGCGGAAGTAATTCGAGCTCTAAACTCGGTACAAAAGGATAAAGATGAGGTTCAAAGTCATCGTCAATGCAAGCCTAGCGTTGGTCAAATGCCCACTAGATTACACCGCGGATGCTTTCCTACTCTTAGTATCATCCATGGTGCACCGTAACTGTCTACCTACCTGACCCTTGAACTTAGATCTTTGTACGGAACCAAACCAGACTTCCTGTCGCCGATCGATTCTCTTTCGACTGCGTGTATCCGTGAATAAGCTGTTTTCAGCGCCTTAGCGAGATTACGCTTCGTATCAACTTAGTGCTCCTGCTTAGTATTGTATTGTATTTTATTTACAAATTTACAAAGCGCCTCTCATAGTGCACGCTAATCAGAGGCTCTCCCAGTGTGAAAGTCCCCGAGAAGAAAGACAAGTTTTGAGGTATAGCGAAAAGATGTAGCAGGGCCACCACATAGTATGGTGGTGCGAATTAAGGGGAAGTTGATTCCATAGCAAAGGGCCAATGCAGGCAAAAGACACGGGACTGGGCTATGGCCGTTCTCAAACGAACGCATAGTGCATTAATAGTGCACTTGTCTATCACTGAGTACACATCACTGGACAACGAGGATTCTGCTTCTTGGATACTATTGGGTGTATCCTATTATCCTATGGATCTTTATCTGTTGATCACGAATATCGCCTTCAAATGTCCAATCACGTCTAATCGTCTATTTTGTGAATTCCTCTCACATTATTTTTCAGTCTACTAATATATTGCCCATATTGCCCCATGCATTAAACTGCTTTATTTAGTTCACGCATGACTGGGCATGTATTCGGTTGAATGTATAGACCTTAATTGAATTACTTAGGGATGATGTCATCATTGTCATACCTGGGCATGACATCACGACACCAAAAATAAGCCGTGATCAGGTCAATATCCAAAAGATAAGTCCATAAGACAGAAAGGCAGCCTGTGGTAGATAAGCAATTTGAAAGAATTGTGTTTGTGTAGGCCTATGTGCAGGTGGGTGGGTGCAAGTGTGCGTGTGCAGGCGTGTGTGTGTGAGTGCAGGTGTGTGTGTGTGTGTGTGCAGGTGTGTGTGTGCAGGTGTGTGTGTGTGTGCAGGTGTGTGTGCGTGTGTGTGCGTGTGTGTGTGTGTGTGTACAGGTGTGTGTGTGTGTGTGCAGGCGTGTGTGTGTGTGCAGGTGTGTGTGCAGGCGTGTGTGTGTGTGTGTGCGTGTGTGCGCAGGTGTGCAGGCGTGTGTGTGTGTGTGCAGGTGTGTGTGCGTGCGTTGGCCTCACACTGTGGTGACTCTTCCTAGTTTTGATTGTTTCTCTAACAGTCTAACTGATAAATTTTCAGTTCTTAATTACATTAAATTTTGGCATCACGTTATATGCCAGCGCAGACAACGTCCCTGATTAGTTTGGTGCCATGTAAATATTCAATTAAAATTAGCAACGCTCAAGTTTTCACTCCAGATATCTTCGATATATCAAACTGAGTTATAACATCGTACAACTGGTTCAAGTTATCATACATGTAGGTTATGCTTTCAGTTTCAGAGCGCTGAGTTGTGCTATGGTTTTAAGTTAAAATTTTATTTCAGCAATAAAGAATGATCCTACATTATAGGCTATAGTCTAAGACAATGGTTCTATAACAGGCCTAAGCCTATTAAAAAGGGATAAAAAGGGATAAAAGATAAGATCTGTTGTTAATGTAATTTAATTTCTTAGAAATGTTCTCTGGTATTTCTATCGAAATTTAATTATTGCCAAATATTTCCATTTCGAGGGGGCCGAAATCCTGGTCTGATTGCTTCTGGCACCCTGTGATATATTGATATATGCCTGTGAAGTATGTTTCATAGACGACAAGTCGTAGATAGCATGCCCTTCAAACGATCTTTGAATGTCTCCTATGTACAATGCGTTAATGAAACGTTTTCACCGATAGGCGTCGCTGAACAGCTGTTCTCGTTCCCTGATCGACCAGTGCAACACATGTGACCAAACAACGTGTAAATTTGTGAGATTGACATATCGCCGATCGGTGCAAAGACCATGGCTGCTGCGACATCCGTTGCCGACCATCTGTAACGGCCGATGACATCTCATATATGACGACGAATCTCTTGCTAATCCCAGAGGAAATTGCAGTCGCTGTCATCAGTTGTTCAATCTTAGATGCAATGAGAGAACATCTTGCAGCACCGTCTTCTGTGTCTCCTGTACTGACGCCTCCGTCGTCTCCTATAGTCCGTCGTGGTCTATGGGCGGCGTAGACTTGCGCCGATCGTAGCCTCGTACTTCCAGACATCATAATTTTTATGCATTTTCACAATTTTTTCAGAGGCTATGTAGGTTTAGATTTCTACGAAGATAAAGAAAGATGAGGAGAGACAAAGAATCTGACAAAGAAATGAAGTTGTCGAAACAAGGATTTATCGCTATAGATGGTAAGACTGCTGGCCTATCCACCAGAATGGCGACGAAAATAGTGGCAGCTGATCACGAAAGAGAAGACATATATACGACAGCGCGTATACAGACTGATAGAGAAGACGTCGATGGAAGAGAAGTCTCCGGCATTACCATTCCTTACTCCTATATTAGACACGATCGTGGACAACTTATCTGGCTTGGCACGCCGCAGCAGCATTCTAAAATATGTCTATCCTCCCTTACCTTGAAATATCCACACTTCACCTTTTCAACCTCAGTTCGTGATGTTGGGAGTCATCGTAGACCAGGAACTTACATTTACGTGACACATAAATCTTCTCTGTCGCAACTGCTAATATCAGCTTCTGCAGCTGAAGGTGATTTCCCTCTCTCTCTCTCTCTCTCTCTCTGACTCCTAGCGCAGTCCATGCTTTTGTAGTTTCACGGCTTGACTACTGTAGCGCCATATATACGATGGACTTCCCGCCTGCCGGATCGGGTCCATAAATAGGGTCCTGCGCACCGTTGCTCGCCTTGTAGGCCACATTCCCCCGGTTTTGCCGAGTCTCTGAGTACATGCGGGATGTACTCCACTGGCTTCCTTACCCACAGCGCATTACTTACCGAATTTCTGTTTTGGTTCGGAGTTGTATTGAGGGTTTAGCCCCTCTATATTTGCGGGAGCTCTGCTGCTCGACCACGCGCGTCCTGCACCGCTGCTCTCTCCAGTCAGCTGCACAAGCTGAACTTATTGTCCCCCACTCGTGGACTGCTATCAGGCAGCACTGCGCCTTCTCAGTTGCTGGCCCTTGGACCTGGAATGGACTCCCTACTATGCTTCGTCAAATACCTATTGGTCAGTCTGTCTCGTTCCTAGATGCTCTATTATTTGTCTCCCTTTGAGGCTTTGCCACGGTGGTTCTAGATCATAGTACTCCCCATCACCGTCTGACTGACTCTTGGATATCGAACGAACATGACCATACCTGCCAATCCATTTTGTTTTGACTGAGCGCCTGTGAAATATGGAGCGCTGCAGAAATTCCGAGATTACGATTACAGAGGTGAAGTCCAAGAAACTTGTTGCAGTTTAAACGTGTTCTGAGGTAAGTCGTAGTAGGATCGTAATACAACAGTTGTAAACACTCTTATGCCAAGACAAATCTGCCACGCAGACGTTTCTAAACTAAAGCGATTCCATTAATGACGGTCGCATTAATAAGGGCAGCGAGTACTTATTGTCTGAGCCTGTGAGCAGTTCCATTCTTATGTTGAGTGAAGACTATCGTTCGAAACGGAAGAGCCATTAACACAACACTGGTGATACTTTTGAAGGTCTTGGAAACGTCGTAGAATCGATTGAACGCAGCAAATGCAGAAAATGCAGGGCACAGACTCAGTTGCTATAAATCAGGCGAAGTGAACGGTCAAAGAAATGCAACGCTATCTTTGAAATCGAAATAAAATCAAATTTTACTAACCCATAAGAACGCGGCTTATTTAATAATAAGCTGCAGTCGTTTCCTTCTGTTAGGCCGATGGTGTATATATTGTATGTGTGCAAGCGTTTATGCGGATTCTATGTATATAGTCTCTGATGTTGAATCAAAATGTCCATTTCGGCAGACATTCAGGAAAGTTTTATAAGATCATTTTAAACACGCAAGTCTTACTGTATAGCGCAGTTTCATCGCAGTTCACCTCATTAACGCCCCTTCTCCTTTGATCTCCCCATATGCCCCCACTTTCTTCTCCATCGGTTTCTTCTTTTCGCTATCTTTCCCTGCATTTGTTTCTCTCTTTCTCTGTCCACCCTACGCAGAGGCATCGTCATCGGATATGTTCAGACTCTTAACGGACTTGCTCTTGCAGACTTACAATATAAAACAGCGCATGGCACTGGGGGGGGGGCAGACTGCCTGTATATTCGTCCGTTCACATTCTTCTTTTCCTCCTTCTTCTCCTGTTTTCATCCTCCTCCTCCTCCTCCTCCTTCTCCTCGGTCTCTTGTCCTCCTCCTCCTTCTCCTTCCCCTCTTTCTCACGGTCCTATCTTCGTATACGACCGTTCTCCTCATATCCAATTCGCCCTGTTTGCAGCTGTTTGTCCTACGGTCGATTCTTCTTCATTTCAAAGTCCCCGTTGGTCTATATAGGCTTTCAGGGTTCGAAGAAACAGAAACATCATATGCAACGCATCTCGCAACAACTGCAGATCAATTTATGATCGGACAGGCACACGGTCGGTCGAGGCGCCGTGTCTCCTGCATGCATGCCTCTCCCACCCACACCCCCTATGCTTCCACCTCCTCCTCTTCCGTACACGCTTCCCTCTCATCCAGTCTTCTTCCCTTGTCTCCACAACAGACGACGATGAGCAATCATTTTAGTGCAGCGGAAAATTAACGGAAGCCCCAAGATACTCTGTCGCCTGCACACGCCATCCCTCCGACCTACAAACGACTGCAATATTCGAATTGTCGGCGATAAATTGGTTTGTTTCATTATTCTATCGGATAGTACTATCCACTACTATCAGACAGGTTTACACTGCGATGGTAATTGTCAGTCTGAATATGAGTGTCACTTTACCCCGCGGATATACTTCAGAATACATACTCGATAATAGGCCTACTAAAGCTACATCACAGAACGAGGATATCAGCTTCAACCAATTTATATTCCGATATCAACCTTCTGTAATGTCGAGTCTATTCTGCCGAATGCCGACTATTATTTCTGTTCCCTCATCAGGCTACTATATCCTCTCTGTCCGGCAGTCTGTTACTATGTGTTATGTCTAAGAACTTACTATCTTTGTTAGGTTGTACGCAGCCTAATGGTATGTCTGGGATTTAATTGGTCTCTATATTTCGCGTTGTAACGTTGATTTCAACAAATGAAGTTGTGAGTCTTAGAGTTCTATATACGTATGGTTTAACTTCACTTCTTGGGCCAATCTTTGTTTTTAATGACTTCAGCAAATAGACTGGTTCTCTCTGGATAGACGCGGTTCGTCCACGGAACCACCTATAGTATACACTACCTCCTGGTGTAATAAATCACTCACCTCTTACCTGAACGGTGTATCGTGCGAATCTGGTGAAATCGAAAAAGCATTTTCGGCATACCCTCCTGTTGCCTCTTTCCGTTGACCTCTATCCGGACGGCCCGAATTCTTGTCCGTCCTTTCAGGAACATCCTGTAGCTCTGGCCACCTTCTGCGGATGTGATCAACTTGCCTTCTAATGATGGACCCGTCTCTGACTGCACTTTACTAAGCTCAGCTATTTCACCTGATGTCCATTTTTGCTCAGAATCCACATGTGCAATAAAGTTTCGAGCATACACTTTATCTTCAACTTAAAGATCTCTTTGAAGACAATGGTCATCATGGATCGATTTCTGTTTGCCCTGCTTGTGCTGCACTCGGGAAGAAATGCTGAATCTCAACCCACCTAATTGAGTTCTGAATGTCCGATTCCTCAGTAATTCAGCTGGAGAAATGCCTGTGACTGTGTGCGGAGTTATGCGATAGGTGAAGAGAAATCGAGATACCATTCTCTGTAGACTACAAGAGCTTTCCTCTGATTTCATCATAGCTTTCTTGAACGATTGAACTTCTAGCTTCGCTTGCCCATTGGAAGAGGGCTACAAACACTTGAAAACGGGACACTTTAACCGGGCTTGAGTGTGCCTATGGGTGTGCTCTATACAAATACTCTGAATGAATGAATGAATGAATGCTCTTTCGGCAGAAGCGTGAAAGTGGCAGCAGCAATTAACAGCGTGTAGACAGCCGTTCCATGCGGATTACATGGTTTCGTATGGGGAATAAATGCACCGGGATGGAATCTCTCATAAGGAGTTGACATGCAGACGTATTATTAGCAAACTGCAACATTGGTGCCAGAGCGGGTATAACGCATAGAATTTTAGCAACTTCGAGTGAGATTACTTATTGGATGGGTAACTTTACTAACTATTCACTACATACTATGCCATCTGAACCAAATCAAGGCTTCGTCTTTAGAAATCGATGTATAGATACTATGGGAAATTGGGCAGAGTTTAAAAGGGCGTAGTGTTCGATTGGTGAGGGGTCCTGCTTAAGCCCAACGAAAGATCAGTCACGCATGTTTCTGGAAAGTTTCTTCGAGACTCGCGTGTAGATAAGTTACATGGATTGGTTTGGGGGCGTTGCAGTTACCTTTACCTCTGTATGGTTTGATGTATATATGTCTATTGTCTATAATAATACAAATGAAGGCGGAATCCAATTGATTCTAGAACCTTTATTGAGCACCTTACAATAGTTCAATTACGGTTTTTACAATGCAGTGCTGATACGTGTCAAAAGGTGAAACAAGAGATATGAGGTGTTGCTAAATGTTTTGCCAAATTACTTAAAAGCTATAAATCTGGCGATCTAATAGGCGACCACGCAGATCCAAAGCAGCGTAATAACCACCACTACGTGTCACATAAAGTAAGTTAGACCTATTCTAAAATTTACAGCATCGCTCTTCTATATACCGAAAAGGTGCAATACTTATTGCCCAGCTCACTATTTTTGGTATACACGTTTTCATTAATCAGTCAATGGTTTTTCACAAATCCTATCCCTATTCCTCCACTTCCCCTCACCTCCCTTGCCGTTTCAACTCTAAACACCATCCACGATAGCCGTCTGACTGTCTTGTCTGCCTGCCTGACCCTTTGGATCTTGACCTGGAACCGATTTCACCCCCCACCGCCCGTTTATCGATTATGTTTTGACTAAGCGCCTGTGAATAAAATGGTTCCCGCAACTTCGCTTTGGGGCGCTGTAGAAATTCTGAGAAGACGATTACGAAATGGTGTTAATTTATTAATTCGCCTCAAATAGCGCGAATTTCGTTGGAAATATGATATCTTCAATCGTTTAAGAAATAAGATAGGAGAAAGTTGCTCAAAGATGGTGATGTTGAATAGATGAGGATCCTGTAGGCCTACGAAAAGGCATGGAAAACCAAGTAGGCCTTTTATGGTCAACTGGCACAAACTGGGATCTTAAGCTTGTCCTGGTGGGATAAGGCGTGAATGAAATGCAAAGTCAGCAGATACCTGGAAGCACTTTAAATTTTTGGACACTAGCTGGAAAAATAACCATTGATATTTTGATGTCTATAACTGGAGATCTCAGAGGAAGCCGAAGAACAAGGCAAGCAGCTGAACGCAGCACCGACTAAAAGATGACGAGGAAGGAAACAGAATACATAGTAAGTGTATACATGTGTGTGTGTGTGTGTGTGTGAAAAGATTAGCAGCTTATTAATGGATTATTAAGATAATGGTATAAGCCTACTGTTAATACGTAGATACACTGTAATAATGTCTTGCGGCATTCCGGGCATTGGTCAAACCACAAAATCATTTGTACGGTGCCATTATAATTCTGAACTATTTGCAAGGTTTAGTTAGACTGATAAGGAAAACAAGCTATAAAACGGAATAACTGATTGACAACAGAACACAGTGAGAATACTGTGATACATGGAAGTGACCAAAACACAGTGCGATCTCAATCGTTTGTATGCATATACATATTGGCGACATCTACTATCAGTCTTCACAACTGCTCACTGAATCTTCCATTATCACAACCTTAGCAAATGCACGTCTATAGGTTGTTTATAATGTTTATTTAACGACGCATTCATACTACAAATGATTAGCGTCATCTGTCCTATATGACCTATTGGTCTATTTTCACCTCTATGTACTTCACCAGGTGGCCGAATGTTTTAACGCTCGTTGACTTTACTTTTGAGGCATTTACTGAGACTAGATGTCGCTTGCATGTAAAGTCGTATAAACCAGAGAGCAGGAGAGTTAATTTTACAGAATTTGCATTCAATTAAATCAATCTACTTAATCGAGCAGTTCAGTCCCTGAATTTCATATGAGTGCTAAAATGTAACAGCTTATACGCGATTGCAATCCTTGCACTTAATAGCGTAGGCATTTGTTAAAGAAATTCACTAGCACATTGAATTATTTCAGTTTGAGGTTATTACTGTTGGACTGAGTTGGGCTGAGCCAATCAGCATAAGATTTCATGCTGCAAGAAAGATCGTTCTGAACTAAGACAATGCAAGCTATGCTAAAGTATAAATATTATTCATAGGTCTATATCATAATCAACTATAAAAGCGTGGGAACATATTGACCAGTTATCACCGACTGCCTATACGCTGTAGGCCTACGCTTTAGAAGGGAGTTTAGTTACACTTATCACGGTTTAGAACACTTTATATAAATTACTAAGAGCGAATTTGCATAGTCCTAGGCGGCGTGGCTATAGGTTTTCTCTCGTTATATATATACCCTATAATGGTATAGGTGTTGATATGAAATCAGCAATAATTGTGATAATGAATGGTTTACTGACCTAAAGCAGAGATCTCTGATATGATGGTAAAGAAACGGAAAATGCGCTTCATTTCTGTGCTCGGTCCGTTCCTCATTTCTGAGGAGCAGCCTAGAGTACTTTGACGTCTCATCGTCGTCGTCGTCGCCTCAATCCGTACTCAACACTGCAGTTCACTGGAGGAGTCAGCGCCACTGATGGCTGTGATGACAATGAAGGTCGTCGTCTGCGGGGGACAGGCTATAGGAGGAGGAGAGGCCGTGCTGGTCGCCGTCAACGCTCGTCGCCTGCAGACGCCGCAACAAGTAAGTACTATAGGACATAGCCAGTGCATGAGGCGGCCACAGCCAGGCAGGTGGGAAGAAGGCAGGCTGACAAACAGTTACAGATGGCCAAAGTGAATATCAATCCAACAATAAATACAAGACTACTTGACTGCTACGGCGAAACCATGCGTCCATGCGCAAAACCTTTCGGATAGCAGCATAAGCCAGGGATCTATGGCATCTATTGCATTCAGTGTAGGCCTATCCGAGGAACGCTGCTTCTGTATACGTGCATGCATTTGTATGCAGCTATGCATGCCTTTTTACAGGAAAGTGAGGAAACTTAACGATAACAAACGATAACAATTTATAGGAAAGCCCCAGCCTACTATTCAGACCTCAGTAAATACTAGAAGTACTGTTCAGTAAGACAAATTGCAAACAGACAAATTCTGCACAAAATCGAGCATTTCATGATAAGTAATGTATGTCCGTGAAATACATCGAAGCTATGTTCAAAAGTTGTCTGAGAAGTAGGCCTAGTCAAATTTCTTATTGTACGCAAGCTGACAGCCATGTGAGTATTTAGACGCCACGCCAGTGAGGCCGTATACATGAGAGTCCATCTTCATCTCGAGTCCGAATTTTGCGGGGAACATCCATCCGAGCGTAGAGCGGAGCGACCAGGGAGTGAAGAGACAGAGGTACAGAAGGTATTGAGACATGAAGGAGGTATACCCTGACCAAACAGTTGCGCATAATATTTAAAAATTTGAACTGGATGCGCTCGGGCACAGGAAGCCAGTTGAGACTGACCCTAAAGAAGGCAGATATGTGGGCAAACCTCGGGAGACCTCAATAAGGCGGGCAGCACCGTTAAGTATTGACGGAAGTTCGAAAGGTTTAGTGAAGAGAGACCAGCACATACATGTTTGGAGTTTCCCAAGACAACCCTAGTACAGATCAGCGCATGGACGAGAGTGGTGACCTCTTTCGGGGAAAGCGAGTGCGGAGTCGACGTAGATGATAAAGGCATGGGTTCGTGAGAAACGATTGACATGCTCTGCAAAATGAGAGAATTGGATCCAATGGAGCGCCCAGATCGCGAACTGAAGAAGAATAGCTGACTTCTGGGAACCCAGCGCGGAGAAATTCCATGCCAATCTTGGCTAGTTGGGTTGAAGCTGGCATGGAATGGTGGATGACATAGATGCGTCAGAATGCGTTAGTATAGCCTACTTAAATTATTGCACCAATATTGGTTTTTGGTGTGATTGTGATTCCTAAATCTAAAAAAGAGATACACCGAACATTAACAACTTCAGCTTTATTGTTATTATTATTATTTTTAATTTATTATTTTTAATTTGCCCGAGGTAGAAGTGATCCCTCAGGCTCTAAGAAACTATTATAGAACTGTGTTAAAGGTTCTCGTCCCCAACGTGCTGCTCAAAGGAACCCCTGAAAGCGACAGCGTTATTATTATTATTATTATTATTATTACCATTATTATTATTATTATTATTATTATTATTATTATTATTATTATTATTATTATTATTATTATTTTTTTTTTTATGCCCCGAGGTAAACATGATCCCTCAGGGACTTGAATATTACTATTGCAGATGGGGTTATTATTATTATTTTTTTTTCCCGAGGTACATATGATCCCTCAGGATTGCAAAAATTAGGGGGGCGCGTTGTTCTGGAATGGCTAATCTTCACAGATGGATTGGTGGGTTAGGAAAGTGCTAGAAAAAGCAACTGCGTTGAAGCGCTGAATAGTCATTGATAAGCGCTGAAAAAGAAAAGTTGTCTCTCTATTGTCTCCAGAAGTTTGGGCAAGTCGGTAGCCGAGAAGGTTGATTAAAGCAAGGCCTTCTTGGTTTATTGGACCCAGCGTTTCAAAGGCCAAGGGCACAAAGCAGTAAGATGGCAAAATGGCAGTGTATTTGGTTGATTTTCTGTCTGCTGCGATCTCAGCAGCAGCACCAGCAACCTCAGCTGATCTGGTGCGGTATGACACTGCCAGGGTGTCGATGACAGTGGCATCCCAGGCAAGTCTTTTGCCACCCTCCCATGGAATGAGCGTCACACCATCTGGACGTCTCCCATCAGACCGAGCGAGTCCAGTAGGCTCCTTAGTAGCCGGGAAGCCAGCTTTGGTGAGGCCACGCCAAATGATGTCATTTAGTGAGGCGTGTCTGGCAGTACGCCCTGGCCCAAGGCTGCATGACATGCCATGTGAGCCGTCCTCTTGGACTGTCGCTCCACAAGGGCACTCGTGAGGAGCACATAAATCGGCCCCGAGGCGCAGGCCTGTTGCAATACGGACTGCCTCGTCGCTTAGCCTCAATCCACAAGCGCTTATGGGGAGTGCTAGGAGCCAATCACCCGCATGTGGTGAGGCGACTGCTCTCAACCTGGCCCTGTGGTAATCGGTTACTACTGAAGCCTCTAAAGCTGCCAGGTCTTTCAAAATGAGAGGGTGATCCCAGGAATACTGCTTATGAGAGAGATTTGCTTCAGGGAGTGGAGCACCCGAATCAATCAACCATTGTTCTTGGGCCATTGCAAGGGAGCAATCCTGGGGCACATCACAGTTGGACAAGATGGAGGCCTGCAAAGAAGCGGTGCCTGCGGCGGAAGCCAAAAAGGCGGGTAATGCCAGCGAGGACACGCGACGGATGCCAAGACCTCCATGCTTAACAGGTAGAGTGGCTTGAACCCAGTTGTTATCAGCAATGGCCAGATTAAGGGTGTTCACAAGACCTGTGCGCAATATCTGGTCAAACTGGAATAAGATTGGATGTCCCATACATGGAAAACAGCGAAGGGTGTGGAGAAGAATAGGTGAACTGAGAGAGCTGCGAAAAAAAATGAGGGCATCATGCTTGGCTACAGAAGCCAGTCGAGAAATGCCCAGTGAAAGCTCTGTACAGCGCATCTCCAGGGCATCATGGAGAGCTCTATCAGCCGAGAGAGGTGCTCCGAGGAGGAATGCATCACAAGAGGATGTAACGGTGAAACTGTCCAGGGGTGATGGCAGGTTGACTTCGTGGGTGTTTATGATCTCACATTTTGCAAAGTTAAGTGTCAGACCCATTTTACGTGCCTCTCTGATAATAGTCTGGACATCTGTAGCCACTGTGGATGCAGTCCCACCCAAGGTCAAGTCATCGAGATAGCCAATACGAAGTGAGGACTGGAGGCTGGACAAGATGGGTTGAATAGGCAGACAGAATAGAAGGGGACCAAGAGGGTCGCCTTGCTGTAGGCCAGACTGTGACTGAAGAGAGAATTCACCATACTTGAGATTAGAAGATTTACTGTATGCCAAGTGACAGTATGAGTAGAGCTCAGGAATGTGCTCGGAAACAGCTGCCAGGATGCTTGTGCGACTAAGACTGTTGAAAGCATTTGTAAAGTCCAGTTTGACCAAGACTGCGCCAGATGGTAGGTCTGCCAGAAAGCGCCTGGCAGCATGTGTGGCAGCCTCACAGCCCCCGACGTACCCACACCAAGCTGCAAAGGTGCAAAATAGTTGGGCAGACGTGAGAGAGCAAAGGCATTTGCACACTTTGATGCCAAACGACGCCAGCAGTAGCCAACTGCAATGGGGCGGAGACCCCCCGATTTCTTCCTTAAAGCAAACAAGGTGCCCCCAAACAAGAGAGGTGTAATGCTTTCCGGACAGGTGCCTGCCAATATATGTTGGGGGCGAATCCCGTCGGGCCCCCCGGCCGACCCAGCTGGGAAAGAGCGAATTGCGCGCATCACTTCGCCCTCTGTTGTCTGAAAGGCGAGTGAATCTGATGGTGGACTTGGTGGGTTGGGCAAGTTCTCAGCAGGAGGATGCTTTTTGCGCAGTTCCTCCAAGGACTCTGAATCAGCCTGGATTGGGCGATCGCCCGAGCACAGAATCCTAACTGCAGCGCGGATGTTGCCATCCTCCAGCTTTGAAGAAACTGCCCGTGCAATACTGTCAGTATCTGACCACCTCGTGTGGCGTTTGTAAGATAGCCCAGACCCAGTTGGTGGACTTGAAAACGGGATTCCTGCTGCTAGTTCCAATCGAAAGGTCTCGACCCTCTTTTTTATGATTTGGGCAACATTGTGCCTTTTGCCTCCTCTGCTTGGTGTTATTAATATGTGACCCCCAAAAGCCAACAGTGCAACCCAGGCTTCCTCCTTTAGCGGGTCCTGAGTGATCTTATTTATGATGTTGACCAGCAAGTTGGCCAACGCAGGCCTAGCCCCTCTAGGAATATGCTTGATTAGGCAGCCATTGTGGGATGGATGGGTGATTTGGGAAATAGGCAGGGGAAAAGTAACTGAATCCTGACTGGAGCATGAACCCACGGGTGATTTGCTTGCAGAAGTTTGAGCTACAGGAGCCGAGTTAGAGGGTGTATGCGGTATGTAGACAGTGAGGGGTGGCCTGTTCGAACCTGAGCAAGGGTTGTCCCTGGGCCCATGCTTGTGAACTAAATTATTATTATTATTATTATTATTATTATTATTATTATTATTATTATTATTATTATTACTATTATTATTATTATTATTATTATTATTATTATTATTATTATTATTATTATTATTATTATTATTATTATTATTATTATTATTATTATTATTATTATTATTATTATTATTATTATAATCATCATCATCATCATCAGTAGCAACAGCAGCATCATCATCACTATCATTATCATGATCAACATCATTACTTTTATTATTATTTTGTACCCGAGGTATTTATAATTCCTCAGGTGGTTAAAACTATGTCCGGAGACGAAAAGGTTGTTAATCTGGAACGGTTTCTTCCTCGTCAATATCCGGCTGGCAAAAGTTCCTCGAAAGGCAACCACATAAGAGCGTTGAATGGTGATTAAAAGGCGCTGGAGAAGGTTGTCTCTTTCAAATCTCCAGTGATTAGAGTTAACCGTTTTGCCAGCTCTTTAATAAAGTCCAGCCCACTGGGTCTAATGTGTCAAAAACCACTCGAACGACCAGGTGGTTTGCGAGGAACTGACTGTACTTGGTGAACTATGTTGCAGCTGCCAGTTCCTCTGCTGCCCCCGCTTCGGCCGACGTCCCCTGTAGGTAAGATGACGCAATGGTGTCGATTACGGTGGTGTTCCATACGAGGCTGCTTTCTCGACGCCATGAGATCATCTTCAGTCCGTCGGGTCACTTCCCGTCCGTTCTAGAGAGTCCGGGTGGTTCTTTGATAATAATAATAATAATAATAATAATAATAATAATAATAATAATAATAATAATAATAATAATAATAATAATCTTTTCTTTATTGAAGCGCCTGACAAACGCACTGCGCTGTACATTTACATGTTATGCAATTGAAACAATTATTCACAAGAACACAAATGACAGAAGACATAAATCTTAACTACTAACAGAACAGAGAGTCTGCAATACACGGCGCTAATAGCAGCCTACAAAGCAAGTCCGCCCTACGGGACTCGAACTCGGTACCTCTCACTCTCTATGCCAGTGTGTTATCCAATGCGCTATCGCCCCCCCCCCAATGATGTTCGGCACTCTAGCGCGTGTGAGGCTGCGGCTCATCTGGTCGTTTACGGCCGCGTGTCTGGCGATTCTACCCCAGGCAGAATCGCCAGCATGAAAGACCATGCGACCCTCCCCTGTCACCATCGCTTCAAAGGGACACACCTTCGGCTCGCAAATCTGCGTTCCCGAGCGGAGGCCCCCGCGTGATGAGACCGGCAGCGCGATCAGCCAGTCCCCCGCGTGGGGCGCCATTGCCGCCCTTAGTCTCGCTTGATGGTACTCGTCGTCTTCGGATGAGCTCAGTGAGTCTATCGCTTTCTTCACAAGTTGCCTGTCTCTGTATGATTGCCTATATGTGCTGCATCGTTGTGCATATGTGTGCTTTGGCTCTCCTCATTTTTCCATCGTTGTAGCATTGACACTACCCGTGCTTCCCGCTACCCTCCCAAAGGCCCACTCAGCCTCCCGTTCGCTAAGTGGCTTTGGTAAAATGAGCAGTAGAAGTAGAACAGATGGGCGCCTTGGATGGCTGGCATACAGTTAAATTCGACTTCTGCAATAACTTGCAATAATATGCTCATACTATGACTTGTAATCATGCTGCGGTGTGTCAGTTTGAATTTATAATAAACACGAATATTATGTATAGCGTAGCTGTAGATAAATTGGTCAATATACATTTTTTATGGGATGTGTTTAGGCTGCGCGAGACCAACATGGCTGGAGATCAGACAGACAAGCCGAAAAGTAAACGAACTAGGCCAATGGCGATGAACGTACAACTCAGATGGAATTAGCCTTAAATACAATCGGTGATCCTAATGCCTAGGCCTTTTCAACCTCTTTTCTTTTCTTATATTAATGCATTTAGCCTGTATGTACTGAGCTGCGGTTTGGTTCTAATAAACGAAGATATATATATACAACACTATTCTGCCAGCCTTTGTGTCAATTACACTGATGACGGTACATGAATGTAATAGTAACTCTAGAACAACTATAGCGGGTATAGTCAAAAACGTAAAGTTTAGGTGAATAGGAAGTATTCTGTTACCCTTTATAATTGTATAGGCTGTGAACGGCTTCTGAATACATTAAGTAACCCCAAATCGGAAAACGGGGTAATTATTCAGACAAGTCTTCTGATTAGTAACTTTAGTCTAACACAATTTATCCAGCGTAGCATGATGCAATCACTTGTTCAGGAAGAAGACAGGAAACAAAAGTTCCCTAAAATGTCAATACAATGCAGTGGCTTCAAAATTGATAGGTCTAAGTCTACTAAGTCTTGAAAGGTTCCGATTGTATTTTGGTAACACTGATAACTTGTTAGCCACAAATGATATAAAACTATCATACGATTCAAAGTTAATATTAATATTAACTTTGAATTTCTTTCTATAAGCAAGATAAATGTACGTCTAAATTGTTTCTGTATATAGGCCTAGAGTACGATTTATAATTTTGAAATGGTGCGGTTCAAAGTCTCATCGGCTATTTCTGTGAAGTTTTTAATGTGCGGATGGCTCTGAAAATCGATCCAGCTGATGACTTGGTCGTCCCACCCGTATCCTTCCGCGTAGCATCCGTCTGGAATCACTCCCACAAATAGCCATGCTGACGGATACTTGACACGACTGTGTTGCATAGAGGCCATCATCCTGTGGTTGCTAGCCAGAGTGTCATTTAGAGACACCTTGAATCCCAGCTGTTTCATGAGGGTTAGTTCAATCCAGATGGCCTCCGAGCCCAGCTTCTGTCCGCGGAACTCTTTCTTGACAAACAGACTTGATTCGCCGAATTTATTCTCGCTGGTCCTCGTGTACCATGACGAAGTTATCAGGGATAGTCCGACTATTTTTCCAGTCGCAATTTCTTCGAAGACGATGCAGTAGTGATCGAGTAGTATTTGCATTCGGAATATGGCCAGTGTCGGTATTTCGTCGATGCCATATCCAAGGCCTTCTGCAGCCGCCGATTTCCAGATCTCGTATATGAGACCATCCTCCTGTTTCTGCATGTTGCGACAAACGACCGCCAGACCATTGGCAAAGATGTACTTGGCTGGCAGAAAGTCGGCTTTCGGCAGTGCTGAGGCCTGGTAGGTTTCATGGCATTGGTCGTGAGGAAAGACCTTCTCCAAGATACGATGCAGCTCGTCAACAGAGCGTCTCTGTTTACAAACAAGATCCTATTATTGTAAGCTCCAAATGTCTAAACTCTAAAGCTAAGCGCAAGGCTCCAGCTTATTCACAAGCGATGCGTCGATTCAAAGGGTTAATTGGCCAGAGATAGGTGTCCAGTGAGACCAGAGAAAGGAGGCAGATGAGCTGCTAACGTGGGTTTCGTTGGGGACGAGAAAGCTTGGAAAGCGGTAGATCTGATGGATTAGGGTAGGAATTGGATGGATCAATCAATCAATCAATCAATCAATCAATCAATCAATCAATCAATCAATCAATCAATCAATCAATCAATCAATCAATCAATCAATCAATCAATCAATCAATCAATCAATCAATCAATCAATCAATCAATCAATCAATCAATCAATCAATCAATCAATCAATCAATCAATCAATCAATCAATCAATCAATCAATCAATCAATCAATCAATCAATCAATCAATCAATCAATCAATCAATCAATCAATCAATCAATCAATCAATCAATCAATCAATCAATCAATCAAACAATCAATCAATCAATCAATCAATCAATCAATCATTTTATTGTTTCCAGAGAATAGTTTACAAATTGTGATCCAGAATAATTATTAATTACAGAGCATAAGTTGAAAATTTAAATCAATTGATCAGTCAATTAAATTCGTTTATTCGAAGTCAAGCTGACAATATCGCAGCTTGTTACAACAATAATACAAAAAGTAAGGACGGTGACTTAACAAGGAATAATATTCAGTAGATATTTTAAAATAGGACTCGTGAAATAAAATTGCGATCGTCTTTAGCAGGAAGCTTAGGCTACGGTATAGACTACAGACACTGTTAAATGACGTTGAAATTTTCATTTTAAGAAAATGTTGCAGCCTCTTTGCCACTTCGAGCTGCGCCAACTTAAACAGTTGCGATAATCGAAGTCTCACGCTCTTATCAGTAGTCGACTAGACTACTGCAACAGCTTGCTATAAGTCTTGAACGCGAGGCTGGTCAAGAAAACTCGGCCACTGCTCTTACTCTAGCAGTGCCAGTCCCAAGCCTTGAGTTAGGAGGAGGGCGACGCTAATGATCTTTGTTATCACACAGTGTCGTTAAACTGAAACTACAACTGCTCAAGAAGCCGCTGAGTAGTAAGAAAGCTGCAGTGAGGTTCGTTGCTGGGGTTCAGAAGTTCGACATATCACCTCTATAATTCAAGATCTCCAATGACTGCCCGTTCGCAAGAGGGTCGACTTCAAGGTAGCTACAATTGTTTTCCAATGTCTACACGGAATGGCTCCACCAACCTTGGTCAAAGACTGTGTTCCGGCATCATCAGCTCTTGGTCGGTCTCGATTGCGTTCGGGGGAAGGAACTCCGACTTAGTGTGGTCCGGAAAGACCGCTGGTACGCATAGAAGAACATTTGGTGTATCTGGCCCAATTGTTTGGAATGCTCTGCCCGTCGAATTACGTGTTCCGGAACTTTCTATCGAAAGCTTCCGGAAGAAATTAAAACCTTACCTCTTCGCGTCATCTAATTAAACCGAGCTACTACTAGCGAATATGCTGTGCTCTAAAAATCTTAACATAATAGTAAATAATAATAATAATAATAATAATAATAATAATAATAATAATAATAATAATAATAATCGTTCCAATAACCGTTCCAGACTTTTATCATTTTAATTAATCTTGAAGTCCCTGATGGATCATGTTTACCTCGGGGCAAAAAAAAAAATAATAATAATAAGAATAATAATAATAATAATAATAATAATAATAATAATAATAATAATAATAATAATAATAATAATAATAATAATAATAATAATAATAATAATAATAATAATAATAATAATAATAATAATAATAATAATAATAAGATCGTCTGCGTTAAAATGTTCGTAGAAGAGATCGGCTTACCGGTCGAGTGGTCGGTGAAAGGCTTTTCACCATAAAGAAATTGTCGCACAGACCGACGCCTGCGATTTGAACGCCAGATGGAATTGTAGCGACTCGAATGAAACCCTGTCGACGGAGTCTCTGAACGATATCATGTGCACATGCAGCCACCGAATAGATGGCGTTCGTGTAGCCAAGGTCAACAGCCTGAGCAAAGTAAATGGCCAAGTGCAGAAGCTGGTCGAAGACATCGCCGTCCGATTGAAGGTCCTTGTCACGAAACACGAACAGACTGGCTAGACACGTGTCAAATGTCCTACAAAACAGATTTACCCGTTTAAAAGAAGTAATGCAGAGCTTTCAGATGTAACTACAGGCGCTATATTAAGTGTTATAATATTTACTCAAATACACGACACGTCCACGCAGTTACGTACATACATAATGACAGACAGATAGCTGTACATACACATACATCCATGCATACATACAAACATAAATACACAGACATAAGAACGTATATATACCTCCGTAGCTACTGCCCCGTACATAGGCCTCCGTACATAGGCTCAACATACATACAAAATGAAGCGAATCAACTCGATGAACTCGAATAGTACTTGTACAATTATACTGCAAGAGAAGTGCACGAGGCTAATGAAATCTTAAGCAGGAATCTACCATAATTATACAGTATGCGGTCATCCAATTCAGTAGAAGACTAAGAAGTTGATCAGCCTCAGTAGAGATTATAATATTAGAAATTTAGCACCACGTAGTTGCTCAGAGGGATGCAGCGACGATGTCTGCATCCATCTCAGCCACGTATAGTTTCTACTTGAGACCAGGATAAGAAATCTGAATTTGGACGCTGCTTGGAAAAGTTCAATCTGGTTTCTGGAACTCTGGGATTCGAATTCCAGAAACATACGATCCACTTTACGCTTATGTCGCGAACGACCATTATAAGACACCTTGAATACAGCGACGGAGCGACGATAATAAAGGCCTTTGAAGCGTTCGTCTTGGTGTCTCTGGCGGCAAAGATCTGCGAAGCCATCAGCAGGATGTCGAGGCGATTTGCCATTTCATCGGAAAACTCGTCTATGCCGACATTGTCTTTGCCTGCAGCGGCAGAGTCAGAGATAATGTTTCGAACGGTTGACTGGTCTTCATCAGTGGCATAGTCGATGCTCAGCTGACCTCCGTGGCTAAGAAGGCACTGGCGAGGCATCTGTGGCACCCTCTTCCCCGGAATGTGACGACCGTACCACGACATAGCAGGTGTCGAATTTGCGTCCAATCTACAAAGTAATTGACTTTATTACGTAGTTATTGATAATTAAGTTACAGGCCCTTTGTGTTTTTCATCGCGTTCGCTTAATTAGCAAATATGAAAAAATCATTTTTGAGCTGCATGGTTAATGCTCTTAATATGAAGCACTTTAATGTCCATTTTCCAGCCATTTGCATCTAGATGTATAGTGCAAACACTTTCCAAACTTTTATATTCGTTATCTGCACGATCAGTTTGAATGAAAGATGCAAACTGGCAAGCAACTATAGGCCTAGTAGTTATATTTAAAATTTTTAAATTTTTATTTTCAATTAAAGTTATAAATTCGCCTTTTCCAAATTTAATTGTTTTTGCCTATGAGATTTTAATTGCCCGTGGCATTCGCAACACGACTATTTAAAAAATAATTTTGTTTATATGCTTTAGGTATTAAATTCCGGGTAAATGGTAGGCCAAATTAAGGTACTAGCAAAACCTTAATTTTTACTCCAGTTGTCAGTATTGTAAACTTGCAACTTCTACTGCAAAATGTTTTAAAAAGTAGTTGCTTCTATATTTTTCTTTCCCAAAACAAAAAAAAAATCAAAATTATTAGCCCTACCACAACGTCACGTGTGCCCCTATACTAATGAATCCTTATGCTGTGATATTACTTGGGTCTTTTGAAGTTTCTGTCTGAAATACTTGATTAAAAGCAGAAATTATAGCCTAGCTATCTGGATAGTTTGCGAACTGCAGTTTAGAGCATACTTCAAACTAAGTTTCTGTGAAGTAGGCCTATGGTGAGGCTAAAAAAATGAATTTCCTAGCACTTGATACCCTTGCTTGCATGTTTCTTCTTCTGTTTTCTATACTCGCCTGTAGGATAAACCTTCGTTTGACTGTCTGTGTTATTCTACTCATGAGTAGGCCTAAGTCTGGGCTAAGTCTGACATCTACAGTGTAGGCCTACATGTATGCGCTATATCAATCAGTTACGCGTTTCAGAAGGTGTGCTACAAAGCAATAGACGAAACAAAGACAGATATTATTCCTTACAAGCGAATAACTTAATATAAGATTATAATAAAGATATAGGCTAACGATGATACTGCATATTAAAGACTACAATCCGAAGACTGAATCCTACAATGATTACCTTCGAAGCGTGAGAAACTTCGATTTTGAGATAAACCAAGAGCTAGACTTTAATGCACGGTCAATTGGTCGATAGACTTAGACCTAGAGAAACAGAGGCCATGTGGTATGTTATTGAGGGCCCGATAAGTTAAATAAGGCCCGGACTAAATCTGTTCCGAAACCTACTGTGATTGGCTCATCTGAAAAGGACTCTGGAACCTGTTTGTAAAAGCAGACCTGCTTTCTGTTGATACCGTTTTCTGTCGCTTCGTTCCTCAAAATCATGTTTTCTCCTAAATACAACTACTTGAGTAGCTACAGACTGCTTCGGAGACAGCTTGGGCTTTCATAAGTCTTCTTCTGGCTACTATCTAATCTAACCTAAAGACTTCGATCTGTAGCGGCGTTTTCAAAATATCCAGACATCAGTCGATGGTCGCTTCAAATGAAATCGCAGAAAATTACAGTTCATCAGAGGAGAGAAGTTGAGTTCCGATAGATCAGAGAAACGAGAAACGAAGCAACGGTGGGAAAACAAGTTGAAAGGGATGAGTCTTAAGTTTAGAGCTGAATAACAATGAAGAAATAACCGAACGAACGGATCTGAACAGCGAATAATTCCAGAGCTGCTTTGGACCACTCTGACCGAGAGAGTCCGAAAGCACAACACTTTTCGGTAGTGAGCACATCAAGAGTAACAGCATCCATTGATTGATTTGCATTAGAGTTGAGCATGAACAGATAATTATACAGGGTGGGCCATTAAAAAGGAGATAGACACTGATGCTGTTCCCTCTGAGAATGATATTACCATTTGTGTTTGTCACAGTCACAGTTACTGCAACATGCTCAAATACAGATCACATCATGCAAATGGCACAATTATTTCTCTGAGCCTCACAAAGGTTGTATTAAAGATGACTAGCTTATTCATTGATGCTAATCATTGGGTTCCGGACAATTCCCCCGGACAATTCCCCGGTCAATTCCCCCTGCCAATTTCCCCGGACATTTCCCCGGGCGTTTCAATAGGACAATTCCCCCCGGATAATTCCCCCCTACATTAAAATCAACTGTTTATAAAACACGAAATTTATCGATACAAGGTAATGGAAAATACTTGCGTTTATTAAAAGCAATATTGTAGGAAAATCGATTTTAAGAAATGCTATATGAAAAACCAATTTAAGAAATGAACATGACCTAACTACTTGTGTCTATCGCAAAAGTTTACATTGTGTTCACAAACTAATGTTGAAGGCAATTGCACTGTGTTCAAAATTAAGACTGACTAATCAGTAATTAATTAATTTAATCATCTAAGTGACTAATCAGTAACTAATTAATTAAGACTGACTAATCAGTAATTAATTAAGCATATATAATTATCATATACAATTGTTTTTAATGTAGGGGGATGAAGGGGGAATTATCCGGGGAATTGTCCTATTGAAACGCCCGGGGAAATGTCCGGGGAATTGTCCGGGGAATTGTCCGGGGAATTGTCCTAGACTCCTAATCATTAAATGGTGCGCACTCATCTAACATCATGGAAACATGAAGTATACTTACGAAAATAGAATATAACCAGTTGCTATAATATATGTAACAACAGTATAGGCTATATAAGTATATATATATGTCTGGATAATTATGCAACACTTTAAGAGCCTCTTAAACTTCTTAAAGTATATCAAAGGAAACAACTACCAATAGATTCAAACCTAACACACAACCTACTGCTATCAAGTCAGTGCCGCCTCATGGCTTGAAGTCTCAAGTGTGATCTTGCCATTGTGGTGATATACCTGGTACTTAACTTAATAAATAATTAACTTTAGTAAATAACTGATACGAGTTTAGTGTTTAGCAAGAATTAATAATTATGTTATAGTAACTGGGAGAGTTTATCTGAACATGCAAAAGGGCTGAGCAAGGTTTTAGCAGAAATACTTCAAGCAACTAAGCCTAAACTACAACAAAGAACGCCCAACTACAATTTACATCCAAATTAGATCTGATGCACTCACCTGGCACTGCAACCACAGTTTTAAGAGCACGAAACACCCTAAAGGCTTTTGGAAATGAAATTGGGAGTCTACTGATGGGGCGATAGCTATAGGAGGGAGATGGTTTTTTAATAAGAGGATAAACAATGGGATGCGCGAAACTGGCAGGGAAGCAACTTTCAGTAGCAGAAAGGTCGACGATGAATGTAATGATTGGGCTCAATAGATCTAAACATTCTTTCCGAAGGGCAGTAGGAATAACTCGCAGGCACACTGCATATCAGAAGACGAGCAAATGAGATTACGAGAGTTGTTGGTTGAAGTAAGTCGATAGCCAGTTGGGAAGATTTAGGGCTACATAATAAAGGCAGGGACTTCGAAAATTTGAGTTTTATGAACGATATCTTGCTAGAAAAGCGTATGAACCTGTAAGTAAGGAAAGAGTTTATTGATCAGAGTTCAGTGGTATATTGAATTTCTCGCGCTGTATATGATCTAACTCACAGTCTGGCAGTCTGCCATAATAACTTCGAATAGAGAGAAGAGACGAGGTAAGTAGGTGGAGAGCTTGGATTTGGTTAGAGATACAATTAAGTCTTCAATAAAATACAATACTGAATACACCTGAATTTGAGGAGATGTAATCGTAATTGTAATCTGACATTTACAAAACGTCAAGAAATATAAACTCATCATAATCGCTTTCCATCTTAGCAGCAAGATGTCTGATCATGTCTCCTCTGGACTATCTGACCGAAACTGACCTGTCTATTTCGGACTTCATTTGAAATATCGCCAGTGAATAAGTTGGTCTTCTTGCCGCAGTTTCTGTGTGGCGCTGAAAAATGTCGGAGGTTTGCATTGCAATACATTACTGAGGAGCTTACACTTAACAGCTAACCGACTTAAGTTGAAGCAACATTGTGGACACTTACGGGAAACTGACATTGTCTCAGTCCCTCTGGTTTCCCCAAACATTTCTTGCACAGGCTATACATCAGTAAACTGCAATTAGACCTAAATAAAAACTTTTACATCTCAGTCATGTACTTGAGGGAATGAAACCAATTATTTAGAACATAAAGCAATGATTAATTGTTTCTCAGTATTGAGATTAATATCGACTCCAGAAAATAGAGTGAGACTGCAAAACAGAGTTAAAGAGAGTTAAAAATTAACCTGTTTTCAATTTCTTTTAATGAAGACTTTGAATGATTTCGCCGAGAGTCGAAAGAGCGATGCTTCTAGGACTTTCGTATAGGACGACTGCGAGCCGAAATAATGTCACAAGACATGTCGTAAACTTAGGTGGATTATTTGACAAGGCTTTCACAATAAATTAAGCCGGAAAGACCATTGTAGGTGTTCTGTAGCCTTATCTCTCGAACAAGTAGGCCGAAGACCTTTGGGATACATATGGCAGGTCTAAGGTCAGTCTCGGCAGCGCACTGCAATGGATTTAAGTAAACATTGTCGATTCAGCTACACTGTGTTTCAGCACTTAATACAGAACAAAGGTTTCTTCGTCCTTTGTAACCTTCGTAGTGGGCGGAACGTTCTTAACTTTGAACGGGTCAAAATACGTGTTTACAAATAGCGACGGATCATTCGGTCCCTGTACTTCACAGCAGAGAAACTGAAATGCCAAGTCGACATACTGGCTTGCTATTATTCGGTCAGTAACAGAATCATCGATGACGACTTTCAAAATTGTCAATCGATTAGGCTATATGGCTTCGAACCGTTGACTTGTCCGAATTTGTTGCGCAGCGTTAACTCAAGAATCAATAATAATTGATTAAGTAAAATTGGAATTAGTAAAACGAAAAGTTCAGTGACAACAATACTTCAGAACTTGATATAAATATATATATATATATATATATATATAAGTATATATATATATACATGCATGATTATATCAATGGCATTTCTTGTCATCATCACATATTCGATTAATGATCGAGCTCTTTGATTTCATACCGCTGCCATTTAGGCCTACAAAGAAAGAAAGAAATGTCTTAGAAAAACATAATAAACGAAATGTAAAGAAATATGGCAAAAAGTTTATCCAACGCAGATAGGCTAGCAAAGTGACAATAGATTCTCTTCCCGTCCCATGAAATCGAACCTGATTGAATCGAATAACAATAAATGATAATAAGCGCGTTTTTTCATAGTGTGTTATGGAGCATCAAATTCCATCAAATGTCTTGTAATTTTAATCGTTCCCGTCTTGCTATTGTTCTTCTTGTTCTTGTTCTTCTTAGAAATAATTCTTAATGATAATAATAAAAATAAAAATAATAATAATAAAAGAAAGAAATAATTGTAGCTTTCCTTAGCTTGCCTTGCTACTGTAACTGTTGAAAATTGGATTGTCGTGTGAAATATCGTAGTTGATCTGTCTGCCTGACAATATCTGATACATGACCTTGTTCGGCCTGTAGTGATTGGCCTGACACATGACCTTGTTCGGCCACGAGCGATTGGCCTGGCAGATGTTTTCACTGAATCGATGTGCCTACTTTTTGAAACTGCGACGGCTCAGACCATCGGCCGAGCATTAGCTGCCGCTGTTACTTCAACCAGACGGAGCTGAGCAGCTGCCAGCTGATGCTAGGCATTAGATTTATGGAAAACAGGTATACCGGCCAATAATAACATCAGCATCGTCATATCTTCAGCAGCAGCAGCAGCAGCAGCAGCAGCATGAGCAGCAGCAGATGTAGCCGCAGCAGCATCGCACGGCCTCTCACAGAACTACGAAGATCTCTGTGTCTGGGCGAGTACATGTAGGTGCCCACACCTAGAAACAGCTGTCTGTGCTTCCACGCCTGCTGCTGCTGTTGCGGCTGGTGAAGATGGTGATGTAAACAGTTGCAAAAACTTTCATCTTTAGGCCATAACGGGGGCACGGACTTTTATCAACGTTTGAGGAACTGCTGAACAAGTACTCTATCAGTCCATTCAACCATTCATTTCTCAATTCAAACATCCAGATCCATTCAGTCTTCCATCACTTCAAACCCACCCATCCACCCATTCGATCATCGTGTCACGTATCCACCCAAACATTCATTATTTTACCCATCCATCCACTCACACCCATCCATCCACTCACCCCCATCCACCCAATCATTCATCTATACATCTGATCGATCGTCCAAACAGCAAATCATTCCATTCATCTGTCCATTCATCCACCCATTCACCCATCTGTCTATCCACATAGCCATTCATTCATTCATTCATCCATCCGTCCATTCATCCATCCATCCTTCCATCCATCCATCCATATATCCATACATACATCCTATGTATGCATGTACGTCTGTACATCCATTCCCAGAGTGGAAAACGCCTAAGAGCCTGCATGTGCTGGACTTAACTACGGCTTCTGCTGCAAGGAACTATCAGACATTCGCATGTAGGACTGATAGTTAGACAGGTAAGCACGCTCTACATTCACTATACAGTCTTTCTATTCAGTTGCAGTCTACGGAGTATGCCCTGCTACATTTAAATCATTCGACCTACATCTTCATTGCTTACCCTTCAGTCTAACAAATGCTGTGATCCTACACCGATATCTGACGCCTTCACTCTTGTCGTTCCTCACACCAAGGACGTTGGGTTCTTCTCGTATTTACGCCGGCTATAGTCCAAAGTCTTAGAATTGGTGTCACTGTCCACTCTAGCAATTTCTTTGTTGTGCCTCAGGTCCAGTGGTGTAGTCGAGGGTGTACGCGGGTATATGGCGTATACCCACTGAAAATTATTAGCAAGCACCGTATACCCACTGGAATATGGTGAATACCGCGGGTATACGCTTAAAATGTTTGCAAAAATATGGGTATACGGCGCAGATAGCATGTTTGATACAAATTTGGTCACTTCTTCATCGAAGCTTTCTGTGGTAATCGACGAATCGCCCACAGTCGGTAAACCGCTGTTTTAGTTATCCATATAAGTAAGTAAGTAAGTAAATATAAAAGCGGTCATTGACAACAAGGAGCCAGTTTTATATTTCTGGACTTCATTGAACTGGAGGCACAGACAGCTGCAGCCATAGTTCTTGTTCTAGAGAAGTGCATGCAATTAGCCGGTTTTACGAAAGAGTAGGCTTCTGGGACAGGTGCATACTCCAAGTTTTTGCTAAAGTTAAGCTATCACTGTTTGTTGTAGCTGCAGCTCTTCCACTGCCTCACAGTCACTCATCATGTCACTGACTTATTTATATACATTATTTTGGTGTTATGGTTGAACTAATTATGTCATATTTTCAAGCTTCTATGAATGACTTATATATTGATAAGCTTATGTATAATAATAAAAAGCAAATTTAGTAAACTAAAGTGGCTAAAATTGGCTCCATTTGGCAGCAAATGTTCTAAAATGCGTTGTCAGCTGGCCGGGGCTCCGCCCAGACCCCGCTCGGGAGCATACAACGCTCCCCAGACCTATAGCCGTGGGTGACTTTGTCCCAGCAGTCCAACTCCGTTAAATTAGGCACTGCTTTGTATTGATTGTTATTAACATGTTCAACTTACCTCCTTACTGGATCCTCTCAAGATCATACTATTCCATCTTAACTGCATTTAATCTCTAACTGGGCTTCTGCCAATAACCTTACCTTCATCATCATCATCAAGATCCATGGGTCGAAGGCCCGTAGGTGTCCAACGCTTGCGTCAGATCCATGGGCCTCGGCCCGTTGGAGTCCAATGCTTGCATTGGATTTCATTCGTATTTTTTCTTTACGAACGGAGTGCACCCATCCGTTCGACCTTCGCACTTCTCCCTTAAAGAAAGTTCCATGCTTAGGACTGGCTCTGATATCCACTTGTGGTTTCAAAGGCGCGATGCCGCCCACGTTTGCCAGCTTTTTCAGGGTTCCTGCTGACCCTGTCCACCTCGCGTAGCGCCCTAAGGTGGTACTTCAGCCAAGACCTTCACCACTGATGGCATAGCCTCAGCAAGCACTCCCCTACTACCACCCCCTCACCACGTTGAGGTGTGAGTCGGACTTACCTTAAATAGCTCTAAATCTAAAGAAATGATCATTTTCCGCCCTCGACACCAATTTGACCCTCCTCCTCCGTTACCTAATATTACCCGAGCTAAAACTTTGAAGATACTGGATGTCATCCTTCAAGATAATCTCAAACTCACAGCCCATATAGACCACCACAAAGCCACTTGCCCCTCCTCTTTTTATGCTATCAGAAAACTCAAAACCCATGGCCTTTCTTCCTCATCCATCCATAATATAACCAAAGCCACTACCGTTGCTAAACTTCTATATGCCTCCCCATCCTGGTGGGGTCTCACCCTGGCTTCCGATAAAGAACGCCTGGAAAAACTCCTAAAAAGAGCCAAAGGCCTAGGTTACCTAGAGCAATCCTTTCCAACAGTCTCTGAACTTGCCAATATAGCCGATGCGAAACTCCTTTTCTCCATATTACACAACCCCAGTGGTTAAATTCAGCCGAATCCCGCCGGGTCTGAGATCCGGCACCTCGGATTTCAGACCCGGCACCTCTGATTTGAGATCCGCCACCTGCATTGTGAGACCCGCCACCCGAATTATGAGATCCGCCACCTAAAACAGGAGACCCGCCACCCAAAATCAGATTAACGAATTCGTCAGCCTCCCAGTGCGTTTCAACATTCACTATAGCACCATAGAAAACTATTTAACCTACGTGTTTACTTAAGTCGTCCGCTCTCCTTCTCCCTCCCCCTCTGTCTGTCTCTCTGTCGAATTCAAATTAATGTATTATAATCGCTGCACGCGGGTCAACCGTGTTTCCGATTCCCGCCTTTGATTAGTCTTAGTAATCGCGCCTGTAGCCTAGATAATGTCAAACAGAAAGTTGGACAGCGTGTGCATCAGCTGTCAGAAGTAGTAGGTCTGCAACGAAAGCTGAGGTTTCTTTGCACGCAAAAGGTCCAGCAAGAAGTGAGTTTTGTGTTTTACTGTTAGGGCACTATCACAAGGTAACTGGGGCTCTACCGGAGTCGCCGAAACCCAATTCTGTGATGAATGACGATGAGTAACTGCTAGATGAAGTGATGAACTGATGATGCAATAAAATGTTTTTCCAAAAACTTAAAAAACAATTGCAACCAAGCATTCTAAATCTAGAAACTAGTAGGGCTTATGGACTGGTCGTAAAATTTCCTGAATATTAGGCCTATAATTATTCGGAAAATATCCCGAAAAGTAATATCTGTTATATTTATTTAGCCTACTGTGCTCTTCAATATGAAAGTAGGCCCTATACGTGCATTTCGCATAGGGGTCTATTAATTTTTGGTATTTGTTGTCAAGTGTTTGTATGTTATTGTATTGACATGTCGATTAAAGCCTAGTAAATAAAGTAAAAAGCTCTGTAATATGTTATGTTAAATGCCCGATAATGTTTATTTCTGTTGAGTTAATATTTATGCTTGCAGTAATCGATGATGTGCCTTGTTTCACGCATTTTGTATTTTATCCGAGTCTTTTAACACTCGAAAATGCCATAAAAATTATAAGTATTGATAACTACTGTACGTACATACATAGGCCTATATAGGCCTACACATAAATATATCGGTTAGGCCTATAGATTCGCCAGTTAAGCTTAAGTTTTAAATTCGTAAGACGTGGAGACCCGGCACCTCTGGATGAGCAATTTAACCACTGCACAACCCCAACCATGTGCTTCACCAACTCCTACCTCCACTCCGACCCCTCTCCTCTCACCAATTAAGACCTAGAGCACGCAACCATACTCTCCCACCCAAGGACAACTCTCAATTTATTACCAGATCATTATATAAAAATATTTACTAGTTTATTCTAAAATCTTCTAATGAACTTTAATTATCCATTATCACTCACGTTAGCATTTCTGCGTTTTTGTCAGATTGTTTTTCTCAATAAACGAATGTATAGGCCTATATAACTTTTGTTGAAATTCTTTCATAATGTCAAAGTCTTGATATATCTTAAGTTTTTTCATTTGTCAGAAATACTTATTTTCAAATCAGTTTTGCATGGAAGAATTGAATACTAAATTCCTTAAAATCGTTTCTGGCCGGGGCTCTGCCCCAGACCCTGCTGGGAGATCTACGACGCTCCCTCAGACATAGGTGCAACCACCCTGTGGTACCCGTGGGACGCGTCCCCCCAACTTTCGAACAGGTTGGGACGGTCCCCCAACTGTTGAAAATTTTGAGGTATTAACAAGAGGCCAAAATGCACTCCACTTGGTATCAAATGCTCAAAATTGCGTCGGCTTCCCCAGACACCGATGGGGGAGCTAACGACTCTCCTCCATACTCCTAGTCGTTAGGAGCTTCTTGCCTTCCGCAATCGCGGCTGTGCGCCTTCCGCCTTCCACACTCACAGTTCCCACCCACTCAGACGTTCTAGTAGGTCCCTCCCCCAACAAATCGCTGGCCCTGCTGCCGATAAACTAAATGGTCAGGCTGAAGCCGCTAAACTCAAGTCTATCAAAATTCAGTGCAGAATATTGCTGTATAATTCCACTCTAAAACTTTACTTATCTCGCTTTTTAAAATTCGACTAAGGCTCGTGGTAGAAGCCTAAGAGGACATTTCAATTTTTAATGCTGCGACTGCGAGTGGTGTTCTTCTAGAACATAAAATCTCAATTTATTCATATAATAAAGTCATATTTTTCACAGATCTGGATGGTTCAGGTACTTTTATATCGAAATCATCGGTGAAAAATTTGAGGTAAATTAGAGCCCAAAATGTACTCCATTTGGCATCAAATGCTCAAAATTGCGTCGGCTTCTGGGGCTCCCAAGACCCCGATGGGGAAGCTTACGACGCTCCTCCCACAACCCCTGATCGTTAGGGGCTTCTTGCCTTCGGTGTATTGGTGTGCATTTCATGTTATTCATCTAGCCGTATAGCATGCTTGGACCGAGTCTTGCGCTCTGCAGCGCGACTCATTGGGCAAATTCCAAAGTATGGACATGTCTCCAGCTACATGCTGGAGGTCCTCCACTGGCTCCCTATCTGCCAGCGCATCGAGTACAGGGTAGCTGCCTTGGTTTTGCGCTGTCTCAAGGGCATTGCCCAACTTTCCGCCGTGAGCTCTGCTGTTTGATTTCGGTTGTCCCAGGGGCCAGGGCGTCGCCTCCTACGCTTCGCAGAAAAAGAAATTCTTCTGGTTCCTTTTGCTCGTACTGCAACAATGCAGAACCGAGCTTTTTCTGTGGCAGGCCCAATGATCTGGAATGTCTTCCTCTAGAGCTGCGTCTACACCCTGGGAGTCTGCCTGAAACTTCCCTGACTAAGCTCAAAACTGTTCTTTTTGGGCGCGTTGGAGTCGGGAGCGCCTCTGAGTAGTTTCCTTGAAGGGGCGCTATATAAATTCCCGAATGAATGAATGAATGAATGAATGAATGAATGAATGAATGAAAAAATAATATTTTCGTTATTGGCAAGACTTCACACGCATAAAACGTTTCTGACTAATTTCTGGCAGCTTTTAAACTAGGGCCTACTTTGAATTGCAAAAGGCAGAATGAGCATCAAACTGTGCTTTAAAATTGTAATTCAAACGGTAGCAAGTGTTAAATTGAATGCAACATTTTTGTCAACACTTTTGATATAGAAAATTATGCATGTTAAAATTTCTTTCGGAAAAATTAGTTGGCTCTCTCCAATTGTGACGCGAAATTTTTACATGCGCATCTTATACTAATATTAGCAGCTACACTTTTATTATCGTGAAACAAAAACGCCCATACAATACAGCAAAAACAATTCACACAAAAACCATTAAAAATAGAGCACAATAGGAGTGAAAATAGCAATCAAATGATGCAGTGTACAGACCAAACAGACCCTTGAGCTCAAACCGTTGGCATCTTGTCGTCTGTCTCTACCTAGACAGCGTCGCTGGCCTTCTTGCCTATCACATCACACGGAGTACAAGCGACACCAGGGAAAGACCCGACAGTAGAGTCATTGGCAGATTTGTTGCCAGTCACATCCTTCGTTGACCCAATTCAGAGCTGGGTCTAACCAAGTTTCACCTTTCGCCAGGCTTCTTCATGATGCGGACAACCTTCTGTCTGGCTGGCGGGATCATTTACTCTGACGACGAAGTACTATGACAAGAACGATTAAAAGTCAACAGGAAAATTTAAAAGGTGCGCAGTCATCAACTTTTGCCCCTGGACGCTGAAACCCTTCGTTACGCCACTGAACTTCATTAACGCCTTCCAACTGTCTCGAGCGTGCTACTACAGGCTAATTTTTCTGCCGAGCCTTTGTCAGAGTCAGTGAGCAAACTAGATGCGACCATTTAGCAGTAGGTCTAATGAGGTGGCATCAGCCTCCAGGTCTCCAGGTCCGCAACCACTTCTGAAGATCAAGCACAGTCTTGAAGCTACGACGCCTGTGCATCAGCACCCACCCACCCCCAGTGGCCATCTGAGCTTTGCGAATGCCCAGAGGATGTTGATAGGCTCGGGGCCTCGTGCCATGGAGACGGCGTTCACGGGAATTACATCACACAGTGGAGGGTGGGAGGTTAGAGCTAGGACAGGTTCAGGAAGGTGAACGGTTCCATCGCCCATGTAGCTGTCTTGAGGCTAAACTGTGGCTTCAAATGAAGCCAACATTGCCAGCCCGCTGCAATTGCGAAGGCATACTAAATACGGGTCACAGGGGTCGGACAGGCGCTAATTACAGCAACAAATCTCGAAATTCCTTTAATTAACGTCTTCGCCACTCAAAATGAATAATTGCCGCTAGTCACTTCATAGAATCAAATCATATCAGAATTTAAACGAACAGGGCGGTAAACACTGTCACGTAATTACAATAACAACGATGACAATAATAATAGTAATAATAATAATAATAATAATAATAATAATAATAATAATAATAATAATAATAATAATAATAATAATAATAATAATTATTATTATAATATAATAATAATAATAATAATAATAATAATAATAATAATAATAATAATAATAATAATAATAATAATAATAATAATAATAATAATAATAATAATAATAATAATAATAATAATAATAATAATAATAATAATAATAATAATATCTGACACCTGAGGGATTATAGATACCTCGGGTAAAAAAAAAAAATAATAATAGACATACGTTTCTACAGTCACCTGTAGAAACGTATGATGCTTAGTTCTTTGATGTATTCTGGGTCTGTATAGGCCTACACCGAGTCTCGTTCAACGAGGAGGCTCTTAAATATAATATCTAAATATAATATCTAAATATATTATATAATATAATTGACCTGGACCGGAAGCCAGTTTTCCATCCGTTGTCTGGTCCTCATCCAAAAGCACTGCAAGGTCCCGAACCACGGGTACCGTACTCTCTCTCTCTCTCTCTCTCTCTCTCTCTCTCTCTCTCTCTCTCTCTCTCTCTCTCTCTCTCTCTCTCTCTCTCTCTCTCTCTCTCTCTCTCTCTCTCTCTCTCTCTCTACCGAACCACGGGTACCGTACTTTTTACCCTGGAAATGTAGCCGCTATCTCATTCTGTGCCAATTATTGCATGTACCTCAATTGTGCCATTAAGCCATCATTAGTTCAATCTTTCCGGATTCAGCCTATGAACCGAATCGAACATATCCAAGTCTTATTTTCATGGTATGGTAATCGTCTGCATTTTGGACAAACAAACCAGTTTTCAGACGGATGGCACGTCGTTGATACGGTTAAGGGGTTTCTGGTGCTATAGGTTTGCTTACCGAACTTATTCTTCAGTTTTGTCAAGGATTGTATCCTTTTGAAGGGCATTTCCTTCGCCTTGGCCCATGTGATTGCATCAATCCCATCTTTCTGATATAGGGTATACGGTCGAGTCTGAGCCATACGGACCGTGTACGCCGCCTGTAGTGTTTTAGTCTCGGTGGAGGGCAACCTCTAATGACCTCGACCGTTAGTCACTGGTGGCTCTTCAATCTACCGACCAACACAAGACGAATGCCTTTTCTCTGTACTCCTTGTGCCTCGACGAATAGCCGGACGTGCGTCATCTTTCACCAGTGAGGGACTGCTCGGCGGCAGCG
Source organism: Aporrectodea caliginosa (assembly GCA_020284085.1). Taxonomy (NCBI): domain Eukaryota; kingdom Metazoa; phylum Annelida; class Clitellata; order Crassiclitellata; family Lumbricidae; genus Aporrectodea; species Aporrectodea caliginosa. The sequence continues at coordinate 103,030 of JACEVL010001250.1, read as the reverse complement.
TTATCGTGTGCAGCGAGCACCTTCAATTTTCGTCGCTCTATGCTCGATCGACGCAACTTGGATCATCCATGGTATTCCATGCCATCTTCAGCTGTCGACGGGAATCCGTTGGTTGGTTCCACGTGTGTGAGTGGGCCCGCCACTTGTGACTATTTCAGCTTATTGTGCATTGTTTTGCTAACTGGTGTAATGTATTTGTTCGCAATGACATTTAACATCATATGGGCTAGCGCAGAGAACGCTTCTGAGTAGATATATATTGAAGGGCGCTATGTAAATGTTCGATTACATTAAGCACAACTGAACGTAATCGGCATTCCAATAAACCTGGGCTCTAAGAGGAGAGATGATCCTGGTCAGATGTTTAGGCGTGGCCTGAGGACTGAGCAATGCGGAACATCGAACGTAATGAGTATCCATATACTGAGTTGTCGAAGCCAATTATGAAAGAGCGAAGCAGTTCAATAACAATAATAGTTCAACAATAGTTAGAAGCAAAAACATAAATTCCATGATCTATGTTTTGTTGCTTAGGATCAAGCTTAGGATTATTACGTCTACATGTATGTGAGGCTGCTAATTTCCTCAGACACCGTCTTGCGAAATGTACTGTTTTTTTTTTATCAAATCGACAAAATTCTGGTCTATTCTACTTAGGCCTACATTTGAACTTCTTCTTCTAGTAATAGTTGAGTTTGTACTCATTAATAGTAGGCTGTGTTGGCAGGCATTTTCTACAGTATATGAAACAGTGTAGATCATCACATACAGTTTCTAATCCAAAACCTTCAACAGATTAACTTGAAATATGATATTATGGGTGTTAAGTCGCAGAGACCTCTGCCCTATAAAACTTTGGTAGCCATCGATTGTAAATCTTTAGTTTTAGGCTGCTGGATGGTTTCGTAACTAATTTATGAAGTAAGTCAGAGTTCCTATGATCTTTAATATAACATTGGGCCAAATATATACAGCACATTTCGAGTAGAGGGTGGTGTAAGTGTCGGCAAAGGCAGCTGGCTGACAGCAGTGTTGTATCAATTACATTGCAAATGTAATTCAATTATAATTGCAATTACATGCTTGTAAATGTAATTGAATTACAATTACAATTACTTGATTGTGAAAGTAATTGAATTACAATTACATTTTGATTGTAATTCAATTACCAATTACTTTTCAATTATTCCTTTAAAATTTGCTCATGATTTAGAATTTTTCGATAATTTTTAATTTATTCTATTTTTAAGCTAAAACATCCAATGGGCCAATGACCTGTAAATTGTAATATTTACATTCCATAAAACACGTTAGACTTTACTTGATTTTTAGCAGTAGAAGTTTTCAAAATGATAGCTGTTGGAGAACTTAGTTGATTGCGCCTGGGTAAGTGAGTCAATTCGTCCAGCAGTGCTAAAGAGACGCTCAACTGGAGCTGAAGATGGAAGCTCTGTTATCTGTAGGCAGCCGCATATAGGCTAGCTAAGAATGAGTGCATGACTGCATGGATAGTGTGATAATGATGGTCAGCCCTTGACATTGGGGTATATCAAAGTGTGCTGTAAGATTGTAAGAGGGGTGTAAGGATAGAATAATGTTGACAATTATGTTGCCATGCAAACATAATGCAGAGCAGTTTATTCAATTAAACGGGTGGCCCGGGTCAACCCGGCTGGCTGGCATCTTTGCTGACTTTATGAAAGTAATTTGTAATTTACACTTCATTCAATTACAAATTACGTGCAATATTGTAATTGAAATACAATTACAAATACTGGACTTAAAATGTAGTTCAATTACAATTACAATATTATTGCTGAACTTGTAATTCAATTACGTAATTCAATTACATGTATTTCAATTACTGAACAACACTGGCTGACAGCAACTGGCACCTGCAGGGGCATCTTCAGGTATCGGAGGAGGGTAGGGAAGAAGGTCGCCAATGGTATTGAGACATTACGGTTGAGGGAAGGGAGCAAAGTGTACAGAGTATTGGGTCTTATTTGATTTGCTTTATATCTGTAATTTCATATGTATGGCTGCTAATGAACTGCGAGGTCATTTCATATTAATCAGCAGTACTAAGTAAACCAGTCAAACCTTAACTAACAACTATTGCTATTATTGTTTCTGTTGTACAGCATATCGAAATGCCTCAGTTCTGATTCATGGCTAGCCAATGCTGTGACAGAACATCCTCCTCCTTCTCCTCCTCCTCGTCTTGTTTCTCGGCTGCAAAGCGCGACACTGCTGCAGTCTCTACTGCGCTTCCACTGCAGTTTAACAGCTCCGTTCGATACTCAGAGCAACTTGCCTGTGAACTCGAGGTAGGATATATCGGACTACTTCGACTAAATCCACACCTCACTTTGATATGAATACCAGATGTTGCTCAAATCTGCATAAACTACTAACTGTTTCAGAACTCTCTCACCAGAGCCATAAATATAGCCTAGACCCCTGAATATCGCATGTTGCGTCCATGTTGCATTCATTGCACTGGCTGTCCAATGAGCAAAGAATCCATTAAAAAATCTACCTTACAGTTCGCAATTTATCATATTTTGACCAATCTAACTCTGTTCCATGATGACGCCTCATGCAATAAGATTAGCCTATAAGAAATTGCATTCGATCAATGGACGGTGTAACTCTGGATCTGTCAGCGACCGGATAGTGTTGGGCTTCAATGTTTTCGGTCGCTTGTCTAAGCTTTGGGAGTTGCCGCCCAATTCCGTTCATTCTGTCAATTCTTTTACGTCATTCGATCAGATCTAAACTTAAGCCTCGTCTCTTTTTTACTTGCATAGTCATCGTAGCCTGCTTCTGGTTTTCACGGTCTATCAGACGTCAACCTCGCTTCTCCAACGGTGGTGTTTAATTTTTGATTGCGATTTCAATATATAAGCGACCATCGACCGATGTCTAGGACATTATTATAACAGCGCTATTATAGAAGTCATCGGAATATAATAGATTGTTGCAAGCATAAGTGTCCAGTGCGCATGCTTACAAACATTGGAATGTTATATATATATATATATACTATGTATATATCGCGTTTTACAAAACAAGAGCGCTTTCGAAAATGACACCTGTCGTTTTGGTAGCGCCTATAGATCTGAATTGGTCCTGGAATCGGATCTCGTTCATGGCCCCGTATAATATAACCACATCTAGGTCATGCTTGTACCCATCGATAAGTCTCTTTCTCGAAGAGGCGCTGTATGAATTTATGATTGCGATTGCAGTTACATATACCAAATGCACTTTGATTTCGTTGTTGACTATACTCAGTATTTTCTACAACAGACAAAAGAGGAGACTGCAGTCGAAGTGGAAGATCATGATGATCCTTTAGTGTGTACGATCAGTCTGCCACAGACCGAGCTCAGAACACGTCCCGCAGGTGGTTGCAACGGTCAAACAGCTGCTCTTGCAAGTGGTCGATTTGATGGCACGGCAGTGGCAACGACGAAAGGCCGAACAGACTCCGAACCCAGGGTGTTGCTGCTTTCGTTTGGACCATCTGATGGTTGGAGTGAAGCATCAAGGTTGCAGAAGACGATGGGAACGAAGAAGCATTCTGCAGAAGGCAAGCAAAAAATCATTTCTAAGTATACAGAGGAGTTTTGCCAGATATGCTTTCTTACAGATATACACCTATACGGAGCAATGGATTATATTAAAAATAAGGCTAGTGAAATTTGCAAGGAATACTTGAAAGTAGACGGCAGATGAGAACAGAATTATACCGAACTGAATTTCGAGCAGGCAAAGTCGGTACAGAGAAAATTGGAACTCATTTGTTCAGGGCCGGATAACATTTTGTAGGCCTGGTTCCAAAATTGTAATAGTACGCCCCAAATATAATATGTTCGACCAAAAAGTGTCGACGAAATTTAAATTATAGAACAGATATTTATGAATTTTTAAAACTGTTTATGACGTGCTTTCATTATAGAAAAACTGTCAACAATAGGCCTAGGCCTATATCCTGAAAATCTAGCCGTTGTGCAATTTCTCATTCACTGTTCATATGTGTAATGTAAATGTAATGTAAATGTTAATGTAAATCTTTGAAAATTTCTCTGCGCCCACAAAAGCCACGTCAGGGAGACCAGCTTAATCACCGGCGCTATATCAAATCAAATCCGCAATAGCCAAACTCCTCTGCTCGTTTCGGTGCCAGGTCAAAATCCGGGGAGGTCAAGCCGAGGAGATAGCATGGTGCTACGGTGGCAATCGGTGATGGTGGTGGTCGTGTGGTGGCGCAGGAGTAGAATCAGGATAGGATAGCTCGAAGAGTTCGGTTTACAAAATGTTAATCCGGGCCTGCCTCGATCATATATAATCTCAAACCAACGGAGTCTGTGCGTAGGCCGACATCACCGTCGACGTCAGCTCAAATCTTAGTACGAAAGCGCTCAAGTAACATAATGCATGTGATGCTTACACTCTCTGGACTGTTCAAAACTTTGTGACTCTCCATTCAGTAAAATAAACGTAAAACGGCATTATAGGCCTAAACTTTTTCTGACTCTTCATTTCTACTATGTGCCAAGCAGAAGTACTCTCACAAGAAACGATTGCCTTGAATTTTATGCCTGGCAGCAAATTGAAACTATTTAGCATAGACAATACATACATGTTTTACGATAAGTGCTTTGTGGATATTTTGCAGGGTTCAGGAAAGAGAACGCGATGGAAAAGCGCGAGTCGAAAGAAGCCTATGTATGGCCAACTCCAACTCCATCATCAGAGGCCAATTGGACAATACAGCGGGCCAATCCACGACCGGTGCTAACACCCGTCTCCACAGCAGCACCTGATGAAGGCAATCTTCTGTGCGACATCTCATTCAACGATTTCATTACCCGCGTGGCCATACCACCGCCGCCGCCTCCAACGCCCCCGTCACTGGTGGCTGTAGAGACTCAAATGAACGTTCCAAAGCCACCACCTCTTCCGGACTTCGCAGGTCGTCGATTAAACTTTCGTTCGGCGAAAACCACCGATAGATTAATTCATTCTCTCGATCCAACAATCTCTAAAGATCAGAAAAAATATGGAGGTGTCTGCCCTGCACTGAAACCAAGTGGTGATGTCCAACTGTCGCCCTCGACGATCCAACGGATCCAAATGGAATATGCCGCCGTCGTGTCCAGAGGAGGATCGCACCAGCTGAACCTCTATGGACCGATGACGGAGAACGATGCAGCCTACGTTAGTCTCGAGGAAGATTTCGCAAAACTCGTCACACCTCCCCCTCCTCCGCATCAGATGACAAGGAATGGATTGGAGATACAGCGACCTCCTGTCCCACCGCCACCTCCACCGGTGTCAGTTGGTGTCAGCCATCCTCCACTTCTGCTAACTCTACCACCGCATCCGCCTCCCAACCGATCTAGCGGTCGAGGTCACACTCTGGCATCACCATCGTTTCCGAATCGTCGGCCACCTTCTGCTACGACTCCTCCTGGATCACACAAAGTGTCTGGCGTCGAGGCAATGAATGGCTTCGACGAGACTCGTCTTAGACCTTCATCTGCTCCACACAGAAATGTCGACGCATCATCGAAAGACAAAACGAAAGATGCAGACAACCAGAAGGAAACGAACAATGCTGCTGCTGCTGTTGCTGCTGCTGCTGCTGCTGCTGTTGCTGCTATGTCTCTGTCTCACGAGTCTTTGTCGAACGTTTCTGCACGTGTTGAAGCGAACAGCTTCTCAACTGGTGTGGCTATTAAGCAACAGACGACCTATTATTCCAGGACTCACAATAACTCAGCAACTCTTCCTAGAACGGCTCCACCAACTCCACCTCCGCGTCTTAACAGCGCCATCGACAGTAACTCTGCTATGGACAAGCGACCACCTCGTCGCGTTTCCTTTGATGAATGCCCTGTTCAAATCGAAGGACCCGGTCGACGAGAGAACTGTTCTCCCCCTTCGTCTAACACTAAACGGTCCAGTCGACGAGACAGCTGCTCTAATCCTCCTCCTCCTCCTCCTCCGTCTACCAATGATGAATCGACGACCAGGAAGAGCAGGCGAAACGAATCTACCACTCTGCCGCAAAGCTCTTCGTTGTCTCGACTGATCACCGCAGCCACCAGTTGGGTGGGATGTCGTCAGCCACACTCGGAATCCACTGCACAGATCAGACCACATGCCATACGATCATCTAGTTCGTCGGCATTTCAGAGCATCGTCAAAGATAGCAACGAACCATCTGACGCATTGGTTGCTGAAGCTGGAGCGGGGACGGGCTCTGGTCGATCGGTGCGCAGTGGATCGTTTGGCGGCGGCGATGCTTCTTCAGCCAACGTTTCCGTCTTCTCTAACTTTAAGTCGAAACTGAAGTCGTATTGGTCGCCGTCCATGTCCAAACGAAAATCATTTGTCCAGAGATCAAGCATCGACCAGTCGAGCGTCGTAGTCTCATCGTCATCGTCGTCGTCAAGGAGATCGTCATCAATCGATGTCGTCGATTATGCGCAGGAAAACCCCGATGGAAATCCCTATAAGACGATGGTTGGTCCGCGACGCAGAAGCTCCAGTCGCAGCCGAATAGAGGTCAAGGTTGCATCAGTCGTCGGATTAAGGCCTCCAGCTGCTGCAGAGGATGGCGACGACGCACATGATCTCGACCATCTTCCCAGTCTTAAGCAGAACACCCAAAGCACTTTCAAAACGTTCACTGGAATGCCTGTTAGTTAGGTTCAACTAATGCGAAAAGGCATTAAAAGACATGGAATTAAACAAGGATATGCTGCAGTTAGGCTCTTTAACTGTCGAATGTCACCTATTTCGAATTGAAGCGACTCTGCTTCATTACAATAAATTAATGTTTAGGACCTATAGATAATGAATAATTATGTCTGTGTATATATAGCTCTAAGTAGAGGTTAGAAATCATTGTCTAAATTTCGTCTATAGTCATGCAGATAGGCTAAAGATGTGAGCAAATATAATAATATATCAAATTACAGTCGGATATGTTCAACAGCAGCTTTTGCCTCTTGTGCACATCTTATATACAATAGTGACACTACAGAGTCAATCCAGGACTTGGCTATAATCCAAGAGAACAGATCTCAGGCTGCTCCTTCAGTACCATTGGAGCTCGCCCCGAAGTGGCTGACCCGGAAATATGTGTTAGTTCCTCTAATGCTTTAATCCTAGGATTCAAATTCTTGTCAGACGTTGAGTGGAGACGGATCTCTATGACGATGTTCTTTCTATCACACATTTGCTATAATTATTATTGCAATAAAAATTATGTAAGCAGTACTAGAAGTGTTGAACTGTGATTAGTCTTGTTTGTATACTGTTTGTAATACAGATAAGGTTGCTTAGATTAAATATTATATATTAATTAATTTTCCAACATCTACAACTAGAATCATAGGAGACAAAATGTATATATGTAGGGTTCGGGGATATAATTAACCATACTGGACTATCCTATGCAGCGTAGGGAACTACGAACGAAATTTTGAATCTCAACGGTTGACGAAAATGTCGTCTGCTCGATCGGATTTGAATGCATTGAACTGTAGGCTATCAGTTGGCGTTGGCTGTCGGAGGTGTTAGTAGTCTTCTAGAAACAGTTCAAAATAATTCACTCATGATCTTTTGAAAACGAAGACGTTTTGTGTACGAAATGATCAGTTTGTATCACAGATCAGAGAAGTGGAAAGCGTATTTGTCATCGAAGTTGCAGTGGATTAACGAAGAATGTTATCTGAAGTGCGCATAACTTATAAGCGATGATCGGACGATAGTGGACGACTGTCAAAGAAACTGTATTGCGACGAGTCAAGAGGTTTGTTGGTCAAAGAGATGATCAACTATCAAACGTATTAGTTCAGAGGAGAAAATTAATATTCGAACTTTGACAGAAACACTGTAGAAATGCTGGGAATACCGGAACAGGCAAAGGCAAAGGATCGCGAGACGGAGGCAGTGATGAACCGAAAATGGAAATCCTATGTACTTGGTCCACTGTTAATCTAAAGGGCTCAAATTCAAAAGAGCGTACCAAGTGGAGCTACATCACACATCCGAACAAAACCTCTTGAATTAAAAATTAGCAAATAGATTACAGATGATAGTTAGCCTAAACAAGACTAATAAAATTAAAAAATAATTACATACTTGACGCTCCAATAACTGTATGAAAATAACTGTATTATTGTATGTCGTTCTTTTAGGTGCACACACACACACCTACACACACCTACACACACCTACACACACACACACACACACACCTACACACACCTACACACACACACACACACACACACCTACATACACACACACTCACACACCTACATACACACACACACACACACACCTACATACACACACACTCACACTCATCAAAAAAACTCAACAGGACAGTTTGACAATCTATTATAGCTAACATGATCTATTGCATTATCTATGATGAGATGGATTGATTACAAGTTGCGAGTGTATTATGGTAACGGTCACTGGGTCTAATCTCTTACCAGGAATCCAGATCTAATGACCAACCCCCGCGGCACTGCATGGTAGGCCCTATTACGCTCAAATCTTCAGTCCGCGTGAGCTCGGCTCCAGCGGTAAGCAAGAGACTGATAGATCAGTTCCCATTTATTAATTAATCAATAGCAAATATCGATCTCCTTGATCGTATTGCCAGCGATAGTTTGTCCCGGTAAAGCCAGTCAGTTCTACAGTTCCCAACGCTTCACTACCACGCCGATCACTATTGCGCCGTAGTCGTATGAAAGTTCTCCACATCGTAGCCATTCGTCCGCTTCCTTCGTCAATGGCGTTGAGTCTTTCCGCGGCCGATCCGATGACTGACGACCGGTGAACTGCGGGGTTAGGGCGACTGCTCCTCATGACGATTACTCCTGGAAAAGACTCCCGAAGACTGACGGACGAACCGACGACTGACGAACTGATCAACCGAAGAACTGATGACTCTCTTGACTCTGTCGCTGACTGACGATGACGGATGAACTGACTGGCTGACTGTTGCTTATATCGTAACCACCGTGTCAAAGGGGAGTCACGAGTCACGGAGTCAGGGAGTCAATAAAAGAAGTCAATGAAGGGAGTCAACGAATGAAGTCAAAGGGAGTCAACGAAGGGAGTCAACGAAGGGAGTCAGTGAAGTCAACGAAGGGAGTCAACGAAGGGAGTCAATGAAGTCAACGAAGGGAGTCAACGAAGGGAGTCAATGAAGTCAACGAAGGGAGTCAACGAAGGGAGTCAATGAAGTCAACGAAGGGAGTCAACGAAGGGAACGAAGGGAGTCAACGAAGGGAGTCAACGAAGGGAGTCAACGAAGGGAGTCAACGAAGGGAGTCAATGAAGTCAACGAAGGGAGTCAACGGAGGGAGTCAATGAAGTCAACGAAGGGAGTCAACGAAGGGAGTCAACGAAGGGAGTCAGAGAAGGGAGTCGATGAAGTCAACGAAGGGAGTCAACGAAGGGAGTCAACGAAGGGAGTCAACGAAGGGAGTCAACGAAGGAGTCAACGAAGGGAGTCAACGAAGGGAGTCAATGGAGTCAACGAAGGGAGTCAACGGAGGGAGTCAATGAAGTCAACGAAGGGAGTCAACGAAGGGAGTCAACGAAGGGAGTCAGAGAAGGGAGTCGATGAAGGGAGTCAGTGAAGTCAAACCAACCCCCACCCCCTCCCAAAAAAAGTAAAAGAAACTTGGTCTGGGAGACAAAACCGTCACATTATCAAACACTAAGATTAGGCGCTACAGTCCTATAAAACGTTGGGTCCCACCCACCTATTCGTTCATTCTCTGTAAAAATAGGTTTCAGTCAGTGGACAAGGATCGAATGCTCCCTACACCTAAGATGGCTCGCAAGTGCCAGAGGCAGGCGTTGTGTTCTTGGCCACCAGGCAAGATCCCTCAGAATTGAGCCCAGATCCCTCTCCGTTCGAGGGATATGGGTTCAATTCAGTCCATTCATTATTCTTTGGGTCTTATGTGTCCCTCTTTTCATCCTTATCATCTCCTTAGCCATCCTCATTACATGACAGCCAGGAAGATAGGCCTCTATCATAGTTAGCCTCTCATTTGCTTGTAAGGTGGTCAAATGACTTGACAGATATCAAAACTGCTCCCTTGGCGAGTTGTCTATTCAACTGTTCCCTAGCGAATGGACAGCAGTCAAAATCTACCTCTGACGGTTTGGTTTGGCTCTACCGAATACCTGCTCCTAACTTGATTCGTCGATTCATTACTCAAGGACAGGAAATATCTTAAGCACGTGTCCAAACGCATGAAACAACTCGCCGTCACTGTCCTTCGTTTGCTAGCAGCTTTAGCTGGTTTTTCTCGCCGATGTCATTTGTAATCAGATTTATTATCGAGTCTCTTCCACATCAGCACTGTGCGGTGTGAAAAGGTGAGAGAAGCTGAGGCTGCTCTTCACACAGGGCAGCTGAACGAAGCATTCGCCAACTTTCGGAAGCTGCACTCGGTGATGCCATTAAATTCCAGCGCAATTAAAAGCTCGGACGGTGACCGTCTGAGTGAAGATCCAGCGGTCATGGGCGTATTTAGGGGGGGGTTTTACGGGTTCAAACCCCCCCCCGAAATAACTAATTGCAAAAAATTTTTTAGTCATATTTTCCAACTGCGAAATTAAATCTTTGGATGACATTGCTTGTACGTGAAACTTCGAAACTTTTACTTACTTTTTAATATTTTTTTTGCAAATATTGTCTGCAGTCAAACTAAAACACGACTCAAACTACATCGTAGCTACGAGTAACAGCTGGTTCCTATCAGCACTGAAATAATAGAGCAATTTTGTTCAGATGACAGCTTAAATTGCTACCATTACAGTGTGGAAATTCAAAAAATGTCAGTGGGGAGGGGGCACATCCCCTCCCCAAACCCTCCTGCTCGGCGCTGCGCGCCTCGACGGTCCCCCCTAAACTTTGGAAACCCCCCGAAATTGTTTCCTGGCTACGCCCCTGCCAGCGGTAGAGGATATATTATTATGAAGGCATCCTTAACCGCATCCAACTGCCTGCACTAGTAGATCAAAGCTCCTAAACGCTGGATTCTGAGCCATGTCTCAGATCCGGGCAATACGTCACCTACATAGGCGTAGCCACATGAAGGCAGGAGGAGGCAGTTGCCTCCTCTTGGATTTTCCCGTATTTGCCTCCTCTTGCCCGAACTCCATCGCCATACAAATCTGCATGCAATTTACTTACTTACTGCACTGTTCAAGCGAATGTTGTACCGTACGGCGTATACTATTTCCTGACACACAGACACAGTTTTCGTTTCCGGTAACAAACGCCTAACTTCAGTATTTTTCAAGTAAATTGTACTAATCGAATTATTGTGTATTATCGTCATTCCGACTCATTCGTCAATTCGTCAATAGTCATTATTATGTCTGCGGGGCCGCCAAATAAGAAACTTCGACAGATTGTGCTATCTTTTGCCAGCCAAAAGCCAGCGAAGAAATACACAGGTAACGACAGGTTATTAGTAATAACGCCTATGGTTATTAGTTATAATTAGTAACGAAGCTTCTCTTGAAGAAAAGACCTAGTTTCATCAATCCAACTTTATATACTTACGGAAACAATTATTTCCATCATCCAGCTTCTATTTAATCAAACTTCCATTTAGGCAAGAAATCATTCTCATCAATCCCTGCAGCTTCCATTTTAAAGCAACAATGTAAAATAATTTAGCAACGTAAACTAGGGTTTAACCGTTATACCGTTAGGATTAGTAAATAGTAATTATGGTAACTTTGTAAGGGGCTTCTATCCCCCCTAAACAACCGGGCTCAATCCCTCTCCTTCCCCCCTACTGTGAGTGAAGAGATCTGTAACTTGTAAAAGAAACACTCCCCCCTGTTTTTCACTGGGCTCAACTTGAGCCCACCGTGTATAGGGATAGAAGCCCCTGATTATGGTTCCTTTATCAACTGGTGTTTTTAAATTACTGTCGTAATTTTACTTCATTCTCATAGAGCTCATAAATAATATATTGCCACAGTGTAAAACTAATTTGTACAAAATCTTCTTTTAACTGGTGTCTTTAAAATTACTGAGCATTGTAATTTTACGTCACGTTTTTCGTCTATTGCTCCATGGATAAATTTTGCCTCCTCTTGTTTGCTCCATGGGTACATTTTGCCTCCTCTTGTGCCTCCTCTTGAAAAGAGGTCTGGCTACGCCACTGGTCACCTACAAAACATGTCAAAATACAATAATACAATAGGCCTACAACTGTATTTTAATATTGCCCTCCTTCCTAAGTTCAGAAGTGCATACACGACTGTGTGTTTGCAGGTTGCTAGAAGTTCTCTGAATAAACTAACACTCTCGCTTGGGTTTGCGATAAAACTGTTTTATTGTAAAGGTAAAGGGATAATATTATATCAAACATATAACTTTCAAAACAAAAGCACCGAAGCTTGACAAACGCAACGGCTTCAAAAGAACAACAGCTTCATTAGCAGTAGAACATTTTTAACAAGAAGCAGCTTTCACCAAAATTCAGCAAACCCGATCGATCATCGATCATAAAAGACTCGAGACCGACAACACGACATCAAAAATCAAATAGGAGTCACCTTATCGACTATCCTGCACAATTCAGCCAATAACGAAGCCTTGGCCAATTAACACAGGAAGACGATCTCGTCCGAGCAAACCTATATTGCCAAGCTCATCTAAACTATAATGTTCTGAGTTTATCTAGCGTTTCTCGCTAGATGGCCGAATTCTTAACACGTCTTCTAAACACTGTTCTGAGTTTATATAGAGGTCGTTTCTCGCTAGATGGCCGAATTCTTAACACGTCTTCTAAACACTGTTCTGAGTTTATATAGAGGTCGTTTCTCGCTAGATGGCCGAATTCTTAACACGTCTTCTAAACACTGACCAAACATGAAACACCTATAACACTCCTTCTATAGACTATGGCCAAAACTTTACTGACGCTCCTTCTAACGTGGCCAGATCTAACAACTAGTAACAAGGTGTATCAGATCAGGAAGTGAACATTCTTCAACCATCCAAAATTGTTGCAACTTCTGGCTGGACTCTGGCTCGCGTGGTGCTGCATGCTTCTCGTTCAAGCACCTGTGACCTTATTCTGTACCCCGTCATCGATCGAGGAAGTGTGGTTCAGGGTTCTGGGCTGGACCCAACTTCGTATGCTGTTGGGACCTCCGGTCTGCAGACTATTCACCGCCAAAATCACCTGATCAAAAATGCCGACGATACATATTTGATCGTTGGTTCCTCACAAGTGCATACTGCTGGTGAGGAATTTGAACATTGGCGTATACCTCGAATTGGGCCAGTGCCGACAACCTCCGTGTAAACAAGTCGAAGACATGAGAGATGGTTTTCTCCTGAAGGCCATCTATCAAACCTATCCCTCTGGTCATCTCCGAGGCAGAGTGAGTTGATCCCTTGCGTGTTCTTGGGGTCATTTTGCTCCGGGATCTAAGAAAAAAGTCCTCTTACACTTACATTGATGCTGTTTTATCAAAATGCTCATCATTCATGTACGCTGTCGGAGTTCTAAGGTCCCATGGTCGGCCTCCTGCCTCCATCCACGAACTTGCAACAATGACAACTATTTGACAGCTCTTGTATGCCTCTGTTTGCCTCACTAGCCTGGTGGTGCCATACTAGTGCTGAAGATAGACGCTAAGATGAAGCGTAGAGGCCTGATCAGGGCCGATGAGAGGGGGGGGGGTCAGGTGGGGCTGCTGCTCCGGGGCCCGGTTCCATGGCAGGGGCCCCTGGAAGGGGCCCGGAAATGTCTACAACTTTTTTCAAACTGAAGAAACCTGAGGGTTTTTGCCTAATGCAGTCTGATTGCTTCAATTTAATAGCTAGGTAATGAAGTAAATGATCTTTTGAATTTCTTTACCAAAATGTAAGCCAATAACGAATGTGACGGTGGAAATGGGATTTAAAAGGTTAGCATTGTTGTTGTTAACGAAAACGAGTTAATAACTGTGAAACTTAACAGTCTCATTTGCTCAGTCAGAGGATTTAGGAGTGAGCACAGTTACAGAAGTTGGACATTAGTCATCAGAATGGTTTTGGACTATAGCTGATGATGCAAAGTTAACTGATGCAGACAAATTTCGATTTCTGACTGAATTCTATACTCCGCCAGAATCGTATGCGTGGCCAAGAACTTTGCATTACGGGGTGCGTAATGCAAAGTTCTAGGCCACGTTATAGTTGAATAACTTAAATTTGAAAAACACTGCTTATCAGTAGACCTATTTTGAGATTTATCAGCAGTCGACCTAGAATTGATTATTCGTTTTCTGGGAGGCATAAAATTTGTAGGCCTACTGGATGTAAATTTCTGAATTGAAATTTGAGTTATTGTCAATATAAATAATACTTTAACTTACAGCCGGATGTAATTTATCACAATAAATAATTGATATCAAATTACCAATATTTGATATTATAATATAATTAAGTTGATAACGAATTAGAAGATGAATTACCATCAGAAATCTGGAGCTCAATAAAGGAAAGAAAGATTGGTGAAAGTCAGGAATGCAAACGAGAGACAAACAATCCTTCTAAGCCTTACATTTTCAATTTCATCAAAAGCGAATGATGCAGCAAATCAAGCTGACAATATCGTTGCTAGTATGATAGTACTTATGTACGTGGAGTTGATCATGGTAGGATATAGCGAGTTGTTGACGTAGTCCATGTAGAGTAGACAATACAATGGCTTTTTACAACGCAGCAATTTACGTATCTTCACCTCTTGAAATTGGACATCATAATGCGATAAATGTCATTAAAAAATCATTTATCACATTCACTTAATCACATTTTCATATTAAATTTCTGTAAATTTCTTTATAATTAGAGTCATAGATTGACCTTTTAAACCAGAAATTGATTTTCACATTTACTTTTACTATTATTATTCAGGGCTTTTAAAAGCAGTTTTTAGAACTGCACAACCCCTTAAAAAGCCATAGTGAATAATTCCAAATCGGATGACAATGAACATTGTAAAACTGGTTTTTAACTGCACAAAAATGCTTGTACAGCTGCAGAAATTCATTTATAACTGCTCTTTTTGTGTAGAACTGCACACTAAAAAGCCCTGTTAGTATTATTATTACACTTATTGTTATTCGTTAAATGTAGTTTGATAGCCTTTTTCAGGCTTATACCCGACTTGGGCTTAATAATAAAAACGAGGGGCCCTGATGGATATCTGCCCCGGGGCCCGATTTGGCTCTCGACGCCCATGGGCCTGATTGGTCAGGAAGCTTCAGAAGCTGCAGCGGCTGACTTTCGTCTTTTCACGGCTATTCGATCAAACACTGGGCATGTTTTGCATAGACTATTCCCTCCATTTCGCTTTCAGACGCGGTACGAGCTCTTCCCACGGTCACATGAGGATAAGCTTCCTGTAAAAGATGGTAGCAATTTTATTTCAAGAGTCCTATTTAAAAGCATTATGTATCTACTGAATATCATTCTCCCTTAAGTCACCATCCTTATTTTCCGTATTACTGTTGTAACAAGTTGCGATATTGTCAACTTGATTTCGAATAACCGCATTTGATTGATTGATTGAGTCGCTCGACAAATCTTCGACGCTATCGACTTGCAACAGTTTGTTTTTGCAAGTCGATCATGAATTGTTTCCTTCGAATTCCTCGACTTGACTCGACTGTGAAATACTTGACTTACTATTTTTTACGGCTACGTCATACAATGACCCACTGGTCCCACTTGAACTCATCGAAGTCGATCGAGTCGATCGTCGGCCGAGCCATGTCGTAAATCACGATAGAGAACGTTTTAACCCTATAGGGCTACCAAGCTTTTTTGTGACATCGGCTACCAAGGGGGTGGTTACCACCCCCCTGGATTTCGTGTTTGGTTTCACATATCATAACTTGTAATATAGCAATGGATTCAGCATTCATTTCTGCACAGAATGGTATATTTAGTTGTACATTATGTGAATGCACCTCGAAATTACATCACTTTTAACAACGGAACCCATTAATTAGCAATATTTTATATTATTGCGTACATTTTGTACTTTTTGGATAAACAAATATAAGATTATGTGTGTTTTGAAACTAATCTATGTATAAAAGATACACACAATCATCCCTACACATGTTTATATAGCATAAATGTACATCCATACATATATATCCATACAGATATAATTATATCGGTTTACGTTGTAATGCTGTATTCAGCCATTTTCACACAGATTATGCGTATTATTATTTATTTTGATCACTTCCGGTATTCAAAAAACAAAGATGTAGGTATGTAAATGAAGCCCTTCATTCCCTCTAAAGAGTGGTATCTTTGTTTCTCTTCCAGGAAGACAAATGAATACGCTACAGACAAAAACTAAGGGGGAGTGCTTCCATTCAGCCATTTTTCATGCATATTACGCGTATTATAATTTATTTTGAGCACTTCCGGTTGTCTCAGGTCAACTCAGTGAACATAGAAATGTAGCCCCACATTCCCTCTATAGAATGGTATAATTTGTGTCTCCTAATATTAAATGACGGATAAGATATAGTCGAAAATCTAGGGGGTGGTATCCACCCCCCCCGGTACCTCGGGTATATTGGGTATAACTTTTTGAACGGTGTGAGATATCATCTCACATTTTACCTCAAAACGTGTGTAAATGAACCCCCTACAGCTACCTAAAAGGTCAAATTTTTATTCCATACGGAAAAAGTTTGAGATGAAAAAAACCTAGGGGGGGTGGCAACCACCCCCTCTCCCTTGGTAACCGAGGGTTAATAGTTTTGAGTTTATACTATAGTTTACAGTGACACAGACACGATAATGGCATTTAAATGTCGTGAACTGTATTACACGCATGAGTAGGTACAAAATGATAACGTAACATTCTTGTAAATGTTGCTGCTATTTACTCTAATTGCGATGAACCAATGTTTATAATACGCCTAACCCACATTATCAGTTATTTTGTCTACTGCTAGCCAAACAATGCTAGCCTTATTATATCACCTCCAATAATAATTTCTTTGAATTATTAAACTGCAAAGTTTTTTTGAATGAATTGTTTCCGGAGTTTCTTGGCGTTTGCTAAGCGTCTTTGGAAGAGCACGTGCGCTGACATCTAGCGAATGCAATGAGCGAAGTCCCTCAACGAAGGTCGTTGGCGAAATGCTTGAGAGACTCTTAAGTTTCTGTTCCAGTTGGATGACTCTGTTTCTGTGATGATCTGTATCTTATTCGGGAGAAATCGCTGACTTACATTGCAACGATTGATGTCGTTTTATAGACAAACGTTAGTGAAGATGTCAGCGGTGTTATTTAAACGCGCGTTGTATTTTGCAAAACGAATAATTGGCCTATAGGCGCGAAGGGAAGAAGGTCGTTAGCCTCTGAGAGTACCTAGGTCGCTTGCTAGAGAAACTGGCTGTGGCATCCCGGAGGCTGCCGCAGCCGCTGTAGCTGAGTTGGTTTTTGCTCTGTGGCTGTCGTAATAACGCCGTAGAGGTGAAGAAGAAGAAGAGGAAGCAGAAGGCCCTGCTGAACTGCTTCTGTCCTCCTATCGAATTACAGAGTTGCGCCGCCGAAGCGAGCAGCAGATGAGCTTATAACGGCGGAACGGGTCAGTCAGTTCTAGGCAGCGCTGCGCCGACGGCCACGATTGCTGTTTATAGCTCGGTCGGTCTATTTCTGCCGCGCGAAGATGCTTTAGCCGCGGGCGGCGGACGGACGGGCGGACGGGCGGGCGGGCGGGCGGTTGGTCGGGGTTGGGCCAAATGATGGCCCAGGCTGCCAGGTTGAATATGATTCTGCTGGATATAGCTCGTGATACAAGTATCTGTCAACACTGCATGGTATCATGATAATATTAAGCGATGACGACGATACTTCCCAAAGATTTTTTTAATTTTCTTTGTCGCAGTTTGTTCTGCCAATGTGAAATGTGTCTCACAGTTCAGAGCTTTAAAGTCCTCAGTTGTTTGGATAGAATTCAAAGTAGCAACTGATCAATGAAAAACACGGAATCTGCTGCTGAGAGCAGAGCATGTGCTGCAGCTGATCACTAGCAGAGATCTGTAGATCAAACCTTCTTCATATAAAATGAACTGATATCGGGAAAACTGGAGATTATGAGGTAAACAAGATTTCTAATCATATGTAAGCATGGAATTCTGGTTAGAAACGATTCTATTATACAGGAAGATGGTAATGCGTTGGTTGTTCACTCTGTCAAGGGAAAACATTTGAATAAGGACTGAAAACGACGTTAGTAAATGGTACGATGTCGAATCCTGAGTTGGATGATGTGACGACTTTGTCACCAGAGGAGTTGTGCCTGAGGGATCGTCACTGGTACGCCTTTCTTTGTTCCAGTCTAATAACATTCTTTGCTGGTCTGCTGTTTGTGTTGACATGGAGGATCTTTGCTTGGACCCTGTGCCAGAAATCGGCAGCACAAGGCCGGAACAGCATGGGTGGTTTGAACAACCTCAGCCCAGGATATTCAAAAGGGGCTCCGGATGCACAGATTGGCTTTCTCACCTATGCACAGGACTGGGCTGGTGGAATGATCTCAGGCCAAACAACTACAGGACGAATACTGGTAAGCCCTTTCCATCATGTCCACAATCATATCAACATTTCAGACTATTCCTGTGCTTCATTTTGTGGGGCTAGGGTTGCCAAACGTCCGGCAAAAGGAGGACATGTCCTCTTTTTTTTTAGCCTCATGTCCTCTATCTGGCAAACAAAGTTTAATAAGAGCCTGGAAAATGTCCGGATTTTTGTATGTTTGTTGTATTGGGCTTATGGCTATTATTTCATGGCAGTTTTTAACGACTTTGCATGCGCATGTTGTCCCATATGAAGAATGTTTCTTGTGAGCACTTCTGTGCGTATGTTATTGGTAACGAGGATTTGCTGCAGAAAGTTGGCTCCGCAGAGAACTACTGTGCATAATCAAGAAGGTGCAATTGATTGCTTAAATAAATACTTAACAACATTATGATAAAAGCCTCAACTGATTTCATACAGCTTTCCAATGTGACTTCGCTTCTTGGTAGCCCGAAGTGAAACATTCCATGCGTCCTCCCTTGTCCTTCTTTCCATTTTAATGTGTCCTTAGTCTATCCAAGTTTCTGGCGACCCTATGCCTGAGGGGCTAGCATTGTCAGTGCTGCTATTCAATTGACCAGCTGTGTTCACCCATAATTAATGGCCTCATTGGCCTGCATAGCCATGTAAGAAATGTGTTGTAGCATAGTTGAAAACTTGTCTCCTCATTCCTTCCCAGTGTGACCTTCTTTATTGTTAAAATTAATTATTATAAATTAATTAGCAACTTCTGTAGCACCATTTTCTGATGGCCAAGGCATCAACTGATGGATGGTGCACCAAGCTGTAATCAGTCAACATCCAGGTAGATTGGTCTGCCAAGAGGGAGACAGCCTATGGTGAATGAGCAACTTGAAAAGATCAATGTTTACATCTGAGTCTGAAACAGGATTGAAAATGGTACAGGATCATTTAAATTGAAAAGTAGTGGTAAAGGATCTTGCTCTTAAATAAAATCACAGATAAAAATGATAAGAAACGGTTAGAAGGAAAAGTTGATCTAAAAGTGTATACATTGATACACCCATTCTTTCCAAGTAATCCTGACTTGTGACTTACAATATCGGCTGGTATTGTATTTTTATGTAAAATGGAAGTTCAGTTAGTCACATCATCATTGTCGTGTTCACTTGTGTTAAGTGAAAGCAAGAATTAGAGTTCTGAGTGCGAGATCAACCATATATCAGAGAAACATGGGTGACAAGGTTAAGTATGATACTGGTGACATAGGAGAAAAGCATAGAGAGTGTGGTTTTCATATCAAGTTAAAGGTCTGGAATAGGTTGCTGTATTTGCTTAATATTCACAATGCAGTGCAGAACAATGCTATTAATGCAACACTGCTAACTAGATTTGATCATGTCCTTTACAGCAGTTCAATGAATCACCTTACAGTTGGCAACATGAAAAAATTAAAAAATCATGAAGTGGAAGAAGTATTGTTCAGATTAGAGTGAGGCATAGACTTGTAGTAGATTTGGAAATCTGAGGAAGGAAAGAATGATCCATATAGTGGGTTAAACTATGAGTGAGTTGATACATTGGTCAAACACGAAACTTACACAAATGGTGCTCATAGGGCTCAGTTTCCAGAAGGTGTTGATTGAAGGAAGATGGCCTGTTATGAGTACCACGGAATACAAGGAAGGAAGATAACTAGATTGACACATGACTTCCATCTGCTTGGTACTTGAAAAGTGGCTGTTTAAAACAACGTCTGTCATTTTGTATTTAAAAAAATAAAGGGCAGATTAGAGAAAGTTTTTATAGGTTTACTGTAAAGAGTTCATTAATAAACAGGATGCAGACACTGCCTTGTAACAGTTGTAGATTTGAGTGAGGATCAGGCCTGAAAGTGAGCCGGGTCTGTCGGGGTCTGCGACCCGGCATTCATTTTCGCGACCTGTAAGATAACCTAAATTTTCCCTTTAAACACTGAATATTATTACGTAATAGACCCGGCTACTTTTTAAAACCACTTTCAGCACTGGTGAGGATGTAGGGCATGACAGAAAATGGAGCAGGGTGGTTGGATTGCAAAAGGAGAGACGTCTTGAGATATGGCAGATACTAAGGTCCAGTCAAAACAGAGAAAGAGTTCCTCTTCTGATGGAGGTTTGCACAAAGCAGAGGTAGCATGGCGGCCTGTGGGCCAGGTCCGGCCCCTGGGGACCTTTGAATCGGCCCTTGACATGTCTTTTATATTAGCATTGTACCTGGCACTTGGGAGCTTTTTATCCGTTTTATATCGTTTTAACCCTTTGACTGGCCACCGCACGTGAAAGCGCACTTTCCTATGCAGTTGTATTGCGACCGCGATTTAAAGCGAAATTGCGTCCAATGCAGGTATTTACTTACTGTTGTTTCGGACTCTCATTTTGCAATGGGATTTCACGAGATTGCAAGGTCAAGGTCTGCTTATATTGTAATAAATAGAAATGGAGCCACGGAAACATTACATTTATACATACATACAAGCATACATACAAGCATACATACATACATACATAAATGTATACATACATACATGCATGCATACATACATACATACATACATACATGCATGCATGCATGCATACATACAAACATACATACATACATACATACATACATGCATGCATGCATATATACATACATGCATACATGCATACATGCATACATGCATGCATAGATACATACGTACATTTATACATACATACAAGCATACATACAAGCATACATACATACATACATACATGTATACATACATACATGCATGCATACATACATACATACATACATACATACATGCATACATGCATGCATGCATGCATGCATACATACATACAAACATACATACATACATACATACATGCATGCATGCATGCATATATACATACATGCATACATGCATACATGCATTACATTTATACATACATACAAGCATACATACAAGCATACATACATACATACATAAATGTATACATACATACATGCATGCATACATACATACATACATACATACATACATGCATGCATGCATATATACATACATGCATACATGCATACATGCATACATGCATGCATAGATACATACGTACATTTATACATACATACAAGCATACATACAAGCATACATACATACATACATACATGTATACATACATACATGCATGCATACATACATACATACATACATACATACATACATGCATACATGCATGCATGCATGCATGCATACATACATACAAACATACATACATACATACATACATGCATGCATGCATGCATATATACATGCATACATGCATACATGCATACATGCATGCATAGATACATACATGCGTGCGTGCGTGTGTGCATGCGTGCGCGTGTGTGCGTGCGTGCGTGCATGCTTGCATGCATGCATACATACATACATGCATGCATGCATGCATGCATGCATATATACATACGTACATACATGCATGCATGCATGCATGCATATATACATACATGCATACATGCATACATGCATACATGCATACATGCATACATGCATACATGCATACATACATACATACATACATACATGCATGCATGCATACATACATACATACATACATACATACATACATAATATATACATGCATACACACATACACATTTACCTTTTCTTGCAACAATGGTGCAAGTCAAAGGGTTAAAACTGAAAAAACTGAAAACATATTTTTTTGTATTGTAGTGTAGGACTGGAGGTATTATGATTAGGTTTTTCATCTTAAAAATTATCTTCATTTACTTTAACGGTTATTCTTATTTAGTTTGAATAAAGTTAATATAGTCTCATATTGTGGGGCAAATGAATCTGCAAAAATTAGCCTGTGATTGAACCCCTAAACTGATTTTTAAAATCTTATGGCGGCTCTCTGTTAAAACAAGTTGCCCATACCTGGCGTAAAGCATGTGCTGTAATTGATGACTGGGATATTACTTGATAGACTTGGATGGGGACCATGTTAGAGGCGTTGGTTGCCTCAATCAGATTGGAATCTCAGCAGCTATGAATCACATGAACAACGCCAAACCATAAACTTTAGGAAAGGAATTTTTTTTTAATCGTATCGAAATCTGAAGCCTCTGAACTAATTGACTAAATTTTGAGAAATCTTCACATACATACAGACATGAACAAGCATTCATATTGTGCTATCAACTAAACTTAAAATTTGTGTAGAATCAATGTGACTTGGCAAACGTTTATGCTATACAATGATGATGATGATGATGATGATGATGATAACGACGATGATGATGACAACGACAATGATAGTGATGGTGATGATGACAATGACAATGATGATGATGATGATTAGGCCTGACAGAGAGTTTAAAGATGCACAATGATTAAGCAGATTGCTGTATTAGTCACAGATTGACCCTTATATTAAACCAATGCCCAGTTGTTTGTTATCTGTGAAGCAGTGGCCTGTGGAAAGTATTGTACAGGCCACAGTTACAAATAATGCTGTTTTAATTATCCTGGTTTTCTTTAACTGGCAATGTCTATGTCTGACCCCTAACACTGCTGAAATGCTATTATGTTTTCAGTCCTCCAGACTGTTAGAATGACTGATTGTAATGACAGCCAGTTAAGAGAGTGATGACTAAATTTGAATTAGGTCTCACTGCCACTTACACCTACCTTATTGGATGACTGTTATTTCTCTGCTCTAAAAATGACCCATTTGCTGGCTGTTGTCTTTTTGAGAGTTTTAAACAAGGTCTCATCTGTTGCTGCCAATGCTGTTGTTTAAATTTAATAAATGCAAGTATGTGTTACAGCTTTTAGTTAACTATGGTTAACTATGCTGGACTGTTAAGTATGGTAAAAGGTCAGAGGCAATTGTAATTGTAAAGTCTACCAATTCCTATTCCTGATGTATACCGGTAATGCAAAAAGCATTAATCGATAGAGCACCAAAATCTAGCCGCAATCGCGTTGAAACCCAGAGGCAGCCTGTGGTGCATAATCTATTTGAAAAAGGTGAATCTTAATTGGAGACTGAAATAACACAAGAGACATGGAGAATGGAAAGATAGAGGAAGAGTGTTCCAGAATTTAGGTCAAGTAACCGAGAGAGCTTTTCTGCTGAGAACGGTCGTAGTTCTTGAGGCAACCAGTAAAAAACAATCAGAGCTTTTGACAGTCAGAGTTTTTGAGTCGGCCGATAAGCTGAAGTTCTTGATTGAATAACGAAGGTCTGAGAAGTAAGAACTGATTTTGACTGAAGTTAGCCTACTTGTTGTTTTGATTTTAAATTGTACTGGTCAAACTAGCTGTTAAACATTTTCAAAGATGTTTAATTTATAAACTCATATAAACTTAATAAACTGATTTAATTGTTAGTCTAGTTTGTTTCAAGGAAGTGTTGTATTCTTGTCATTGATCTATTCAAACGTGTATGTTTTCAACTTATTTGGCTAGCCTCCTGTCTTCTCTATTATCACCCACTTGTTTGTTTACGATGAGTTGTTTAGTTTCCTCAGTTCTGTTGTCTCCAGCAGACTCCTCTTTCTCTTCAGCAAACTGTGAAAACCATTCCACAACTAACTGGCATACTTTAATTGCATTGAGCTTTTGAGTCGGCCGATAGGCTGAAGATTCTTGTCACTCGTCTGCTATAGAATACAAGTATGCTTCATCTGTTATACTTGCTGTATGCTTTAGGTATTCTTCCACTTTAGTCAGGTTCATCAGTTCATTTCAGATCTGTTTCTGAACAAGCTGTTGTTCCTATAAATTTATAACAAACATGATGCTATATTTATCATCCGTTACAGTTTTTACCACAACAGCAATGTCATATGTCAAAGATATTGTGAGAATTTGACAATATTCCCACATGGACTTCATATGTCCTGCGTATATCTTACATATGGGTCCATATACAGAGCATAGCTTTGTTGGTGGATGGTCCAAGGCTTTCGAATATGCTGCCCAGTTCAGTTTGTTTTCAAGTTTGTTCTCGGTTTGCTGTCGGTTCTTTGATGTTATTCCGTTCTTTGACTTTAGACTCATCTCTTTCAACTACCACGGCCTGGCTACTTTTGGTTTCTCTGATCTATCGGATTTCTTTCTGTCTCGATTCTCAATTGGATTACGATTTGTAATTGTGATTTCGCTTGAAGCTACTACAGAGTCCTCCTTGTATCCTTGGCCCCATTGGGGTCATTAGATCAGGGTGAGTTTAAATTCTTCAGTTAGCCAGGGTAAAATGTTTTATAAACTATAGGCATAATTTAATACAAATCATTTGCTGAAAAGGAAGCCAGTGCAAAGATTTAAGTACCTAGATTATATGCTCTTAGTTGGATTATATCAGATATGGCTTTAGCCAAAGAGTTCTAAACTCTGCATAGTTGACTTTATGATACCAGTAAGATATGAGCTACAGCAGTCCAGAGGATTGGAGACCAAAACAGTAGCCAGAGATATGTTATGAATGTATGTGTATTGTGTATGGCAACTTTAGTCAGTGAGAGACGTAGTAGAATCAGAAACAACATCCGACTTACAAGCAGCATCAGCCAAATTAACAAGTGAGGTCACTCAGTTTTTACAAATTTAATCTATTCAGACTTCTTAAGTAGCTGTCCAGTTTCTTTAATTCAGTTTTTGAAGGGCTAGGGAAGAGTTTAGATGTCGTCCAAGATGCCTTTCATCTCAAAGGCAGTGGACAATAGGTACACAGATGAATGACAAGATAAACTGTTAATTGAAATGTAAATTAGAGCATCATATGTGTAGAAATTATAACCTTTAGTGTGGTTTTGTAATGTGGTGTGGTATATAATAGTATATATTTATTAACCCTTTGAACTTGAAAGAAAGAAAAATTGGTACTAAAGATCGGGACTGAAATCCCTAAAGACCAGTTTTTCGGTTCAGATGTTATAATAATATAGTCCGCTCGCAATAAAAAGAATTGGTGTGCAAGCCAAACAGTTGTGCACACCTCTGCTACTATAAATAGCTGGATAGAATATGTAAAGTTGTTAGCTCCATAAAAGCCGTCAGCATTAGTCCTATAGGTGACCTAGAAGACTGATTGTCAAATTTTTCATGTGATGTACTTACCATGCCTATGTTTTTGCAAAATCTATATAGTCTGCATAAGCAACAAAACAAACGTATCACTACATTCAATATATTTATTGAACATCTTTGCAATGAACTTGTTGGCCACTACTGCGGCAGAAAGGGACTCCAAGGAAAAGGTGTCGGTAGGCCTACTAATGAATCATGGCTGGTGAACGAATCAAATGTTCCACTTCAAATTGTTGAGACCAGAACATGCATCAAGAAGTTTGTTATGTGGAGTCTGCAAAAAGCAGACTCCACATGCAAGAATGACAGATTTGTCAAAAATAAGACAAACTGTTTTCTGGTGTTCAGAATGTAAAGTTTGTTTTTGCATGCACTCTGGAGATGATAACTGTTCAAGAACAATCACCAAAAGTACAGTACTGGAGATAAATTACTGTATGAAGTTTATTACAAGATGCATAACCACATGATTTATGACAAAATAAACGAAATTTTCATACTTGTTTCAAAAATGTATCCATTTGTAAATTACATTGAGCGCCTCTGAGTAGATATCTTGAAGGGGCGCTATATCAAGTTTCTTTGATTGATTGATTGACTGATTGAACCTTGACCTCTATGTGACCTAGAACTTCAAGGTCACTGTAAATGGTTGAATGTTGACAATAATTTTTTCTGGATTCTTTGACCTCAGATTAGTAGAAATAAACTCTAAGTACGTTGAACTCTTTTATGCACCGCCTCAGTAGATGTGTCCGTTCTCTTCTCTCTCTTGTCATCCATGATAACCATTATTCTGTAGTTGCAAAAATGCATGTGTATTTGTACTTGGCAGAGCAAAGGTAGATTTTTTGGCTAATATACTGTTGTTTTGAAATTCACCGACTACACTTACGTCACGTGCAAAGGTAGGCAATACATGTACATATTGTACATTGCTGCTTTACCTATCGGGCAGACTCGTTAAGCCGCACACATGTAGAGCTTGGTTCCGATGGCATACCTCCCATTGACATTGTGTTAATGGCGATTCACTGTGGTTTAAATACAGACAAAAGAGGACTAAGTGCAAAGCTCTGATTGAGTGTGTGGACTAAGATAAGTAGGAAACCAATTTAGTACAGGGCCGGAAGCATCAAACCAAACCTGAGTCCCTGCAGAAGAAAAGGATGGAACACAGAATCAAAGAGCAATAGATAGGTCAAGAAGAACCCATGTTATTACCTTGCCCAAAGTTTTGATAGTCTGTAATCAGAATGTCTTCATGAGTTAAAGCAGTTTTGAAGGATCGCTCGTGCAATGAGAATTGATAATTGATGAAATGGTTAGACGTCGGACATCAATGCAGTCTTTCAAAAGGGTTCTAGGAATGGTGTCAAGGAGATAGCTTTTATTAGTTAATTAAAAGATAAGTTGCAAAAGTAGTTGAATGCAGGTAGTCCAAAAGAGAAGGTGCAAAATTAGAATGAAGAAATACATCCAATGCAGAGGACTGACAATTTTCAGCGTTTTGCCAGAAATGTTGTATCCTAAAGAGGTAGTGAATTTAGTTGAGGCTTGCAGGTTGCCTGGAGTGGCCTGGGTGCAGAAATAGGCAAAGTGAACCTATGCAGTGACCTAAAATATATGACCCACTGCAGGAGACAAAATTTAGCTACTCTGATGTTATAGCTTATTTAAGGCCAACGACAAAGGTTTTGGTGGTGCAGAACTTTCAGTGATTAAAAGTTAAATTTGCAGATTTTGCAGATGAAACAAGTTTTCACGCACGTTTGCACTGTCATTTAAATGTGGTTTGATACCAGGGAAGACGAGACCAATGCGCCAACTCACTCCTGCGATGCCTAGCTTCCAAAATGGCAGAGTTGAAACAAGGTTGTAATATATGCTCTACTGTTGTCTTAATACTAAAAGAAATTTACCTGTTACAGAGCTCAGTTGAAGTTGATTGGAACTGCTTAGCTGGTTTTTAGCTGTTTGGGGAGATGACCATAATGGAGGTGCTAAGATATCATGCTTCACCCTATTTAGATCAGTTTTATGTTAAGGTGAAAGTTAACAATTTTGTTTTATGGTGGTAGGCCACCTTTAAACGACAAGTGACATTTTGAGAAGATGGCGTTATGATCTGAAAGATATGATGGAACAGGAATAGTGGAATGAAGCGCTTGTGAATCAGAATGAATTATGAAGACATCCAAGGCAAGGCCTTTATTATGTGCTGAAGAGCATTGATTGGCTACATCAATGAGAATATTAAAGTTCCCCTTAATAACTATTTCAGAAGGGTATGAAGTCAAGTAGTCAAGGTGTGACTGAAATTCATTTGAAAAGTCAGTCAAAGTGAAGGATGGTGGATAGGGTGGTTCATTGTCACATGGTAAAAAATGAAGTTGAAGCTAAATTTCACGACACCCCCTCAGTTTTTTACACTTGTTAATTGTATCATTCTGGCAAAATTTTAGCTTCCTACTCCAACTGGAAGACAGTGCTCACAGACCCTTCCCTTTACCAGGTCAAACAAGAAGAGCGATTGGTTTGAAAATATGCTTAACGTCTTGTAATCGTAATATATGATAAAATTACGAAGTTACCATTATAAAAACAGTACTCATGTCGTGTCAGCAACATATTTGCTGCAAGGAAGCAGTATAAATAATCAACCTTGGCACAATCAAATCGTGTCCCAAGAAGTACGTGTAACAGAAATTCATTTCTTCAGCACTGCATCTATATCGGACGTCTACTAGTCCCAGAAATTTGTCATGCGTCACATTTTACCAGGCAGTCTTAAATCCCTTGAAGATTGAAATGTATGGAGAACTTGAGGGGCCGCTGAACAAAATTAAAAATTTGGCTAAGATCAGTTTTATGATATTTTGACTGCAGGCCAACCACAGGAGCTGAGTTTCGACCAACCATTTTTCCATAACATATGCCCATTGAAGCAAACAGTGTTCACAGAAGTAGTGTCAAAGCTCAAGGGATGATTTTTTAGTCAACTTCCATGATTCTAGCAGATTATAAATAGCCTTGGCTTCATTACATCCTGTTCCAGAGGTAAAATTTAAAATTCTAAGTAGCTTATCTTTGCAACCTCCAGAAACCAGTATCGGTAGGAGGTCCATGTCTTTGATTGAAGAAATATCAAAAAGGATTTTACCATCCAAGTCAATCACCAAGGCACAGTCTGGTATAAATTCAGCTATTACTGACAGCATGTACCTTATTAGCTTTCTGTGTATGACTGTATGTATGTACGCATGTATGCATGTATAGGCCCTATACGTATGTATGTCTTTATATGCACGTTTGTATCCATGTGTGTATGTACATGTATGAATGAATGTAAGCAATATCTATGTATGCTTGTATGTATGTATGTATGTATGTATGTATGTATATATGTATGTATGTATGTATGTATGTATACATGCATATATGATTATATGTATATATGTATGTCTGAATGTATATATGAATGTATGAATTGCTGCAGAATGCTGATGAAATGCAATCAAAGATATGAATACTGGAATTGTGTTGCATAAACAGTAGCCTAGGCCTACGTTTTGTACAAATGTCAATGAAAATACATTTAAGCTAAATGTCTGTGTATAAACAGGAAATATAGCAAGATCTGTAATAAGAACCGTCACCCGTGTACTAAGTTCAAAATATAAACATGTAAGTAGAGGAACTAAACTACATAATTGCATAAGAAGGTTGCCAAGGTAATCACAATTTGTAACACATTAGGCCCATGCTTCTACATAACGACGACTGTGTTGTAAGTTGATGTCATTGAGCACCATCTTCCAGTTGGAATAGGAAGCTGAAATTTTCTCAGAATAATACAAATGACAAGTGTAAAAAATGTAGGGGGTGTCTTGGTTTCTAGCTTAATTTTTATTTTTGTGGACCACCCTAATGGTGGATGATAAATATTCACAGTGTGTGACTCTAATGCTACATTGTGCATGCATGTGTATGTGTGGCTCCTTGCAAAGTGCCTTTGAGTACCTCAAAAGAATGCCAAACATCAATCAGTCTTATAGATCTCTAAAGGTGTTATGTCTGATAAGTTAAGTTGAAAATGTTTTCTGACCTGTCTGTGATGAAATAGTACTATGGTTAGTGGTAGACTGCTTCAGAAGGAAGTGGTAGACTGCACCATAAAGCATGATGTGTGTCCAAGTCAACTTGTTCCCTTGGGTACTGAGCCAACGATCATTGACCTGGCTGGCTGGAAAGAAGAAGATGTTTTGTAGAGCAGCACGGACTATGGAAGCTCATTCCATGTGGATGATCTTAAAGATAATCCCATGCTACAATCTGTGCCATTCCTGTCCTCAGCTGGAATCCAATGCAGCATCTGTCACTTGTAGGTCGAAACATGTGTGACAGGTGAATTAAGTTTGGGCAATGCAGTTGACAGTGCACAAAAACTGTGATACTTGGAACCTCAGTAGACCTGCAGAGTTCTTTAAATTTCTAAAATCCAGATTCAAGAGGGAATAGTGGAGCAGGAATTTTCTTGAGCTGGTCATGCAGCCTGGCAAGTATGCTTTCAATTTCAATGAGTTGAGGCACAGGAGGTTAGATGCCATGCAGAAGGTGATCTGGGTCACCTTACAAGAGGATTGCTTCATAGATCCATTGAGACAGTTTGGACAGAACGAGATACACTGTGGATCCGTTAACAAGAAGTCTTAAGCCATCTTGTTCAGTTAATAGCTTGGGACATAACATGACTTCATTAACGTCTTCACCCTGTATGTAGTTGAGTGTCATTGGCACAGGATGATGGAGCTAAATGGGGCAGTGGAAAGGATTAACTCATGTACAAGAGGTCCAAGAACAGAAAAAGCTTATTGTAGAGAAAAGCAATGTGGATTATCAATTAGCCAGACTGGTGTGGGTTAAAGAATGAATGCGCTGTTTGTCCACTGCATGCAGTCTACTTGTTTAATGGATCAGTTGAATGAATGAATGAATGAATGAGTTGGTTGATTTATATTATTTGTCTGTTATTACAACTTGCTGAGGGGTACAAGTCAGGTGTATTTTGGCATCTCAGAGATTTTCAATTACTTCTAAGATTTTCAATTACTTTGAAAATTTTCTAAACAGATTCATCATTGCATAAATCTGCATTCTAACTTCTGACCAACATTGTAACTTCCAAATGACTCTTTGAGATAATTGCACAATAGTTTGACTGAGGGCTGCAGGAGAGGACTGCAGAATAGAAATTATTTATTTAAAATACTGACTATTTGTTAACTGACAAGCCTGGGCTAATATTTTGGTCAGGCTCTACATGTTTGTGAGAGCCTGTGGGTGGAGACTTTTGTATCATTCACTTATAGATGAACTTGTTATTCTTAATGTACTCTAGCGTCATTTAGGTTGGTGAGGATTGCCTTGAAGGGGTACTTAGAAGGCTCTATATTTATAAATTAAATTTCTGGGTACATTGCTGTCATGGTGGTTGGTGTATAATGAGCCCCATCACCCATGGATAGCCTTCGGACTTTGGTTTTTCCTGGTCTTAGCAGGTGTGGCCTTTGAAGTTTGAGTCTTAGTCTCAGAACTTAGTGATATTTATTCTCCTTTATCTAGCGGCCGGTGTTGTTTCTCATATAGTCTTCCCCACAATCATCAAATATGCACCATAAAACAGATGCATCTCACGATTGCACCTGATGCACTTACACTTCCAGAGTGCTCAGTTCTTTTGTCTGCTGTAGCAAGCAGAGTAAGTAAGTAAGTAAGTAAGTACGTGCTTTATTGAACCGCCTGCAAATGCACTGCGGGTACAGACATAAACAAAGCACCACTCCCAAAGCATTTAGAAGATATATCGAAAGAACAGTTGAAAATCCACATTTCCATTCTATTTAACGAGAACATGGTAAAAATATATCACTCATACTGGTTCAGACATTTTAAGATGTTTAGTTGTAGGCGATATACGTGGCTGCCTAGAGCATCATTTTTCAAGGGGTGGCAAATTCCGGCAAATAAAAAATTAGCTTTAACATCTGAAAACAAAGATTCAGCAGACATTAATGCAACAGAACTGTGCGATAAGTTATTCGCTTTATCAAGAAGAATTACAGAAAAAAAATAAAGCCCCAAAGTTATATTAGACTATCTATGTCAAATAGGCTTGTCTGCTCTTTTTCCAAATGTGTATGTGACAGTGTGAATTTTGCTAACACTCACAATAACAATTCAGGATTTTGCTTCTGTAAAAGCAAGAAAAGCATATTTTTTCTTGAAATTAACTATTAAATATAAAAACTCTTAATGCTTGTATAAACTTACAGTCTTGCCAATTCAAGAAAATCAAGAACTTGTGTACTGTTGTGGATATATACTGGTTGATATTTATTTTCTTTCCTTAAACTTTAAAGATTTAAACTCGATCTCTGTGGATACAATACAACTGTATTTTGATATTGCCCTCCTTCCAAAGTTCAGAAGTGCACTTGACCATATGACAGACTATCGATGGTGAAGAGTAATTGTGAGTGAAGGACTTGCCTAAGTGGAGGCGTGAACCCATACTCAGTGTTTCCATTAATGCCCAAGTGGCCGTTTTTATGTCAGTAACAAATGTCCAAAATGTCCAAATTTTTCAGGCTAGGCATATGTAAAATTCCAATGGTGAGTTGCATATGTTCATTTGTTTATCGTCGGACATATAAACGCAAAGCACTAAGGCTAATGAGATTTTATTTCATCGTTATATGGATTTGTCTGCAGATGTAATGACTGACATTACATTTTTCTGTTTGTTTATGCATTAGTACTATTGTTTCTTGTGATATACAGACTTTTGTTGGAACTTGAGAATTCTGTCTCAAATGTTGATAATAAAGTTTGTGACTGTATATTATATTAGGCTATATCGTATATGCCGGTGTGATTGCCATTAGAAATTAGCTACGTCCAAAATTCTAGGTCAGGATGTAAGTACGTCCTATTTATTGACTCTAGCAGAAACACTACCCATACTCTCTGCGTTACAGGTCGAGCGCTCTTACTAATTGGCCACCGTACCTCCATATGGACTTTGGCAGCCAGGAAATAATTTAAATTAAAAGCTTGTTTGGCTGAACCAGTTCTTATTATTCAGTTTAAATATCATGCTGATGATTGTCTGGTATGTGGTTTATTAGGCATGACAGCATTGTCATAGGCTTACATTGAATTACCGATCTGACCTATTATATATTACTAGAGAAGTTCCTTTTACTGTGTTACTGAAACATTGGAACACATCCTTGTCTCTTATGTAGTCCCAGATTAACAGTATCTGGTAATCTAATCATGCATCACTTATACAAGTGATTAAGATGTTAACAGTCCCTTCTAAACTGTTGCGTTCTTCTGATACTGGCTTGTTGCTTGAATCTAGCTTCAGAGCAGGTGTTGGATTATGTGCTTTCATCTGCTATGCTACTCATATTTGGAACCACAAAAGGCCCAAACTCATTATCATCATTTAAATAAAATTTGCGAAGACTCACTCTTACTTTGGTGTTTGCTTGACTGTGTCTTCACCTCAGGGAACATAAATCCGGGCCTCAAATTAAGATCTGACAGACTTTTCGTGCATAATAAGTGCTTGAAATAAAGAAATGAATTTTCTCTACATTTTCCAACAAGTTCAAAGGCAGCAAATAATCTACGGGAGTAGTAGAGCTAGGTTCATGGAAAATGTCCTGAAAGAGTCAAGTCCACAAAATGACTGCTGACAACTGCATCATTTGAGAGATTGTCTAGTAGGTGGTAATGGCTGATAATCTGCACTGCCTTATCAGCTATGCACTGCAGACAAAATGGTTTGTTGTCGCCACTTCTGAAGCATTGTTGTTCAGACAGCTTTGTATTTGCCACTCTTTGGCTGATTGTCTTATCAGGAGTAATACATACAACACTACATATGCAAGATGCAGCTGTCACTGGTTACTACTCTCAGATTATCCTCGGCAAAATTATAGATGGGTTGATACACTGCCTGAGATGATTGAAACTGTTACAGTTTGTCAACAGTGAGTTGGAAAATTTTACCTCTTTGACATCTGGCCAAGTTAGATGGATATTCTGTATTTTGTATAAAGTGAAAATGAATCAGAATTCTATGACCAAATCTATGGCAAACAGCCATAAATTTCACTGCCATATTGCAATCAATTCACAAGATATTACATTTAAATCAGTCAGCCTATATCTGGTTGATGCTCACCTCTTGTACTAATACATATTGCACTCAATCAATAATTATTTGGACTTTTTTTTATGCTTCACACCAAAAAGTGTTGAGCTCCTAGGTGTTCTTGGCAATTCTTCTGAGGCTTATGAATTCACTGGCCAGTTCTTTGCTTTCTATCAGTTCTTTAATGTCATTAGGTCTATTTTTAAAGCTTATCTGTTCAAATTGCTTACCTACAGTAACATGACTTCTGATTTCTATGACGTATCGGATTTGACCTGGCTTCTGCACTGGGGTGCGATTTCTGACAACGGTTTCACTTGAAGTTGATTGATGCCTTGTGCATTTAACCACAGAAGCATTTGATAAGAATAATGGAATCAGTGCCATAGGTAGTTGAAAAAATTTAATTACAACATTAGTAGCATTTTTTTGCGGTTCTAATGGCATAACACCAGTTTGTTCACTGCTATCACTTTAGAACCTTCATCAGGAGAATGTGAATCACTATCCATATTACTCATTTGGAAGAAAAGTCTGGTAATACTTGTTCCATTAATGTGTTATGCCTCCCAACAAATTAACACACAACAATCGTTAATGCACAATGCACAGACTGGTATTAATGCATAGGCAGCTCATTTGTATAGCAAAAGGCAGTAAATGCTCATGTGAGACATTTTGTTGTACATTTGCAAAATTCTGGGTCCTAGACTTTCAGTGTCATCTGTATTAACAGATGGTTTAATCAGAATGAAATTCTGGAAGCAATCTTTTCTTTAGAGCTTCTAATATCAGCTGACATTGTGTCCATGGGATGGACACAGATGATAAAATAATTCGTTTGCTGATTGCTGATAATACACAAAAAGTCAATGATGAAAAATTTGTTAAAGTCAACTCTGTTACCGTTCGCTTTAAGGCGTCTTGATTATCAACATCAATGACAACTTCTGTTGCTCTGTTGATATGGAAAATAGTTTTTATTGGCGGAAACATATATTTAAACATTTTAGTATACTGGTAATTGTTTTTCTGAAGATATGTCCTGTATGTTTGGATAGAAATGTAAATGTGTGCCAATGAAAAATGTGTCCCTTCATTACCAACACAAATATTCTGCCTTTGGCAGTTTCTGATTCAGTTTCTGAAGCAAATATAAATTTAGTTTTATTTGTATTTTTCTGTAATTTTTATTTTGACAAAAACACAGTAATTGGTTATGAGTAGGTTTATTACTCATATAGTCTGTTGAAGGATCAATTCTAATTACCGGTTGTATTTGAAGTCAATTAGCATTAGCATGCAGATGGATAAACAGGCTTCATTCACAGATTGGATGAACAATAATCGAATGCTTTGTTAGAATTAACTGTTACCTGTTACCTGTCTACTCCATGATCTGTGTATAATGTTAGAGTGGAGATTGATAATCATGAAGTTGACTCTAAAGTCTTGAGAATTTTTAAGAGAAGGTAATCTTTTGAAAAACCCATAATTTGGTGACACCAGCTATGGAGCAAAATAGTGTTCTGCATATCCAGCAGCACCTATCCAAAAGTAGAGCTACCTTTTTAATTTAGCTTATGTGTGCCCAGTTATGTATGTATGTATGCATGTATGAGCACTTGTTATAGCGCCCTTCAAGATTTCTACTCATAGGCAATCCCGACTACAGCGCGGACACTGAATTGGAGTTTCACGCCGAAGCGCATGAGCTTGAGGTGGATTCGAACCCGCAACCCTCCGGCTGCAAGGCACCAAACATACCCCTACACCACCGCGCCCCACAGTTAGGTTTATTCTTGTTGGTTATACCAGTTTTGCACAGAGTATGGCCATAATATCTGATTCCAAGATGTCATCTTCTGACCTTGTTAACTTTCTGGACATTTGTGCAATTAATGATTGCTATCAGAGATTTGCAGAAACTAGAGGTGGCTAAAAACTGTTTGTTTACAAAAAAATGGAAGACTATACCATAGACTTCTGTTTGAGATTCACTCTTCAAAGTAGGAATTTTAGGTGATTGCAAAGGTAATTTGTTGGAGCTACCTATTGTATTGTTATGTAATTGTAATTGCTATAAATTATTTGCACCTCATCAAGAGAGACTTGTCATTGACTTATGGAATGTGCACATTGTTATAAGAGCATGCCTTGAACGTCTGTGCATTGCAAAGGTTGCAATGTATATCATACTGTGGATTTTGTTACGTTTGTGACCAAGTAATTATGTAGTATTTACAACTGATGCAAAGTTATCTTGGCGATATCATTGCGAAGTGAATAAGAGAAGTTAGTTGAGTCATCTAAGAACGAGGGTGTTAGTTAATGAGACAGCTGGTGATATATGGAAGCTCTTCTTCCATCAGAGTTCAACTGTCATGAATGCAATCAGTCATGTAATGCTCTTGAATAAGATGGTGCCCTGCGCTTAGCTTTCAAGTGGGGCTCTAGGAATTTGGAGTTTGCCTTTATTCATTCATTCTGAAAATTTCTATAGAGCCCCTTCAAGTGATGTACTCAGAGTTGCTCCCAGCCCAGTAACGGCTAGGAAGTAACGATTTAAGCAGCTTATAGAATGTAGGTGCATCGTTCTGAAGTAACAAGCGCAAATTATGATTATAATTCTGAGAGCAATTGCTTTTTAGTTATTGTTGAGGTTCTGTGAATGTGTTTTGAAATTGTAATCTACTCTTAATCTCCAGATTTATCCAGCACACTAGATAGCGAAGTTGTGGGAACCAGGTTAATCACAGATGCTAAGTCAAAACAGAATTGATAAACAGTTAAGAGCATGTTCGACTCCATGTCAAGAGCCGAGGATCAAGCTGGTTGAGAGTCAGATGATTACAACGAGTGGTGTTTAGAAACGGCGCGGCAAGAGAGCGATAAGGGAAAGAGGAGGGATCAGGATATGGTTTGTGGAAGAGAAGTGTTTTCGTTTTGTCTGTAGATAAGAATTATTTTCATTTTGCATGAAAGACTGGCACAGAGATTACAATAAGTGTTGGTGAGCTTCTAACTGTTGGTGATGTTTTTGTTGTTCACAGGTGGTCATTGTCTTCCTTATGAGCATTGCTTCGCTAATTATCTACTTTGTTGACTCATCAACGTGAGTACCGTCAGTCTGCACAATTATAATTTTTTTTTATTTCTCAATAAAGACCTCTGCAAACTATAGTTTCATATGACTGCATAAGAGTACTTGCTCAGCATTTAGTGTGTTTAGAAAATGTGTCCATATCAACCAGTTTTGGAGAGTATGATCATGTAGAAATGAGACAACTCGAGGTAATAGTGAACTCCACAGTCATAGATATCTTGCAGTTATATGATCTGACATCTCTGTGTTAGTGACATGCAGTGTTTCTGGCATGACAATCATAAATACCTCAATGAGCATGAAAAGTAGCAGATGCTTAATTAAAAAGAGTTATGATAGGTTAAAGAGTGTACTAATTGTTTGAATATTTTTAGCATAATATCACTTGAAGTGCAATGCACTGGAAAATTGTTGTAAATTGTGCTCAGAAATTCATAAAACAATTAAATTATGCATGAAGAAATACAAAAACTAGCTTTCCATTTCAGCAACAAGCACATTAAACCTCTACAGTCCATTGTTGAAATTAACGGCGTGGCTGCTGGAGTCTGCTGTTCATGTACAGAGCTGAACTCGAGAAAATTTCTTATTTCTAATAGTTACAAACTAATTTGGATATTGTTGATTTTGAGATCCATCCATAAATTCAGTAATTCATTTGGTTAAATATTATGCTCCTCCTAACGCAACTGTGTTGAGGATGTATATCTATTGTTGGGTTCACCATTAGGTTGCAGCATGTGCTTATAGAATAGCAAAAGTAAAACTACAGCTGTTTTGCCTTTCATGCCAGTTTACGTTGTGTTCTGGACATACATGTAATGCCAGCAGTGGAATCTATCCGACAAACTGGATAATAATAATCTGGTGTTTCAGTAGCTGATGCAGGTGCTAAAAAGAAGCAGGTTTTGCAGAATGGCTGCTAGCACCTGGCACATCCTGGTAGATGACACAATTATGGGGATATATGTGAAAACCATGTTTATTTGTCTTTTTTATTTGTTTAGTTGTTTTTGCTTTCATAGGTATGCATATCATGCATCTGATTTTGTGGTTACTGAGTGGCAAAGCTGTGGTCATCTTCTCTGCTTCCTCATTGTTTAAGGCATTTAAGTCTCATTGCCATGTGGAGTTATTTATTTTGTCTCTTTTTAGTTGTTATGTATGTATGTATGCTTCAAGAATATGCACCTTCTAAATACCTCTCAAACTTGCTGCATGCATGACTAACAAACTGATGTAAAGAAATGTGTGTTAAGACAGGTTGAAAGTGTTTGCTAACTAAGTCAAGGGCAAAAGTACGAATGAGCAGCAGAAGACTGTTCCCAGAAGAATATCAAACACAGGAGAAGGAAAGATGGGTTCAAGCTGATTTACCGAATTGCATCACATGTATATCTCCATGAGTGGCAGAGCGCAGTATTCACATGCTTGGTTGACTGGAGACTGGAAAGCAGAGGCCGCTGATATATGCCAGTGTGGAGCTGACTGATGAGTCCTGCTCAAAGAGGAGATCTTGAACTTTATTCTCCTCAAAAGTGAGCCAGTGTAGTGTGTCTCTTGTATCGACCCCAGGCATATGTCATATACCCTTATATACTACTGTGAGACAGTGGTAAGCCAGTGTCTTTGGAGTGCTGTTATCAGTTCATCATGTGGAGGTTCCATGACCAACTGTGCATCTACTGATCAATGCCTGCTGTGCACAGACCATTTAGTCAGAAGAGTATCTGGTTGCCACATTTATTGTCTTCAGCTCCAGGGAATGCCAGTCAGTGAGCATAGGTGTGTGCTGCTCTTGTCATTCCTAATCCTTAGTCGAACAAACCGCCGCGTCCGCTAAGCCGTCAAGTCGAAACCAAATGCTAAGCTACCGACTGCTAGTGACTTCCAGTGATATTTTACTTCTCAAAATAATTCCTAATTCAGTTTTAATTCAGTTCTGTGTCCTTGAATTTTACTTCTAATTCTAATTTTACTTCACAAATAATTTTACTTATCATTCCTATTTTAGTTCTCAATTAATTTTACTTCTTATTTTAGTTTTTCAAATAATTATTAATTTCAGTGCAGTAAAAAGTAGACTATTTCAACGTTACTTCATGCATGTATAAGATATCTTTGTTCAATTTCAAGAACACTGTCATTTCCAGAGATTTTTTCATGCGATTTCTTTGTCCATCAGTCAAGATTCCACATACAGAAAAAATTCTTTCCACAAAGGCCTGTGAGGCTGGAGCTGACAAAGATCATTTGCAATTGTGCAATTTTGCTGTACGAAGTTCACCTTCCCAAACCGGGCTATTTCGCTTTCTTCCGGCCAACATTCGTGATAAACTCATACTTAAGAAATTTAACGATCAAAAGCGAAATAAAATGTTGTACGCAACTGAGGTCGTTGTTAGGTTGGTACGCAGGGGGGACAGTTATTAGACAACGAAGACCTAAGATAGTATATTATATCGAGAATGGTAAGCGCAGCGCCTTCATCTCATCGGAGATTTTCAATGGATCATGTGTTTGGATCACATGCGATTTACCTGTACTCTGTACTCGCCTTCATCTCAACTAAAGGGCCACAAGAAGTAAAATGATTTTACTTCTCAAAATAATTCCTAATTTCATTCATAATTTTAGTTCTGCAAATAATTCATAATTTAATTCCTAATTTCGTTTTTGAAGCCAAAATAATTCCTACTTTTACTTCTTATTTTCATTAACGAAATTCTTTATTTTTACTTCTAATTTTAGTTTTCGTTAACGAAAATATCACTGGTGACTTCATTCGCTTACTTAATACTTTGCTGATTGTTCTGATTGCCCTCTAGGAGTTTCAATTTTGGACAAAGGCATCAGCAGCAGGACTTGACCAAAACTTGCCTATAATGTGCGATAACAATGGAATTGACTTACAGTCTAACAATCAGTTGATGTGAGAACACCAGTTCTGTACTTACTACCTGCTTGAGTGGTGTCTGCAACGTTGCATGATGTCACGCAGTTGTTTTCATCGAAAACTGGCATCTGTTCATATAGTTCATACATTCAAACGCAGGGTTGAAAATACATTGGTTTCAATGTCTAAATCCAGTCAACTAAGTAGTTAAGTCAGTCAATAATTCCTTAGCAACTGACTCCACAGACTATTGTGGTGTCAACAATGGTGTCAACTATCAAATCCTGTATCATGGAGCACAGTTGGTTGCATATGTGTGAGAGTTTGCGGGTGGTGACCAGGGCCAATTAGACTGGGACCTACAAAGTACATGTACTAATCATAATCTTATGAATGACAGAAACTGTGGCAAAGAAATAGACACATCACATAAATAGAGGAGGACGAAGCAATGGCAGTGCTTGCAGAAATGAGCATCAGTTGGCTGTGACCTGCCCTCATGTTTTATGGCCTTTCCACAAAGCATTGTCAAGTATGCAATAATCCTCCTTTCTTCCATCACTTCTTGGTGTTGAGGCAGGTAATTGATTCTACTTAACGTAGCTCACTCAATTTTACTATGGTCTGTGACCCTTTAATGACTAAAGTGAGTACAACTTTTCTATGTACAGTATTTGTATGATGTATAAATCTAAACACTTATCTAATGTCTGACTTATCTAGTGCCTGCAAAGTACCTCACAAACTACTCTCAGAGATTCATCATCCACATTACTTGTATGCTTTGTAGTAGCTGATATGTACTGCATTCAGGCTTTTAATGTAAGTAAACACTAGGACACAAAA
The DNA here is from genome assembly GCA_020284085.1 of Aporrectodea caliginosa. NCBI lineage: Eukaryota > Metazoa > Annelida > Clitellata > Crassiclitellata > Lumbricidae > Aporrectodea > Aporrectodea caliginosa. The sequence continues at coordinate 62,195 of JACEVL010001250.1, read as the reverse complement.
ATGCAATTCCAGAATGCTGTGCTTGACCTCTGAGCCCAGAAATTACAAAGCCAAGGCCAGCAGGCATGAAGGTAAGGCCAGGCACCATTAGGCCAAGCCCAAGACTGCAGAATCTGGCCCCAAGACTAGGCTTTGAGGCCTGACAACACAGCATACATTACCTGGTGTGCTGGTCGATTTCTGCAATGATGCACAAATTGTAGGGAGTGTGTATATTCCATCTAAGTGACCAATATTGGAAGGTATTCAGCTTCTTCTCCAGGACTTCTATAAGCATCCAGTTCTCCATGCCATTGGGAATATATAAGTTTTGAACAGGCAGAGTTTGTTGCCAGACAGATATTAGAGGCCCTGATGCCTCATCATATGCAACTCATATAGACTCTGAAATAACTATTTGCTGTTGAACGTCACTGTGAGAACTATGGTGGATGTACCTCAATTAGCTCCATATAGTTTTCCTGTCTTCCGATTCTGTCTGGCAAGGGTAGATCCAGGGTTGCAATCCGACGATGGCCCATTCAGTTGATTCCACCCTCAGACTGGTTTTGACGAATCTTTCTAACAGAAATTGTTAAGGTAAAACTATAATAATTATAATTAAAAAGAAACACAGGAGGGAAAATTTAAAGTGAAAAGTCACTAAAAATTAACAAAACAACAGCAGATTAATAAGAAAGGCAGGAAACCTAGGGATACTTTAGGAAAGATGCAGACTACTCTGTAGGCATTGTTTAGAACAAATTAATTTTGATTTGAAATCTATGTGCCTCCCAGTCAAGGATTTTCAAAGACTGGAACAGAACTAGTTCAGAGCATTATGAACAGTGAATCACTTCATCAGGATTAGAGAATATCTGTGACCAAGTACATGTGCCCACATGGTTTACTCCATAATTTGATCTGGAGCAATCCTACAGCTGTGATGTTTGTTCAACTTATCAATTTTAGCATGCATGTTCTTTGTTTTTTGTCTATTATTTTATACTTAAACCTACTGTTGACAATCTTTGAGCTGCATAAAGGTATGGTAATATGGGTGTAGGAAGTACACACACAGTTGATGAATTACCTAATTCTTAGAGATTCGATTACTTTTGCTGATATTTTCATTTATGAATTGTAGAGAGGCGGTTGAATCATGTGAAAACTGGTCACAGAGTACAACGCAACAAGTCGATCTGTGCTTCAACATATTTTTTATGATTTACTTCTTCATCAGGGTAATGTCTGTTCAATGATGAATAGCTAGAGTTTAAGTAAGTAAGCTATTTGTTGACAGAGCATCAACACCATGATATCACAGTAAAAGCAGTCAGTACAAACTCAAAAATTTGCAGTAAATGATGCAAAAGTGAAAAGGTCAATAGAAAAGGTCATATGGATCTGCTGTCTCTGGATAATATTTGGCAGTCGTAACAGTGCAAAAATGATATGTACTGTATGAGTTTATAATACACAACTGAAGCTAACTAAATGTGACTGATAGTTTCAGTCTTAATAGACAGTGATTAAACAGTGGTTAAGTTTTTTCATAAACAGATTAAGGGTGGGTGTAACATCATTTAGAAGATTATTGCATACCGAAGTGTCAGAACCTTTCTTACCAAAAATAATTTCATCCTATTATGTGCAATATCCGTGCAGTAAGTTCTAGTGTAATGATTAAGTACTGCAGTTCCCTCAAGAAAATAGCCATCAAATGTACTAGGTAACATTCTGTGATGATTGTGAAACATGAATAAGCTGATTTTAAACTAATTTATATCTTGTAATCGAAGTATGTTATAGGTTCAAAAATGGGTTTGGTTTATTGATTGGGATGAAGGGGAATTTTATGTTGGCTGAAGTAATGGCCTGTTCCAATCCATGTCATCCATGCCATTATTTCTTTAAGTTTTGATCAAATAGTCTTAGACCTACATATAAAATACATTGTTGTTCTTTTCTCCTCATCCTTGTGTTGGCTCCCGTTTCACGGAGCGATATATGGATCAAGCCAGAGTGTGGCCTTGTATGTCATATCCTGTTAAATTGATAAGTGTAAGTCATTTTCATCCATATTGAACTTACGGTATTGTCTGCTGTTCCCCTCCCTCTATCCTTGAAATACTTCTCTCAGCTGCTTAATTTATCAAATACTTCTGCACTTACAAAAAGAGGTGGAGAAACCAACAAATTCTTGCTATAGGTTATTAGCCAACTGATTCCAGACAGATGGACTGACCATAGCAATACTTCTTCTAAGCTGGAGTGTGGAAGTTTGGGCCGGCCAGACTACGAAATCACCTTGTGCAGCAGTGGGAAGAGATGTGAGGCTAAGCCATTCAATATGTGCAAAGTCTTGGCTGGGTTCAGATGTAAACAAGATTGGAGAAATTTTTAGCCAATCTTGTCTAAGAATAATCTTATCCTGGTTGTTTCTTGCAAAAGACATTTCATATTTGTTGTGCTTCATTTTATTTCAGTTTCTTGCTGCTCCAGATAAACTGAGTTTTCTGTTTGAGATCTTCTCGCTGGTTGATTATTTCACAATACCTCCATCATTCGTTGCTATCTATCTGAATAGAAACTGGTTGGGTGAGTGACCTTGCTCTTTTGGCAAGTTGTTCTTATTAAATGATGATGATGATGATGATGATGATGATGATGATGATGATGATGATGATGATGATGATGGCTTCGTTTGTAAATTGGCTATCCCTTCTCATCATGCCATCACTGCTATTGTCCGGGTGGAGGGGGGGTACTTCAGAAAGCTGATGTTCCAAGTTGGTGCCTACTGAAGAGCCAAGAGGTTTGTTTCACCAAGATGGCAAGATACCAGACGGGGCTACAATGATTTCCTGGGTGGCAGGTAAATATCTGGCCTGGGAGGCCACAGTTGTATACATTTGTGCGGCGTACTATATTGCTCACTCAGCAAATGCAGCTGGGGCCAAGGTAAAACCAAGAAACACTCAGGTTGGCCACCTTCATATCTTTTTCTGCCAGATATTTACCTGTCCATCAAAGCACTGAGCGTAATTAACTGTGGCAGAGTTGATTTCATCTGTGAGGTTGGCCAGCACTGTTCAACCATTCTGGAGAGTCACTTGAAATCAGTTTTCTTTTACAGTGCCTTGTTTTCCAGATACACATAACAGTACATAGCATATTTTTTATTTCTGAGGGACTACACTTGCGTAGGGTAAAAAATAGTAATATCAATATCAATATCAGTAGCAGTAGCAGAAGCAGTTGCAGTAGTTGTTATGGTAGTAGTGATGGTATTGGTAGTAGTGGTAGTAGTAGTTATAATAATAATAATAGTAGCAATAATAATGACTAGCCTCTCCTAGAAAGACCAAACTAGACTCCAAATTATGAACACCACTCCTAAAATCATTGCATTGGCTGCCCATAAAAGAGCAAATAACTTTCAAGACTGGGTTGATTGTTTACAAGGCTAAATTTACTATTTTCAGTCTATGCTGAATCCAAAGACTTCTCTCTACCCAACCTGGTCTTCTGACTTTCTTAATCTGAATATTTCATGGAAAAGGACATCAATCAGCAGGCACACCTTTCTGCTGCTGGCCATAGACTCTGGAACTCTCTTCCAGGAAACATTCACTCTATGCAGTCTGTCCTGGCCGTCAGATCTCCACTAGAAACTCCTTCTGCTTGACTCATTTCCTCCGTTAGTGTGTTTCTGTGCCTTCTCGGATTCCCTTCCTGGTTTTCGACTGGTCTTGCCCTGGAATTTGGCTTGCACTAAAAATATTTAAATCTACTGGCCAGACAACTTAAATAACGTATTGGTTAGCTACTCACTAATTTACATGGAAAAGATAATCACACTAAGCACTGTAAACAAAATATACATAGTGAACAGGCCTACACTTGGAGCAGGTCTTCATAGTAAATTGCTCACTCTCTTTCTGAATGCTTCCAAAATGTTTTATTCCACTAGAACCTTGCTACATGGTTCTGCCATTGAGGGATCTGTCCACTAAATGGGCACATAGATGGGGCATGGTAGTAAGTGATTGGTTAGGATGCTCGGCTTGTAATGCAGAGAGTAAGATTTTGAGCGACCCTGAGGTGGTCACTGTATGGGACCTTGAGCAAGTCCTTCACTAACATCGGTGTTCTATTGTATGGTTGTGTGTGAAGTTTGGAAGGAGGACAATATTGTGTTATTGTATTGTATTGAAAAATACCATACAGTTCATCATCTCTGCCACAATTGTAACACCATCTTAAATCTGTTAACATCTTTTGGCCAAAGTTTATGGATGCGTCGTTCAATAGTGGTTCCTTTCTGCCAGAAAATAATTTTCTTTCTCTTATATCAAAGCCATTGTCATTAGAACTTCTGTTTGTTTCCTTGACTTTACTAACACTTGGGCTTTGTTGCAGTCCAGAAATCCATTTTCTTATTTGCAATGCTGACTTCTCTGATTCTTTATTTGTAGCCTCATTTCTGCCTTCAGCTCATCACTGATCATCAGTCTACTGGAAAGTCTCCTGATGATGCTGCTGCTGCTAATAAATTGCTACCTTCAAATGAATTCTTTTTCTATCTATATGATGATCTGTCATTTTGGTTGTGGTTGAGCTTCCACTGGGTTATCCAGTCTTTTCTTTAGATGTCATGGTTGATATTGTATTGTATTTATTAATTAATATAGCGCCTTTACTCACATTCTTTCCTGATTTACTTTCTTTGATCCTTTTTCCGCTTGTTAATCGTAGCTAACACTTCACATTTGTTCAATATTCAGTTTCTGTTCCAGTCGGCTCTTTAACTCAATCAACATTTCCAGTGATGAGATAACATGATGAATTCCTCAGGCACACTTCTTTTACACTTTTCTTAAGAAATGGAGTATCAATATAATTTGCACAGCTGGAGTTACTCAAACAGTAACATCAGTCAGTAGTACACGGAGGTCTTCTCTTCCAGTCAGTTCAGATGTTTTCCAGCTACTGTTGAGGGTAACAGTCCAACAGCCACTATCCCTCAACAACACTTTCGCACATTTTCCATGAACCCATCCTTCATTCATGGTCATCCATTTGCTATTTTGCTCAGCTTACACTGTTCAGCAGAGTGAGCAGACCTCTTCAGTGAGCACAGGTCATGAACATCTACCTGTCAACAACATCCATATTAATACGTGCACCGCCTTGATGAGCATTGCTTTGATCAAGCAGCTAATCATTACCATTTGCTCTTCTTTCTGTTGTGTCTTGATTACAAGTCATTGGTTTCTTTGGTATGGTTTCACCATTCAACTACAAATGAATCCTCACTTGTGCTACTTTGACCTACAAAGACAGTCTCGAGCCACATTGTTTTTCTGCATATGAAGCATAGCTAGTCGATTAGTTCTTTACAACGTTTTTGGAACATCTTCTCACGCCAGATGTTTAGGACATCCATTAGTAGATTGCGACATGTCTGCTCAGGAAACAGTCGACTGCTACATGTACAAGTAGACCAATTCAATATGTCAGTTATGCATTTTGGTGAAATGTGACCAACTTAAAACTGACCAAATCTAAGGAAAACTGTATAAATAGCATCAAGGTCAAGGTCCTGGACATTGTGTTCTGTTTCCAATCTCAATGACGTTGTCATGATTGTATCTGTGTTGATCTTCCTTTAGTGTAGTCTGTCAATTTGTGATGTTGGATGAATGTTTTATCTCTGTGACTGAATAATTATGCTATGTTCTTTTAAATTTTTGCATAACTAAATATTACTAATCTTAAAAGTTATTCAGTTTTTATGAACTCAAAAAGATTTTCAGAAAAAATATGGTGTTTAGCAAACAGCTAACAGATTTGTATTCACCTGAGGCAGATATAACCAGATTATGCAGTAAGGCCAAACAATCTTTATATGCTTTGCGCATCATAGCAGCCCATGGCCTATTTGGCTCAAAGCTCTATGACGTGGTGTGAGCCACAACAGTGGCCAGATTGCTTTACTCCGCACCAGCGTGGTGGGGCTTTGCTGTGGAACAGAACAGGAACAAGCTTCAATTGGTAACAAATAAACTGATCCGCCTACGATACCTTCCCAGCGACAACCCGACTTGTGAGCAAATGTGCCACCAAGTCCCCACTTGACTTTCTGCTGTCCTGGGATACCCAGGGCATGTTCTGCATTGGTTACTGCCACCAAAAAAGAAAACAGTCTATGCCCTTAGACCGTGAGCACATGACCGACTATTGCCCAAAGTTTATAACCTGACGAGGAAGACATTTTTGGTTAGGATGTTGTATCTATATTAATTGCTATCTCACATGTATGTGCACTAGAGTACATCTTTGTCAGCTGGTTGAATAAAGAATATACTTACTTACTTACTTACTTTAGGTGAATTGTCATAATTAGCCTGTAACACTGCTGATAGCATTAATTTTTGCCCTCGTTCTTTTCCGTCTCATAATCCATAGACCAAATGAGATGAATTTCTACTGTCGCTTTTGCTGCTGTTTTGCACAGAAATGTGTGAGATTTTAGCTTGAATTTGTTGCCAGTTTTAAAAGGCTGTTGTTTATACATTGCATTTGAAGGTCTGCGTTTCTCTCGTGCCCTTCGACTCATGACTATCCCGGATGTGCTGCAATATCTGAATGTTCTGAAGACATCAAACAGCATACGTCTGTGTCAGTTGGTGTCCACTCTGGTCAGCGTTTGGTTCACTGGAGCGGGATTTGTCCATCTGGTAAGTATGAATGGTTGTTTGCCACTTTGTTAGCATTGTTCAAAGACAACACTGAAGTGATAATAGGATTGTGAACAACTTCTGCCTTTAAGTTTAATTGATCAGGCCTGCCAGGTTCCGACTCCTCATCGGTAGAATGCAGATTAGGACCAAAGACTCCAACGTCCCATGGTAATGCAGCAAGCCATGGCCTATGAGTTGGGGTCCAACTTTGTGGAATTGGGCCATATACCCTGCATGTCTATCTTAGGTGATTATCCCAGCTATGGCATCTTAGAACATGTGAATGATTTAATAGACTCAAAACTAAACAGCACAATCGTTTAACTATGCTGCTCAATTAAACTTAGCTACACAGTCAGTAAACTATGTATGTATGTATGTATGTACATACGTATGTATGTTTGTATGCATGTATGTATGTATAAAGCCTCTTAACCCTTATGCCCCTGAATTCCCATTGCAATATTTTCATAACCCGGCGCTCCCATGCGTCATGGGTTGCGAGACCGATATATCAGTTTCTCAGAGATAAGTAATGGACGATCAAACCGATAAATCGATTTCTCAGGGCAAGAGGGTTAATATAGCATGTTTAAGTACCTTACAAAGGCGTTGCACGAATGGCAATCTAATTATGTTTGTTTTCTATATCATATCAATCAGTTAACTCTACAGCATACAGTTAACTACAGAAAATATATTACAGTGATTGACTTAACTCTTTGGAACCACATCCCTGAGCAGCCATACACCTGTTCCATGCCTTCTGACCCAAATTATGACCTTTGTGGGAAGAGCTTTTTGACATTAAGTTTTACTTTGAATGGCTGAATTCATGCTTTATAAGCATGGACAAAATAGAAACTGATTGTAAGGAGCATTGTGTACCTTTATTCTATAGTATTTAGTCATCAACCCCCCCCCCAACATGACACAATTAATAATGATGTACAGTTGTGAAATGTGTCATTTTCTTAATCATCATTTCCACTAACCAATTTTGTAATCACAAACGTTTTTACTGCACTTTGATTATTATATTGCCCTAGAAGAAAGTCATCAAACATCAGTCAGTCAGTTATTTCATGTCTAAACTCTTTCTTTAAATAGTAGTCCCTGTAACAGGTAGTATCATCAGAATGTAGTATAATTTCCTGTTGTTACTAGAACAAATAAGCCCAAATATATATCACTCCTTGTGCTATCCACTGAAATTTGAAGTCCTAGCTCTTCCAAAAATCATGCACTGATTTGTTTCATTTGCTACCCTCCCTATATTTCAACCTAAATGCCACCCACCATCTGTCTCCGTTGCTGTATGGTCTCTTGGCTGAATACATTCATCATATGGAGCCACAGGTTATGGCTAAAATAGATCGTCACTTACGTATGTACACGTCTTACCTGAGGTTAGTATATATTTCATGATTGTCTCCATAATACTTCTAGGATTTTGTGAAAGTCTCTTGCAACCATTTGCTGACATTTGTTGAGCTGTGCAGGTGGAAAATTCCGGTGACCCATTCTTAGACTTCAGCAACCCACACAACATGTCCTACTGGGAGTGCGTGTACTTCACCCTCGTTACCATGTCAACAGTTGGCTATGGTGACACGTATTGCCGCACAACACTTGGACGTATCTTCATGGTTTTCTTCATTCTGGGTGCTTTGGTGAGTGTCAAGAGAGGAAAGGAGGATTCAGTGCAGACAGAACATGACTTTAAAACGGTTGATTTTGAAGTGTCATCCAGAGTGACGGTGTAATCACAGTTATGGTTCTGGGTTGTAATATCATTTCAATGAGTAATGAGTAACGATGTATGGGCTAAAGAAGGGAGCTGCTCCTACTCCTCATTTCTGTGATCTCAGCCTGCCAATATAAGATGAACTCAGAGTTGTGGATAAGGTACCAGCCTGACTCAGTTTGTGTCCTCACTCATGATGTGCTATTGTTAACATAACAGCACACAGAACATATTAGTAAAGCACTTATGTAGCACCCTTCAGCACTGTCCAAAAGTGTTGTTTGGATAGCTATGTATTTGATCCAATAATTTAAGTGCAACTTAAGGTAACCAGAAACTGTGTGTTGAGCTGAATCTCTTGAAATGGCACATGTGTTTGAAAGGAGATTGTTCCAAGAGAAAATGGTCCAATTCAAGAGAAAGAGCAATGAACCCAACCACTGTTTGTGTAGAGAGGCTGTTATGTATCAGGTGCTGTCTTGTCCAAGGGAGCTGTTAGATCACATCCCTAAAACTGCAATTAGTGTTGTCAGTAAGTCACAAGGCAGGCAGGCATTTTAAAGGCTTGTTGATGCTTTTTCATTTTGACAAATTAATGTTAACACTTAGTTATTGTTTTAGGCTATGTTTGCCAGTTTCATTCCTGAGATTATGGACATTCTTGGAACAAGAAGCAAATATGGAGGCTCTTATAAAAAGGAACATGGCAAAAGGTACTATGGATGCATTACTTAATTGTGAAAGCCCTGCTTTTAAGTGCTGGTTGTTAGGTGGAACTTGAAGTCTTGGCACTTCAAGTACGGAATGAGCTTGTACGTTATGGTGTTTCTGAAGCCATAACTTACTCATTTCATGACATGTGGTGTCACAAGCACAGAACAACATGGTATAATTGTGTAAAAAAATTAACAGGGGAGCACTTTGTGTAAATGTCATGCTTTTGGTCATACTGTGTTTAAACAATTATGATTTCTTTCTCTTAAGAAAATAGCAACGACAAGTAGCATTAGATTGTATGAACAGTGCCATTCATTTCATTATGCAAACTGTTTTCTGCAAACGTTTAAGTTCATATTGTTCACAAAAAGTATATTGTCTCAGTTGATACAGAGTTTCCACATATTTTTATTTATTTTATTAGGAAAATTGATATCACACCACTCTAGTGAGATTTTGGTGGGTGGTTTATTCACTTTGGTCGATTGCTTCAAATCTTTTCTGTTTCCTCGGAGTGCTCACGCTGGTCGCGCCTCTGAATAGTCGTCACTGCTAAAGGCACTTTATAAATGCCAAGATACAGTACAATACAATACAGTACAATACAATACAATAACAATTTTGAGACACAATGACATCAAAGACACAATAAGAATCTTTCCTAAGTGAGTAATTAAGTAGCCTTTATTTGCATCGGACAAGTGCATTACATTGTGTACAACGATTTGAAACAAACTAGAACAGGAGCAGATTATGAAGTCACACATGCACAACTAAATATAACTAAAATACATCGATTAAGAAAATTTCTTTTAATTAAACAGTATAGATTTAACAATAGGTAGCACAAAAGGGTTCATTTTTCTTTAAGTCGTTCCCACCAGAATTTTCTTCTCCAAAATTGAGTAAATTGACAGTGAATAAAATGGAACAAGAATGGTGCTACAAGGGTTCCAGTATACTTTTTCTTAATCAACAGACTCGTGGGTCTGAAATGTATATCTTGTTGTGAACAAAAGTTGACTTATATAGCAGCCTTATGACAAAGTGCAAAGCAGACACTGATGTACACTTGGCTCTCATTATCTGCTCATTCGTTGATAATTTCACTGTTGGAAGGCGAACAAATTGACAGATGATTATGTAGGCTGAGTGCAACATATGAATGTTAGAAAAGTGTATGCAATTGTTTTAGGCACATTGTGTTGTGTGGTCATATCACGTACGAGTCCGTTTCAAACTTCATGTCTGACTTTCTTCATAAAGATCGGGAAGATTTGGGTGTTGAACTCGTTATCATGAACAGGTGAAGAAATCCAGTTGTTTCTTTTATGAGGCCTATTACTATAATGAATTCATTTTAGAAGCACAGTTGTGGTGAAAAGTTTCAAGAGAGAAATATTCATTTGCTTTTGAAATGAGACTAGGAAAAGAGAAGGGTCATGCAACATGGGAGGTTACGAATCCTGCTGAGTTGAACCAGTACGAAGAATGACTGTAATTTTGTGACAAAACATTTAAAACAATTTATTTTGTGTATTCGCAATTCATCCTCCATATTTGATGGCTTTGTTATTTCAGATGGATTGTATAACGACTCGGAATTGCTGTAATGCAATTTGCCTTAATTTCACATACTCTATTTTCAAGAATTCTGATGATGGTGCCTTTTGCTACGGTAGTTATCTACAGTGATGAATGCTCATTATGCATATTTTGCCACTTGTTAGTTAACAATACAGGCTGTGGCTGAACATCTGTTCTTGTTGCTTTTTGATTGTCACCCAACTTATTTCAAATTGTAATTGTGATGTTAGGAAGGAACCAGGTCTGGAACTGGAAGGGTTGTTCAAGCGCCATCTAACGCAGGTGGAATTTTTCCAGGGAACCGTGATGGATGCCAATGACCTTCATCGTGTCAATGTAAGATTGTTAAGAAATGTGTAGTGCAGTTCTGCTTTTGCAAGATTTTACATTGTACATAATCTAAGGCTTTCATTTTGAAAGCCTTGGATTTAGTCTGAGAGAGTTTATTCTGGATTGAAACAGAGCTTAGATGGGTAGTGGAATATTATAATTGAACATTTATATAGTGCTGCTCAAAGAGCAAAGCAAATCAGAGGAACTCTGTATGCTAGCCTATATGATGTTAAATGTCATTAATAACTGAACATTTTTCAGTAGGTAAATGTTGCTCGGATAGCTAAAAGAGCACCAGTTGCAGGCTCGAGCATGCACACAGATCCAACTGACAGCTTCCCAACTAGACTTGACAGATGATAGTAAGTTCAGAGTTCCTGAACCATGTAGATGGTTGAGATATTCTTTTTCTTCGGATAAGATGATGACTGAGGCATTTCCTGGTAATGAAAGCTAGGTAGGCTGTTAAAATGTTACGCACCCAAGAGATTAAAATGCTTGGCAGAATTGAGTTTCATTTGCTATTTCTATCTTAATATAATTTCTGTGATAAATGGCAGTGAATGGCAGCTCTAGATGGGTACAGCTGTGGGAAGATTTGTACTGATTGAGTACGGTGGTATTTGAGTTGCACTTTAGTATAAAATACTTGTTTCATGCACTTGTGCTAGAGTACAACTTGAATACAGCTTTTTGGTAACTGTACCTGAAACCAAGGTAAGTTTCAGGCACAAGTACAATACTTCAGTTTAAAATACACATACAAGGTGTACTTTAAACTGAAGATATCAATGACTTAGCCAGTTTCCAACCTATATCAAACTTATCTTTCTTACCAAAGATAGTTGAGAAATATATGTCTGTACAGCTTATACAATATCTTGAGGCCCAAATCCTCCTACCCAACAACTACCAGCATTTAGAATGTTTGATAGGGGGGGGGGCGATAGATGAAGATCACTGGCATGAAGAGCAGAACATCTAGTGGTGAAGCGGGATTGATTCCCGCTACCCTACCCTCCACTCAGCCTGTCATTTGCTAGGTGGCATTGGTAAGATGAGCAGTAGGACAGATGGGTGCCTTGCATGGCTGCCATACGGTTAAATTCTAATCCTGTAATAACTTGTAATCATCCATTCATACTATGACTTGTAATCATACATACATACTTGTCAGTTTGAATTAATAAAGAAGAATATTATTATTATTTTTATTCCACAGTTTCCATTATCACACATATTCTTATTGACACCTTTTGGTTGTGGTGTGTAGCTCTTTTTCATGTGGGTGCAGTATTTTGATACTGTTCAATAGGAATGCCTTGACAGATCATTCGATATTGTGATTCACAGTTCACCCTTCACCCTCTGTTGTGGCTGAATTCATTGCTTTCTCGGCACACTAAGGTTCCACATGGTCTGACTGGTCCGTGATGATGCTTGGTCTTCCAGAGGGTTCAAACTTAATAAGACCCCTACTCTATATCCTCTACCCCACGTAGCACTTTCGTCTTTGGGGTTGCATTGATGATAGTAGAGATAATTCTTCAGACATTGGAGGTGTTTGATGCCTGGAAGTTGTCCAACAACCTTTGGCTGAATCCTGGGAAATCCAGTTCATCTGGCTAAATAGCCATGGGCAGATTTCCAAATTCTAAGTGCTTAATCTGCAGCATTGCTTTCGTTTATCCTTTTCTTCATTACTGGGTGCGATTTTAGACCAGGGATTCATCTTCTCAGAGTATGTGGAAGGAGTATGTCGAATGTGCTTTTACCACCTGCACCAGATTCTCACAATGCACCATTAACAAACAACTCAGACCACCATAACCTTGATGCCTGCATTCATGTGCACCAGGGTTTACTATGACAATGCCTTTTGAGCAGACTTAACTCTTTCTTGCATTAATCAGTTCCAACTAGTTTTCAAATGCTGCTGCTCGCTGATCAATGTTTTGATCAGTTTTGGTCATATATACATTTTCATGTGGGAGGAACTGCACTGGTTCTGCATGCATAAGCACATTGAGCTTATGATCAGGACATTTATGCATAATTATTTTATCTAGCAGGCTATGCTCCATTTTACCTTGAGGCTCTTTGCATCTCGGTCTCTTCCATCTCTGGCTGTTGATTATTTCTTTGCTCTGCTGTGCATGCTTGCTTGGTTGTTCCTGCGGCCCTGAACTGCAATGGTCCGGCATAGAAGTTCTGTTTGAGAGTAGTTTCATGTTGTTATGTCGGGAGTACCTCCGTAGGGAAGTTTCTCTTGAAGTAGCACTTAACAATTATTGCAATTAAGATATGAACTGAGTGATTGTTTTTGTTGCATTCATACAAGTGTTCAAATACAATACAATACAATACAATACAATACAATGCAGGACGGTCTACTGTTAAAGTAATGTTTGTGTTTGCTTGATAGAGAATGAGGGAATGAGGTCAGCATAAGAACATTATAGCAGCAACTATTCTCCAGTTCTGGTTATCAAAGTTTCAATAGGCCTAATTGTGTTTAGTGGGTTAACTGAAACTGTTTATCTGATCAACCAACTGACTACATAAGAAGCCGGACTTCGTGTCCGTTGCTAACCTGTTAACTGCCAGTGTTTGAATGGATGATGCAGCAGCTGTTGAACTTTATTCAGATCAAGGAGGCAGATGCCTGTCTGGTGCTCGCTGATAAGTACTGTGAGGATCCAGATGCAGAGGATGCAGCTAACATCCTCCGTGTCATCTCCATTAAAAATTACCATGACAACATTCGAGTCATCATCCAGCTTCTACAGTACCACAATAAGGTCGGAACTACTATTGTCACTTTATAAACCATTAATTAACTACAGGCAAGCTTTGAAGGGAAAAAACAAAGACAAACCAAGATAGATAATATAAATGAGCATGTAACATCACTTAGACTAGCACTAAACATTGCTCCACTGGACTTGACAAATGACCAAGAACAATGGATGTCATTTATTCATACTCATAGCCGCCAAATGGCTGACATCAGGAAGTGATGACGATGAATTAACTTTTTCGATGTGTGCCCCATTATGTAGCCCTCTTTCTTTTGAAGTTTAACCACACTTTTCCCGTGCATTACGTGAAGTTAATTGTTTTTGGTACCTTCTGCTGTCACAAAAGAGCAGTTTTTATTTGGCAAATAGTCATTGTTCTCATGCTTCCAAGAGCTTTCAGAATGAACGCTCATGCTTAGCTTCTGCTGGTTTTGTACTGTAGGCATATCTGTTAAGTATCCCAAGCTGGGACTGGAAGAGGGGAGATGACGCTGTCTGTCTGGCAGAACTGAAGTTGGGATTCATCGCACAGAGTTGCCTAGCACCTGGTTTTTCCACTCTCATGGCCAATCTCTTCACCATGAGGTCCTACAAAACAGTAGGTATCATAATGCTGATGTTGTAAGCTACTGTGCAAGGAAAGAGAAAGACAGACAAACAATCAGACAGACACAAAAAGGCTAACGAAGAGAAAGATTTATCAGTTCATTGCAGTTAATCACAGACTAGGAGACAGAAATAATTCTTAATTGTTAATTTAATTGGAGTTCTGAGTCATTATTTTTGAATATGACTAAAGTGTGATAGAAGTTCTCAGGTTAGATTAGATTAAGATTAGATTAGATTAGTTAAATTATAATCGTAATCGTAATCTCCAAACTTCTAAAGCGCCACTCGAAAGCCAAGCGCAGGGCACCAGCTTATTCACGAGTGCTGAATTATAGCAAATTTATAAAATAGTTTATTCTAAACTGAGATGTTATTATATGCTTCAGCTATCTGCTAAACAATGCAGGAATTTTATCAGAAAATCCTGTCTGTGTTTTCAAGATTTTCACGGTGATAGACCTTTTTTGCAATTTACCCAACAGCAACATCATATTTAGGACATATAAAAGCCCATGTGACAATATCCCCATATGGACTTCATGCGTCCTACATATGGTTCCATATAGTAGGACATATGAAGCCCATTATCCTATGGGCGTCATGTGTCCTACCATATGGTAGGACATATGAGGCCCATATGTCCTATATACATGTATATATATGGTCCCATATGGTAAGACATACGAGGCCCTCTGTCCTATGGGCTTCATACTGTATGTACCCTGGATATGATGTTACTGTTGGGGTTAATTATGAAGAGCAGACAATGATTCCTCAACCAGGTTTTCATAGCTCAACAATGAATTCCTATTACTATTTAAAACACTGGTATTTGAACCCCAGATGCAGTTGTGTGAGGCTGTCACATGCAACACCGTATCATTTACTTTGATTCATGTGCTTCTAACACGCTTATATCTTATGCACCATATCTGTATAATTGCATTAGTCCCTGATTGCTTATGTTATATCATAAGCAATTAGCTACTGTGATTGGTTGCTTGTTTTAGTCACCTGACATGCCTCAGTGGCAAAATGATTACCTTCGTGGAACTGGAATGGAGATGTACACTGAATATTTGTCAGAATCATTTGTTGGCTTGACATTTCCAGAGGCAGCTGAGTGAGTTCTCATTACTTTCTGCAATAATGTCTCAACTAGAATGTGCACTGTTTTGCAAGTTTTTCATTGTTCAAATTGGGGAGCATATTATACATAGGAATAATTGTTTTAAGGCTTTATTTTGTATCAGTAGACATTTGGTGAAGATGAATGGAAGTGTGAAATCACTTCAAATGGCAGAGGTTCCTAGGCTAATCTGGATTTTTTTAAATTGTAAAAATTGTTCCAAATTTGTACTGACTCTATAGAGCACTTATTGCTCACATCATCATCATCATCATCATCATCATCATCATCATCATCATCATCATCATCATCATCATCATCATCATCATCATCATCATCATCATCAACATCATCATCATCATCATCATCATCATCTTCCTCAAACATATGAGCAATTTCTTCTGTGGTATATCCTTCCAGGCAACACATGTCTGTCATTTTATTTCTCTAATTTCTCCTTTCAATGATGAATGTTAGGATAACAAGTATTCCTGACTTGATCCAACAGTCATCATAAGGCCAAAAAAATAATGGTGTGTTTCCGGTAACAGAGTTAAAAAAACTGGGTAGGTAGGTAGGAAAATAATTTTATTTTGGTAAAATAATTTTATGCAGTGATTTCCCAAAATTACGCCACTGCCCATTTATGCACAGCGGTACATGCTGTACTAAAGTATATATTTTCTATGCGAGTATTAAAAATGCCTTTTTGCAGAATGTACCTACAAACTGCTGTAGAAAACAATCTTATTTATTTCATTTTTGCTGACATCGTTTTTCTTGCAAGGTGAAATGGAAGGGGCAGGGGTGGGGAAGGAATTATGGATTATGTACATTAAACAATAAACGTGTAGCAGACAACGGCTCTTTAGGAAATATGCATGGGTGGTAACGTGAGAAAATCGCTGACTTTTCGGTGTGTTATCTCCTCAACATCATACATGTGTGTAAATTGTTCATGGGAAACATTGAGCCCATTTATTGTTATAATATTATTAACGCTGCATAGAAAGAAATATGGTTTCCTAACGTCGTCTGCTAAGGAGACTGCTTGCTACGAAGACTGGTTGTTAAGGAGACTAGTTGCTTATGAAGGCAGTTGCTAAGCAGGACAGTTTCTAAGGATAACTGTTGCTAAGGAAGGCGGTTGCTAAAGGGGCCAAGTCTGACTTTGAAACTGGTTGCTAATGAGGCTGACATAGAGGCTGCTTGCTACAAAGCTTGGTTGCTAAGAAGGCTGTTTGCTACGAAAGTAGAATGCTACGGAGGTTGTTAAGTAGGCGGATTACTATTAGGAGGCTTTACTTTTATAATGGCACGTACGATAATAGGTATTTCTGATACAATGAATATGGGGGTCAGATTTGTGAAATAACCCTGTCAAATTACCCTGAGAAAATCCACCACTTTCGAGTCTATTACCTCCCTCTCCCAAACTCCACACTTTAGCCCTTTTATTGCTGTAATTTACGGCACCATTCTTTTCATTGAAAGACCGCTAGTTTCCGAACATCTCTGCTTCAGTGAATGCACCTATAATGTCGTGATTCTGCATCACCGGCATGCAAAGGCTTAATGTATGTGAAGTAGGAAAAAAAAATTTTTTTTTAATTTTCCGTAAAAAAATTTTTTTTTTACAAAATTTTCTGTTAAAAAAATTTGTTTACAAAATTTTCCGAGTCGCGGCAAAAAAGTGAGTCGGTCGGGTTACAGGAAACACACCATTATTTTGTTTTGGCCTAATAGGCCATTAAAATATCTACCTGAAATCCTGAATTATACTGATGTCCGTGATATCATTTGACATTCATCTCAACTTATTCTATTGTTGCTTGGAAATGGTTTCTGATTCAAACTTTGCAAATGGCAAAGTAAGAATGTGTATTGTTTATAGGATTATTGGCATTTTCACTATGGTCAGATTTTAAATCCGAGGTGTGCACTTGCATTGCAGAGTAGTTTACACTGCAATGCAATTATTATTTAAACAGTGCTTAATGAAGCTCTCAAAGTTATATAAAATTTCTAAGCTTTGTCAGTTTGTCTTGCAATAGCCTACTAATCACAGGCTGCTATGGTGGTGGTGCCCAATGTTAACGGGAACATGTCTTAAATACAGGAAACTGGGTTTCTGACCCAATAAATATGAAACCCAAAGCCAACTGGCTTGCAATTTCATATGGATGATTATATTGACATGTTCCACAAAGATATGGGAGTGAATGAATTATTTGTGTCACCCTAGCAATGAACAGTTTGTACAGTCTTCAGTAATTTTTATTGTGTGGTTCTAGATGGGTGTACAGGTAATCGTAATCATAGTGATATGCCTGAATCAATTTCTGTGTGGATTAAGGATGTGGTTTTCAAACTTAGAGTTTTTCAGATAGATGCACAAATTTGTATGTTGGCAGAGAATTTGAAAAATCTGAAAAATCTGAAAAATAAAAAAAATTCAGATTGCTTACATTGTACAAAGTGCAAAAACATGCAGCTAATTAGAAAATATTGCTAATTTTGAAGTAAAATCAAATTTGTTACATATATATTTGCCAGCAAATTTGATTATAAAGTTGTGTCTCAAATGAACGTCTTAAGAAAAGTACCAGTAGATTTTATTAGCTCAAAATGTGCCCAATGCAATCGGAAATATTAGCACTAGTAAAATTAAGAAATATTGACAAAACATGAAATTTAGGATTGAAACTGTGAAAGTTATTAAAATATCAATATAAAATTAATATAAAAATCAATACAAAATTAATGTAAAGAATCAATATGAAATTAGCAAGTTGAATTATTATCATATTTTTGGTTGTTTGATAGAGACAGCCATTTTTTTATATTTTAAAAACCAAAAACATGTTTAATTTAAGGTCAAAATTTTTGTGTTCAATTGATCAAATTATAATTAGAGAGACAATAAGGGGATATTTAAAAAAAATTAATTTTATAAATAATTGTTTTTGACAGAAAAATGAAAAGTTTGCTACATATGGCAAAAATGTTTGATAAATTTGCTAAGCGTGATGCTAGTGCACTTTTATTGAGATGGCAGAGAAGTTTCATGACAGTGCTTGTGACTCATTAGCTTTACATCTGTTTGAATTGAGACAGTGCAGAGAATATCAATAATGTTTCAGAGTGTGCTTCCTGAAGTTGCAGCTTCTGTTGATAGCAATCGAAGCCAGGCGATCCAATGGATCAGACAGCTCGATCATCATCAATCCAGGCCCAGATATCAAGATTGAGCCATGTATTCAGGGATTTTTCATTGCAGAATCTGCAGATGATGTCAAAAGGTAGGTACAGTAGATACCTTCTGATAATGGATCGTGTTACTTTGCAGCCTTAATGTATTTGTTTATTTTCACAGTTCACAGTTCATTCTGGTTGAGTTTGGTGTCCCCCAGGGTTCGGTCTTTGGCCCTATCCTATGCATTCTTTTCACAGCTGACATTCCCTCCATCCTCACTGAGCACCTGGCCTCTGGTCACCTCTATGCTGATGATGTCCAGGCCTTCGTTCATGGCCTCCCTCCGTGCAGCTTGCTCTTATTGGATCCTTCGACTCTCTGTCACATGACCTTCATCGCCCATCGGCTGTAGCCATTCAGTCTGCCTGCGTGGCCCTTTAGATCTTGATTTGGAACCTATTTGCACCCTACCTACCAGTCGGTTTTATTTTGACTGAGTGTCTGTGAATTATAATCTGTTTCCCATAACTTAGATATTTTTTGGAGGGAGGCGCTGTAGAAATCTTGAGATTATGATTACGATAAAATCAGCCACAATAGATAGAAGGCTGAGATGAAACCAGTCTCTTCTCCCCACCAATGCTGACTTGGCACTCAGGTGTCACATAGATTAGATTAGACTTAGACAAGCAGTTTGCCTTGTGCTCTGAAGTGAACAAATCTGTAGTACAGCACAGATGACACTGAGATGCTTAGTTCCCTAAGAAAAAAAATGTAGCACCATAAACCAGTCTGGTTACTTATGTAAGCCTGTGCTTTCCTTCTGACAAAGTGACTTAATATAGAGGCTTGACACTAACAGTTGAAACTGATAGAAGGGTGTGGTGGTTAGATATAATATTATACTCTTTGGATGCTAAGGCACAAGAAGTCTTGAAAGTGGCAAATTAAATGGGTTTTTCGCTTGCATATGAAAACTCTTTTGGTACTGCGATATATTCTGTAATAGAGAAATTACATTATGTTCTTGCAGAGCTTTCTACTACTGTCAGCATTGCCACTATGATGCCATTGATGTCCGGATGATAAAACGCTGTCGATGTCAACCTGGTATGCAACTACTCTTGCATCAATAACTTATCAAAAAATTATTCTATTCCTATAGGATTTATAAATGAAGAAACTTCCTCCTGAAGTCCAATTTATTAATTGTGATTTAGTTGTTTTACAGGTTTCTCTACAGTTAGGTTTTAATCAGAATTAGCTCTATTAGAATTAGAATTCAAATTTCTTAAAATTCCTATAACATTTATCTAAAACTGAAAAGTATGCTGAGATACTTAATGAACAGAGATGCAGTATAAACAAGTGTTATCATTGTTGGAGAATACACACTTTGAATAATTTCATGATGTCACATGCTAGATTTGTTACTGCGTTAGGTTTCTTTCGAGTTTGTAATTGTAAAAAGTAAGAGCTCTTGGAGTGTGAGAACACTGGAACAATGATTGTATTACCAAAGCCTCTCCTCTGTAGCATTATTTATGCTTGTGATATCATCGTCTACCAAACAAAATGTATTCCGTATGTGAAGTGTAAAGGTTGCATTGCTGTTTCTTCCCTCTAATGTCAATCTATCATTCTGTGTGCCAGTCATCTTCTGAGTCAATTGTTGAGGTATCAATTTTCTTTAAGCTTGGCATTTTCAGAGGTAGTCTCATCCTGACAATGCAAAAATGATAATGGAACATAGAGGCAAAGAAGACCATGATGTTCATGCTATTGGGGAATATATGCCAGAAACATTGACTGACTATAACAAAACTTGTATGTTATGCTGAGAAAGTTGATGCCAGAGGTACAAGAATTTGACTTGTGCTCTGAAGTGAACAAATCTGTAGCACAGATGACACTGAGATGCTTTAATCTTAGTTCCCTAAGATAAGATGCAGCGCCATAAACCAGTCTGATTTGCTTGAGCATCAAGATCTTAAACAAACACACCCCTTGCTGAATTCAGTGTTATATAGCAGCAGCCAAACTGGTGACCACTTATCTGGAAAGTCATTTAATGGCAGATGAAGTTGATGACAGCAATAAATGGTGCAGTCCTTCAATAAATGTAATAACCCCAAATGCAATGTTCTGCTGTCAGTGGGTGAGACAGTTGGCAATGGAGCGTCTCTGCTTGAGAATTGTATTTATTTTAACTATTGTGTGTGAATTCCAGATAGTCCTGGACCTTGAACAATTATTGAATGAAACTTTTAGATAGACTGAGTGACCATGAAATTCTTAATGTGAGTTTATGCTGATGCAGCATAGATGTCATGAGTCAGAAAAGTTTAGGAATTGCCAGCATGCCTGTATCACATGCCATGATTTCATGCTGAAGCATTGGCCTGACGTTAGTGTTGAGTCAGCGATTTGGACTCGCATGCCTCATTGGTGCACAATGTGCACGTATATCTTAGCCTGTTATTGACTCCCTTCACTGGCTCCCCATCCGCCAGCGCATCCAATTCAAGGTCTGTTCCTTCATGCGAAGCTGTCTTGCTGGCTCTGCTCCTCATTATCTTAGGGCTCTTTGTACCCCAGTATCTTCTCTGCACAGTCGTTCCTCCCTTAGGTCCTCGGCCCATGGTTACTTGGTTGTCCCGCTGGTGCGTACTTCTACAGCCCAATCTAGGAGTTTCGCTATTGTTGGTCCCAATAGCTGGAACCAGTTACCTCAGTCCCTCAGGACTGACCATTTCTCTATTTCTTTTGACCAGTTCCGTAAGCGCCTGAAAACCTCTCTTTACCAGTGAAGACACTGGCCCGGGTCGGGAGCACCTCTGTTTTTGAGTGGCGCTATATAAATGCTCGATTACGATTACGACAGGTTCACTAGCACTATGACAGTCTGACATCGATTGTGAGTCTTATAATTGTGTGCCATGGTATGTTTTGAGACTATCTAAAGAGTTGACAAATAAGTGGTAAATGTAGTTTGAAAGTATGTTTCAGAAATGTTTTGTCCTCAGTTAATTGTTTGAGTTACAAGTGTCATTGATTACTGCTGAAGTTGGCCATTTGTAGATTTAGTTACAGAAGTTTAATATGTGTAATTAAAGTACTGATTTCATTGTTTTAAAACTGGTCTTTTTTCTCTTGTAGAGTTTCTTTGGCCAAAACGTAGTGAAAGAATTGGTTCATCAATATCGAGGTCAGTTCAGTATTTGTTATGTTGCAATTATTCTTCATCTACTTTAAAACTGATTTTAAATGTCAGGTTCCAATTAAACATCAGTCTCCAATAGCTAATGAGGAGGTGAATAAAAACAATTCATGCTAATAAATACCAAAAAGTCTCCTTATATTAATAATATTATTATTATTTCATTTTACTCTAGACAACACTAATATTAATATATTTTTTGTGTTATATTCACTTCTTACAATAGGCAATTCTCTTTGTCACTGACAGTTTCTTTGTGTGAAATGGCACACCAATGTAAGAGGTGGCTGTAATGAATGTAAACATCTTGATTTCATTTTCTGTTAAAGAAATACTTATTATTAATATGGGTCTAGGACTTTACCCCCCGGCCCATTACCCCCCTGCCATTACCCCCCTGCCATTACCCCCGACCATTACCCCCCGTAGGACATTACCCCCCGCCATTACCCCCGTCCCGTATAATAATATATCATAATTATAATTATAATTATTAATATATAATATTATAATTAATAATTATAATTGTTAATTATAATTATTAATTATAACTATAATATAATGAATTATAATAATATTTATTAATTAATATAGTAATATAATTATTAAAATAATATATAATATGTAATGATAATTAATATCACTAATAAATATATTAATTATTTATTATAATTATATGTATAATATATAATATTAGATCTAATATATTATATTAATTGTTATAATTATATTATTATTATATAATATATAATTATTAAATTATATATATATAATATAATATATACACATGTACATAGGTATTTATATATTATAATAATATAATTATATTAATAATAATATATTTATATAAATATAATTATATTAATAATAATATATATTAATATTATATAATTTTATAATAATTAATTATATTGTTATTGATTAATTACAATAATTATTATATAATAATATATATAATAATTATATTACTGGTTCTAAGTGTCAGTAGGCGCTAAGTGCCAATTAATTAACACTAGTTCCGCGCGAAATCTGAGAGTGTCAATAGGCGCTAAGTGCCAATTAATTAACACTAGTTCCGCGCGAAATCTGAGATTTGCAGCTCAATCAAATGTACACATACGGGGGGTAATGGCGGGGGTAATGTCCTACGAGGGGTAATGGTCGGGGGTAATGGCAGAGGGGTAATGGCAGGGGGTAATGGGCCGGGGGTAAAGTCCGGATACCTATTAATATAAACAGATATTTGATTGATAATTTAATGTAACAAATATTTGTGTCACAATGCTGTAAAGAGATTATAGACAATGGTGATGTTCGGCAGTTGTTACTTATCTAACGAGAGATGAGTCTAAATCTCAACCGAACCAATTTTATCCTTTAAACATTTTTATTACCAATCTTTTTTAGCATTTTGTTATTTTTCTAGGTTGTCTTTGAACAATACAGAAAAAGATTTTAAAGATCTGAAAGAGTTCAAGCCCTCCTCCACTGGTTCACAGCTGGATGTTGTTGGAGGAGAGCCGCAGAAGTTTGACACCACTTCCATGTTCCACTGGTGCCCTGCTCAGTCTCTGGCAAGCTGTGTGACTGTAAGGCAGTTTCTGTTGGTGTGCATTGCTTTAGTTGGTCATTGCTTCTGCATGGCTTGTTGTGCCTTAGTCTTTGCTTGAATAGTGTACATGCATTTGCAGGGTTTTAAATTGTTCAGCTGCTGTGCCAGTCATAGTTTGAATCATCTTAAATGCCTGACTTGAACAATTGATGTGGGTATTGTGCTGATGGTCTTGTCATCAACTGTTGGGCACAATTGACGAAGGTCGTGAAAGTGCATTTAATAGGTGCAAGATTGCTGGGTGATGTGTTTGGCAAAAGTAAGGGATTATCAAAGATGATTCCAAGATTGCAAACAGGAGAAGAGCAGGGCATGGGAGAAGGGAGATCTGTTGGAGAAAGGTCAGAAGGATGGGTTAGTTTGCTTAATTGCTTGCAGAGCTCAATGAGGAATTCTGTTTTAGAAGGGTTTAGGTAGGCTATAGCAGGTTGACGATCATCCAGGCTGAAATCTGGGTGATGGTGTTACATAGATGATTTAGTGTATCTGGAAGGGAGTGAGGGTAGAAAGCTATAAACAGTTCTGTATCATCTGCATAGTTACAACAGTTACTATAAATGGGAATGTTAATTTGAATTTTAGTTCCATCTATGATGATATTCACCAGAATGCGGATTGCAACTGGTCCAATAAAGAATATACTTACTTATTAGACTACCACTATAAACCGCATGCTATACTGTTCCCAAGTATGGTGGGGCTTCGCCAGTAAGCAGGAACTTGAGTCTTTGAGCGCGCTGGTCCGCAAGTTGGTACGCCTTGGTTTCCTACCCAAATCTTTCCCCACCTTTGAGGAGCTTTGCAAAAAAGCTGACATAGACCTCTTTGGAAACATTTTAACAAATACTAGCCACACCCTCCACGACCTTCTCCCCCCTGTCAATTGTACTGGTCATGACCTGTGTCCATGCTCACATAACCGTGTTCTCCCTAGATTTGATTCCCTTACCAGGTGCGGCTTCTTAGCTAGGATGTTGTACAGTTAGACATCTGTTTTCTAGTTGACTTAATTATCTTCTAATCATCGTTTTCTTTATACATAAATTAGTTCTGACTTTGTATGTAAAGCGCTGAGCGTTTGCTTGCGTTTAATAAAGAACATTCTTACTTACTTACTTTAGACTTTGAAATTGATGAATAAAAGGAAAGAGTTCAGAGACATGAGCACAAACGGGAATGTCCGGGTCAGTTTAACGCATGGGAACCAAAACATTTTCAGGTTGATGATAAAAAACCTTTAACATTTTAATGATGAGCATGTACCAAAAGTGACTGGGGAACCAAGGCAGCTCATCGTTAAAGTGTTAATAATATTTATAGCGCCATAAATTAAACTAGACAATGCAAACATGGGTTGATTTAAAAGTAATACAATGTAATGACATTTTTGCGGTATCCGGACATTTCCCCGGACATTTCCCCCTTGGACATTTCCCCGGACATTTCCCCCTAGGACATTTCCCCCCGGACATTTCCCCCCTGATCACTTACCCGGCATTAATATTCATGAGAAAGTGCATTTTACTGGCTGTACTAAGAACCTGTTTTAATTATCAAGCAATATTAACGTACATTAATATTTAAAGTTTTGCACATGACTCTACTTGTTAATTAATACAGCTGTGTAAGTTGTACACAATTTGCAGTTCTGCATGCGTAGTGGTGTCTGATAAGATACTTTATTAAAATTCTTAAATGCTTCATGCACATGCCTCTACTTGATAATAATACAGCTATATAAATAATTAATTGAAATAGCCAATAAGATGCACTCTCTCGTGAATATTTATGCTGGGTAAGTGACCATAGAAATGTCCGGGGGATATGTCCTAGGGGGAAATGTCCTAGGGGAAATGTCCGGGGGAAATGTCGGGGGAAATGTCCGGGGAAATGTCCGGGGAAATGTCCTAGACCCCATTTTTGCATTATTGTTATCTCACAATAGTAATCAGTTGCTGCTGTGCGTTACTTTTGGTTAAAAGTAACTAGTTACTCAAAAAGTTACTGCAAAACAGTAACTAGTTATAGTAATGCATTACAAGTAACACAGTAATCACAACACTGGAAATAATTATAATGGTGCTATAGTATAATATTTAATAACCTATATTATGTGAAACCACGAGGCAGACAACTGGTTAACCATGCAAGCTGAAGTTTATGGATTGGTGTTCATGGAAATTACTACTTTTAACCAATGAAAATATGTGGAACTCTAATCTTTGAAATAATTGTTCAAACCATCAAGGTGAAAAACTGAGTGGATGCATGATTTGATAGTTTTGTTAGTTTTTAGATTAACAATTCAAATAAATCTGTGGATTTAGGCATCAAAGTATTTAAAGCTCTAGCACAGACTTAGAATAGTACCTCAGCAGATTTGCTACAAATTACGGAGGCAATGAATGGTTACAAAGAAGAGTACGAAAAGGACTGATCATGTAAAACCGAAGACTTTAGTCTGAATCTGCTGATTATAATCGTACTCTGTGCTGTTGATAAACTCAACCATTGAGTTTGTGAATTAGTTGGCTGAGAAGTTGACAGGCTGATTTAATAGTTGGCGATAGGGTTACTAACTAATCGGCCGTGATAAGCATATGTGATATGTTTGTTTTTGCAGGACATTGAACATGGTTTGCCAAGTAGCCTGTTCAGCCATGTTGTCGTCTGTCTGTTTGCCGATTCACATTCGCCGCTAATTGGACTTCGTAATCTTGTGATGCCATTACGAGCAACTAATTTCCAATACAGTGAACTGAAGCCAGTTATCATCGTCTGTGACAAGGACTACATTGTCAAAGAGTGGAAGAGCCTTTGCAACTTTCCAAAAATTCTTATTCTTAATGTAGGCTAAGACCTTGAAATCATGTATATGAAAATTAAGGAAGTGACAATTATGCAGGCTCATCATAGCTACTCAGTGATGGGTATCAATAAGTAATCTCGATACTTTTCAGTCATGTTCAAGTCATTCCAGTTAACTTGGTCTTGAATTGCAAGTTTTTTGCATTAGTATTCGCTGTTTTTCTGCAATAATAAAAGTTTTGCTATGTAATGACCAGAGGCCCAATTTTTTTGTAACAGCTGAGCTTTGAAACAAAATGTTTATGCTACATTTTTACATAACATGTAAGACACAAATTTAAAAAAAATTGGTCAATGCAGTTCAATATTGCTTCTGTATTACTAGCAAATATGTTAGGTTATTGCTTAAAAAGAGAGCTCATAAAATTTATAAACTTTCAAAATAGCCACATTCTGTTGCTCATTTTAACCTATTCTTTGTGGCATTTAAAATTGATAGTAATTTTATTATATTTTATAAAAAAGAAATTGAGATTCTAAATTCTAAGCTTTAAAATCAGTGACTTTAACAGCTCAGCTCAGTTGTTAAAAAATAAACTGTGCACCCATCTGATTGAAGGTAACACTTAATTGTCTTAGTGTATTTGAAGGCTCTTCCTCTTACGTTCTATTTCTTTTTTCTTTGTTTTCCATGGTTCCCTATCTAGTTAAGTAAGATTTTTCTTTTTTGACTTAAGCATTATACGGTAATTTTGTAATAATATTTCAGTAAAGTACTTCCCAGCCGCTATTCTCTTAAATGTAATTAGTCCTAACGGGATCTGTGATCTCTTCAGGGCTATTCCTATTGGCCTTTATCTCGTTAAGCAATTGATTATGATTATGATAATGATTATGTTTTATCTGTGAATCTGTTGGTTACAAAATAAATGATTGACAGATTGATTGATTTAGTTCTGTCTTGTCTGCATTTTCATAGATGAGAATACCAGTTTGCTGTAAAATTAGCCTGCTTTTTTTCTGTCAGGGTTTCTCCAAAGTTATTTCATCGTCATTCCTTGTTACATTGCAGGGGTCTCCGCTGAACCGTGCCAACTTGAGGGCGTGCAATATCAACATGTGTGATATGTGCATTATTCTGTCCGCACGAAACTCAAATGTCGAGGACAGCAATCTCGTTGACAAGGAGGCAATCCTGTGTTCGCTCAATATCAAGGCCATGTCCTTTGATGACATTGTTGCTGCAATTCAGAGTGTACATCGAAACACTTCAGGTCCAACAACCCTCTATATAGTTATATTCAGCAGATCCTTATTTTGGAATCCTTAATGTGATGTACTAAGACTAAAATTATATGTGACAATGTCTGAGGCCAACTCTTAAAACAAGAGTCAGAAAAGCCAATTTGCAAAATATGAGTTCAGATGGCAGGTGGGTAAAATAATACAGCAAAATGATTTCCTTACAAATACTTATTCCTTGTTGTGTTAGCTAACAAAATTTTAATACGAATTTTGCTGTCAAAGTATTTTTTTATTTAGTGCCACTTCAGGAAACTAATCAGAAACTAATTTTGACTCTTAAAATTCAGAATCGACCCACAGACCACAGTTATCATGCACACGATACTACTTTGCCTTTTTGGGCGCTGTAGACATTTTGAGATTACAATTACTTCAGTGTTGTTCGGGTTACCATTGGCAACTGAATAGTTTTATTAATGTATTTGCAAAGGTCTGAAAATCCAGTCCTTGGTATTAGTTATCCATGATATTATTGTGAATCAAAATTATGATTACTTTATCCTTACCTTCACTGCTATCTTTAGTTGTAGGTACAATGCAAACTTTTCCTCAGATGACTTCTAACGTTAATCCTGGTCGCAAAGGCGTTCTTTCTGGAGCTTCAATTCCTATGATTACAGAATTAGGTCAGTTCATGAATATTGTTCTTCTTTAGGTCGATCAATTTTACTTGGGACTTTTTTTCTAAGAGACATGTCTGGAAGAAAGACACTTGTCTGTATTGAGTGGACTAATGGACCAATTATCCATAATTATGTAATAGCAGCTGATGCTACAGTGCAGACCTGTTTATGCGCGTTCGTTGGGAGGCAGTTGCCATGACAGCGTCTTAAGAGGGCCATACAAAAATACAATTATGATTTACGTAAATTTAATGTGGCTATAAAGCTCAAAGACATAAGCAGAATGATATGAAGGCACTTGCACTGTAGCCTACTATAAATTGGTATGTGTACTATTTAAAAGGCCATTTTGCCATACCAAACCCATAGCGAATCCACTACAACCAACTACTAACCTACAACTCCCTACAGTACTCCCAGCCCATAATCTTTCTGAACTCTTTCTCAACACCCCTCCAAAGTTCTCCAACTGAGCTATATCCCATACTGCACCACGTCTCTGGAACGATCTTCCTCCTCAATTCTGCAAATTTTCGGTTACTCCACCATTATTGCAAATCACTCACAATCATCTGCCTCATGCTCTTCTGTTTATCACTCCTTGGGCTTTCCACTGATAACTAAAGTCTCACCTGTTCAAGAATTCATACCCTGACTTACCTGGTCCTTCACCTTCAGTTCTCGACCTAAACGACACCCACCTTAATAGCTACTCTGACTCCCTGGTAACCAGACTCGGACCTCTGACTCGACATAGCGCTCGTGAATAAGCTGGTGCCCTGTGCTTGGCTTTTGAGTGGTGCTTAAAAGTTTGGAGTTTATGATTATGATTATTCAATTCAATTCAATTCAATTTATTTTTCCTGTAACCGACAGCATATTTACAATTATGGCAGTGACAATTCAACGACGTTCCGGTTACCAAGTGGAGGACCCTGAAGGGATGGATTATCCCGCTAAATAGGGCCACCCAGGTAATGAAATAAAAAGTCTCGATAACACATGACAGCAAGCTTGCTTTCGGAGACAGGAATTAAACAAAAATTATAATGACTTAACTAATAGAACTTAACTAAACACCCGTAACAGTAAATAACATTCATTCAATTGCCTTAATGTATCAGATAGTGGCGTAATTTGTTCTTAAATATTTTTAAAGCAGTCAATTGTCGGATCCATAGGGGAACATCATTCCATACCTTAACCCCTGCAAACCTAATGGAAAACAGTCGAGTATTTGTGTGGGCAAAGGGCTGTCGATACAACTTGGTGCTTCTAGTGGGATAGGAGTGTATTTCAGAGGTAAGGAGGAAAAGTTTTTGGTATATAGCAGGTAATAGATTGTGCTTATACCGATACATGAATTCGCCTACTTGCGCTATCCTAATCTGTTCAACAGTTAACATTTTAAACTCAAGAAACGACTTGCTGGTGTGAGATCCGTAGGGAGTGCCAGCAATGAATCGGACAGCTCGCTTTTGGAGGATGGTCAGCCTTTGCAGGTTTGACTGGTACGTAGAGGCCCAGATCAAGTTACAATAGCCAAGGTAGGGATATATCAGCGAGTAATAAAGCGTTAACCGAACCTTGGGTGGCAGAAGGTAGGAGGCACGATTTAAGATCCCCATATTCTTTGCTATTTTGGAGGAGATTGTCTTAATATGGTCTTCCCATGACAGATGCTGGTCCAGTATTACTCCTAGAAACTTGGATGACGTCACCTGAGTAATTGGGTTACCATCGATACATAGTGTTTTTGAGTCAGAGGGACAATTTTTTTTATGAGACCTAAATAATATATAATTGGTCTTATCAAGATTGAGAGATAATTTATTGGCACGAAACCAGTTGGCTACCAGAGCAAGCTCAGCATTTACTTTTTGATATAAAATGTCCAAGGAACTGTGGGAAAAGAAGATATTAGTATCATCAGCAAAGAGAATGAAATACATAAGAGGTGAGGCGTTTGGAAGGTCATTAATAATATATATTAGGAATAATAGTGGTCCTAGATTCGATCCTTGAGGAACCCCAAAATTAATTGCACGCATCAACGAAGAGGCTCCGTTGCAGTGCACTAATTGTGAGCGGTCGTTAAGATAACTGGCAAACCAATTGAGTTGGGTTCCTCTTATGCCATAGTTATGTAGTTTTTTAAGTAGAATGGTATGGTTCACAGTATCAAAAGCCTTGGCCAAGTCGAAAAAGACTCCAAGAGAGTATTCATTATTTTCTATTGCTTCTGATATTTTGTCTTGGATACTCAGCAATGGCATAGATGGAGAGTGACCAGCTTGAAAACCATGTTGAGATGGAAATATTATATTAGCTTTTTCTAGAAAGTTGCTTAGTCTTTCGTACATTAACTTTTCAAATATTTTAGCAAAGAACGGGAGAACGGAGATGGGTCTGTAATTAGCCACTTCCCCCTTCTCACCCCTTTTAAAGATAGGAACTACCTTAGCGATTTTCAATGCGTTAGGGAATATACCAGAGCAAAACGAACAGTTGATAATTTCAGCCAGTGGCCTAGCGACATTGATTAGTGAAGGGGAAGCAACAAAAGGGTCAATGTCATCGATTCCCTTACTATGAGATAAACGGATTGTACGACCCAATTTTATAATTTCATCCGGAGTTGTACCCTCGAGACCAAAAGAGTTAGCAATAGGAGGTCTCAAGTAATCTTCAAAAGGAGTAGTCGGATCGGGGATTTTATTAGCTAGTGATTGAGCGATTTCCGTAAAATAACAGTTGAATTTATTGGCGATTTCTTCCGGATCTTCAATCTTGACCCCGTCAGAATTTAAAAAGTCAATCGATGAGTCACAATTCTCTACTCCAATTAATGAGCGAATAAGACTCCACGTTCTCTTCAGGTTACTACTATTCTTACAAAACTCGTCAGCGTAATAGTTTTTTTCAGCTCGCATTCGAGTAGATTTAAATTTATTTCTATAAGTGATGAATTTAGTTTTATTTGACTCATTTGGATTTTTTAGATATTTCAAATAAAGCGAGTTTTTTGTTTTGCATGATTTTAACAGGCCCGGGACATCCACGGTTTTTTTAGAAAGGGTCCCCGCCGACCATTTTTAACAGCAGGTGGAAAGGCGTCATCGTACGCTATTTTGTAAGACATCATGAATTGATCGTAGGCCTCGTTCGGATCGTTATTGGCGCAGGCCTTTGTAACTAAAGTCCAATCAGTAGCAGATAAGGCCTCCTGGAAGATATTAATTCCATCATTAGTGATTTTTCTATAATTCTCAGCAGGAGGCCTTACAGTCGTCTGGGCTTCGTAATTGAAATGGGCGAATATTGGTAGGTGGTCGGATATATCACAAGCAATTATCGAGGAAGTAGTTGCCCGTGGCCAGGCATTAGTAAAGATATTATCAATGAGAGTAGCGGAGTGGTCAGTTATTCTTGTGGGTCTAGTAATGATAGGGAGAAAGTGATGGGTCAGCATACAATTATAGAAGTTGGTAGTTTGCTTATGCGTATCTACCTTTAGGAGGTCGATGTTGAAGTCGCCCAATAGTACTACTTCTTTATTTTTTCTAGAGATTTCGGATATTAGACATTCAATTTCTTCAGAGAATCTATCCAACTCTTGGCCAGGTGGCCTGTATATAGCTCCCACTAGTAAAGCACCTGACTTAAATGGGACACGTAGGAACAATCCCTCAAAGGTGGTTACATTATTACATTTCACAGGATCATATGGTAGGAATGTGAGCTCTTTTCTAACAAGAAATCCAACTCCTCCCCCATGGCCATGCCCCCTCGGTCTATGGACAAATTGGTACCCAGGGATGTTTATCAAGTCTTCGCTGTTTTTGTCTATCCAAGTTTCAGTTAGTGCGAGAATGGAGACAGGTAGTATATCTAACAAGTCCCTAATTTTGGCTAGCTTAGGTAGTAGACTACGGCAGTTGATGTGAATAATCGATAGGCAAGTAGGCAATGATGTGAGTTTAGAGCCCAAAGTGTGGGGAGAGAGGTAGAGGTTATTGCAGGTCACATTAGAGAAATAGTTGTAGTCAGGGTCGGTGTCAACGCTATTCAGTAGGGAGCGGTTACCCGATTCATCGGTTAATAGCTCAAGCCTCAAGTCGGCTAAATAACGCTGAGGCCGGTCTACACAAGGCTCAGAGAACGCACTAGGAGGTGTTGTATCGACATCTGTATAGTTATGGATCACTTCATCACTTTCGGTATTGTTAAAGGGCAGTTCCTCATTAATACATAGGGGACAAACCCATATGGCCCGGGCTACAATAAGTCTTAGATCAAGTTTACAACAGTGAGGGTGAAACACCTTGCCACACTTAGAACAACAAGCATGACTAGCAGGATTCGTAATTGGGTGTGTGCACAGACAACAGGTAGAAAGGTCACCGCCTGGGTGAGCAGCCACGGCTTATAGCCCTTGGGAAGGTACGGTGAATGACCGTTATGCTTGAAAGGTTGCTAGGTTGAATTCATAAAGATAATGCAATTCAGCTAAGCTCAGTCAAAGATACTTATCTGCAATCATACAAATGTTATCCACATACAGATTCCAATTCCAGATTCCTGAATCTCATCGTTCACATAATTCAAATCGATTTCGAGAAGCCTATGTTCAATACATAGAAGGATTTTGCTATGTAATGTGGTTTTTTGGAAAAAGTGATTCTGATTTAGCACCAGAGAATTTATTTTCTTGCTGCATTAACATCTACTTTTTCTATACAAAAAACTATTGCCAAACACCAATAAGAGGATTTGACAAGACTTCGTATTGGCAACACCTGGTCCAGTCCAATACTTTTTGTCAAAGAATGATTTTATCACTACAGAATGTTTAATTAATTATCTATTTATGTTTAAACAGTCATGTTCCCAGGATTACAGGTCAGTAGTTCATTCTGAGAATTTATATGACACCTCTTCAAGAGACCTACTCAGAGACACTCTCTGTGATAGCCTGTATGATGTTATGTGTCATTACGAATGAAAATATCACATCAGTTAGCAGAACAATGCACAGTAAGCCGGATGAGTCACTAGTGATGGGCCCAGGCACACATGTGGAACCAACCAACAGATTCCCATCGAAAGCTGACAGATGGCATGGATGTTCAGAGTCTGTGGTTCAAGTTGTTTTGATAGAGTAGAGCGGCCACAGGTGACAGCGTTTGCAAACACGATGATGCTGCCGACAAGCAGTCCCTCACTGGTAGAAGATGATGCATGCCCGGCTATTCATCGAGGCACAAGGAGTACGCAAAGAAAGCATCCGTCGTGTGTTGGTCGGTAGATTGAAGCGCCTCCAGTACGTCGAAATGACACAGAAGTCGATCAACGACCGATGTGGTCGATAAAATGTGCAGAAAGTAGTTCTGTGAAATGAAAGCTAATGATGAAGATGCTACTGCTTAACTCTATGATGTGTGGTAATCTTTGTTCCCTGTTGCCACACCTCAATGTGTTTATATAGGGGCTTCTATTGCGTTCATCCTTCTATGGAACAACTGGCGCAAAGATTGTTAGAGTGTTCTGCTTAACACAGCTTTCCAGAGCTTCTCATTTGAAAATAGAAGGCGATCTGAAAATCGATCGCGCTGGATTGCATAGGCGATCGGTGCGCGATCGACCTCGAGAGCTTTTGTATACAGCGTATTTTGTGTATCGAGTATCGTATTCGTATAGCTGCATATTATATAGTACGTAGGCCTGTAGCTGCATATTACATAGTACTAATTTGGTAGGCCTATCTCAGTTCAGTAACTTCAGTTCCGTTATTATTACTATTGATAGCATTATTAATTAGTTTTCTTATTGCGCCCTTTCGAGGTGATCGACTCAGAAGCGCTCTAGTCCAGCCACGGCTAAATTAGACAGTCGTAAAGTTATTAAAGAATAATGGTGTGATCGTGTGAACTCTATTCACTATAGGCGGAGCGCAACAGCCATTCCAGTCCTAGGGCCATCAACCGAAAACGAGCGCCATTGCTTGTTATCCGTCCCGCAACATTCATAGTTGTAATAAGTTTTAACATCCTACTGCCTACTTGGCTATCTCGACTACATCCAGATCGAACGATGTCACCCAGTGTTTAATCTAGTCCCCTTGCTGTCGGGGGGAATCGAGGGTTCTGGGGGTATCCAGCTTATTATAAAAGTTGACGACCGGGGGGGGGGGGGTAGTGACGACTTTTACCAAGAACAACACTTACACTTTACAAATTTTTCATGGAATTTCGAGGGGGCAGTAACGGCGTTTTCCACAAGGATTTTCGAGGGGGGTAGTAACGAGTTTTCGAAGGATTTTCGAGGGTAGCAACAACAATTTTCCAACAATATTCAAGGGGGGGTAGTAACAAGACATTTTCCAAGAAGAATTTTTGAGGGGGGTAGTATCAACAGTTTTCCAAGACAATATTCTGCAAAATTACATGTCTTTAATTTTTCTTCGGGCTAAAATTTCATCTCTTTAATTTTTCTGGGGAAAACTCGATCCTGGGGGAACTTTACCCCCCCAGAGACGTCTAGATTAAACACTGCGAGTCACCTAATTTGCACGACAGAAGCGTGCTAAACTGTACATTATTATTCCACCCTCTGATCTTAATCAATGATATATCTGATCACTTGCCAATTATGCTATGGTTTGGAAAAAGGATATCCCCAAATTTGGGAAAACAACTACCTCCTATCGAGTCATAAATGACCATCTGTTGGGTCAATTTGCTAAACTTCTGGATGAAACTGACTGGGACCCAGTTAAAAATGCTATTAATGAGAACAATTCTGTCCTTGCATATGACATGTTTATTTCAATATATAGAAAGCATTATGATAAAGTTTTCTTTGTAGCATGCAGCCAGCCCCATAAAGACACTCCCAGAAAGCCCTGGATGACTAGAGGGCTCCTTAAATCGTGCAAAAAAAAGGATAAATTATATTTAAAATATATCAAGTCACCTACAATTAGCAATAAGGTCAAATATAAAATGTATCGTAATAAGTTTAAACAGATTAGGATAAATGCAGAAAGGATATACTATGAAGAGGAATTTCTTAAATACTCTCAGAATCTAAAAAGAACCTGGGGTGTCATAAAATCATTAATTAGTGGCCAACCTAAGCGCACTACTATTGACACATTAAAAATCAATGGAGTAGAAACTGATGAACCAACAAGAATTGCACATGCATTTAATGGTTTCTTTGCTGGAATTGGGCAAACCCTTGCAGATAAAATACCCTTAGGCACTAAAACTGTTGAAGAATTCATGAACCCCCACTTCCTGGATCTTTTGCAATAGTTCCAGCTACCTCTCATGAAATTGTTAGCCTAGCTGGATCTATGAAATATACTCGCAGTATGGGTCCCGACGAAATAGACCCGTTAGTGGCTAAGAGTACTATTGGCTGTGTTGCAAATATTCTTTCAGATATCATCAACTGCTCCTTCAATACAGGTGTTGTTCCTCCCAATCTAAAAATTGCAAAAATAACACCAATTTTTAAACAAGGTGACAGACAGGAAATGTCTAATTATCGGCCAATATCTATATTGCCATACTTTGGTAAAGTCTTAGAAAAGGCAATGTGTGAGAGATTAAATCATTACATAAACAAGATGCATGTATTATATCCCCCAGGGCCGTAAATCACGGGGAGGGAAGGAAGGGAATTCCCTCCCCACTTTTAAGCCTGGGGAGGGAACGTGAAGTAATTCCCTCCCCACAAATTTGTCTAAGCCGTGTCATTTTTCTAAGGCGTGTCATATATATATTATGGCTCCAACCCCAATCGCCGCAGTCTGTTCCTTGGGAGAGTATTGGAATTTAGGGGTCTACATTCTTTGTCTATTTAGATGCCATTAGTTATAAAGTTATATATATATATATATATATATATATATATATATATATATATATATATATATATGGAATATATATATCGCTTCTGCGACCACACGCCAGCGGAGTACCTCGATCCTTCCACACCACCTCTGAGCGGAGAGGTATCGCTTTTCGCCGTTCACGCAACCCCGGCGACCTCCCGGGTCAATAAGGTCGCACAGGCAGTGCCGTTTTAAGGCCTAGGCACACGAGGCACGTGCCTAGGGCCCCGCGCAACAGAGGGGCCCCGCGGCGGCCCAGAAAGAAAAACTAAATAGCGACCTGTAATAGCAATACGATAATATAATAATATTACTGAACAGTAGGCCTATTATAA
This sequence comes from Aporrectodea caliginosa, assembly GCA_020284085.1. Classification (NCBI taxonomy): domain Eukaryota; kingdom Metazoa; phylum Annelida; class Clitellata; order Crassiclitellata; family Lumbricidae; genus Aporrectodea; species Aporrectodea caliginosa. The sequence goes on along the minus strand of JACEVL010001250.1, from coordinate 25,542 downwards.
GTTCTTACAATTCTGCAATGTAAGAACAATATTAAACAAACGTATTCATATTAATTTTAGTTAACTATAATTATTGGTAATGAGCGCAGTTATACTGAAATAAATCTAAGCAGGTCGACGTGACCTAAATAGGTCACTGAGATGTCGAGCCCGCTTATAATTTTAACGCATGGCGCACGCTGTCCACACAGCTTCCTACATATTTTGTTCGCCTTCATTCGTCTGCTCTTTGCAACGTTATAAATGAGCAGCTCTATGCATTTTGTCTTATAATCTACCTCAAAAAAGTCAAAGAATTTTTTATGTCTTGGTAGGTTAATATTAAATTTTAATATGAAATCTCTCTCAGTCCTATAGCCCTATTCTAGTCATATTCTAAATTATTTTAAATTATAACAAAGTGTATAGATAATTTCTGGAAAGTTCTGCAAATGACAATGTTATGGATGCGAGCACAAAATATAGAATTCAGACCTACTTATTGCCAATCACGGACTCATTGATCAATTAACCAAACAGACGCGGAGAAGCTTATGAAGTTATTAAGATATCAGTAGCAGATTTATATTCTTAATGGTCCATTTAAATGCTGAACAAATAACAGAATACTGTAAAAAGCATTCAAATTTCTATCCTCAAGATCTTGACCGACACGAACTAATTTCAGAATGTGAACACCTGAAATACTATATTTATGTCAGTGTCATTTGCAAAACACCAGCGCCATCTATGTCAATAATCTATGCAATGGTAAAGAATTACAATCTGGAATCAACGTTTCCAAACGTTGAAATTGCAATACGAATGTTTCTGCCAATGATGGCGACAAACTGTAGCCTACCGGTGGACGTTCTTTCTTAAAACTTAAATTTAATTAAGAGCAATTAAGCTTTGCAGACGTATGATGCAAGAATGATTAAACTGCCTTCTTTCATGATCATAGAATCAGATGTGTTGGATTATTTGAATTTCGATGATATTATATAAGACTTTGCTCAGAGCAAAACACGAAAGCGATGTTCTAAATTATATGTCCAGACAATCCATGTAGCCTATTATGGCAAACATTTAGATCTACTCATTACAATCTCAGTTTGAGTTATTTTGTATAACAAATTGACAATAAGAATTTTAACGTAGGCCTAATGTTAAACTAAACATTTATTTTTCACTTGTAGTATCCTATCCTATGTTAGCTGTGTTAGCAGTTTATTACTAGGCTATATTAATATATTTAACAAAATGACATAGGCCTATGCACATGCAATACATTCATGCAATATTCTGCATCTGAGATTGAGAGATTGAGTCGGCAATTGGGTTAAGTTTAAACTTAGGGTTTGTGCCTTGGGCCCCCAAACTTCTTAAAACGGCTCTGCGCACAGGACAAGGACAAGATGAGCGGGCGGACTTGCAAGAGTCGGGGAGTTGAAAATTGGCAGTGAACAACGGCGGGCAGTAGAGGAGAAGATTGAGGTTTTATGGAGAACTGGAGGGTGAATGCTTTGCTCGGGACTGGAAAGATGAACGGGACACGGAGTCCAACTGATAACCGGTGGAATATCATACGACAATGGATCAGTTCCCGAGACGACGCGCCGAGGAGTCGGGAAGCGACTACAGGTCAGACTTATTAATGACGCTAGACTAGAAAGGACCACAACAAATGCTTGAATTTGTTCCGAGGTTATCCCGAGCAGCGTTACCAACTTCTGCGCCCCAAACGTTGTTGCTTGTTTTCTCCTGTTGGTGTGGATGCTATTGTTTGTCGGCAAGTTTTTCTCAGGTGAAAAAAATTCTTTTAAAGTGATCTTTTCGGCCAAAATCTACTGCAATTGTTATGCTATGTTTCTTTATAATACCGATGGTGGCTGGTAGCCTATTTAGAATTTCTGGCCACGAATTAAGGAATCTCTCTTACCTATAGAATGCCCTAGGTCTATGTGCCCACCTTAAGCGAGAGGTCATCAAGGCGACTGACACTTTCAGCCTGACAACAGTGTAACAGATGTAAATCTGAGTGCTGAAATAATTAAAGTGAAAGGACGATTAGACGTGACAGGTGCAGGGAGCGAGGGAGGGAGTGAGGGAGGGACAGAGAGACAGAGGGTCAGTTCACAGAGTTGAAACTTGATAGGTTTGTAAACATGCACAATGAGGCTGAAGTTTATCATTGGCTCAATCTTTGGTTCTTTTGATAATGGTAATAGTAATGGTAACTGCAAATTTATATAGCGCCACGGTAAGGCAGGTTCATCAGATGCGCTCCCGACCTAAAACAATGAAACCACAAAGTGGTCTTCAAGCATTTGCGGACATAGGCCTAGGCGCTGTCTTAACTTACATGATTACTATTTAAACATTAAAATGTAGGGTGCAGATGATTTATAAAAGGCTTTAAAATTAAGGGTGCAGATGATATAAATGTTTCCAATAACTAATTTTTAACCTAGTGTGTAACTGAACTCAGTAGAGGGCTTCTTAACGGAACTATACACACTTCCGAAGAGGCAGTTTTCCCTCCCCACATCTTGAAACAGATTTACGGCCCTGATATCCCCTTCAGCATGGTTTCCGTCCAGGTCATTCCACTAATATGTCTCTAATTAACATGCAAGACCTTATTTCTCAAGCAATAGACACTAATAAATATTCAATTGGTATATTCCTTGATCTAGCAAAGGCATTCGACACGGTGGACCATAAAATTCTACTAGATAAACTTGAAAATTACGGGATTAGGGGCATACCTCATTTATGGTTTAAAAGCTATTTGGAGCATAGGTATCAACAGGTGCTATGTAATGGGACCCTATCTTCTAGAAAACCGATAAAAATTGGTGTCCCGCAAGGTTCAAACCTCGGTCCGCTACTGTTTTTATTGTATATTAATGATCTTCCCAATGCTTCTGCTGTGCTTAAACTTATTTTGTTTGCTGATGATACAAATGCTTTCTGTTCACATGATTCTTTACCCAGACTCGTTGAAATAATTAATACTGAATTAAACATTCTAGCTGAGTGGTTAAGGACCAATCGCCTGTCACTCAATATAAAAAAATCCTGCTTTATACTATTCCATTCTACGAAGAAACGAATCCCGGATCTCCAGACAAAGTTGTCAATTGATGGAATTTCTCTGTCCCAAACCCGATCCACTAAATTTCTCGGTGTATGTATTGACGAATGTCTGACTTGGACTGAACATATCAATATTATTGCTGGCAAAATTTCCAGAAACCTTGGTATACTAGCGAGAATATCTTACCTTATCCCAATTCATATTCGTAGGAATTTATATTATACACTAATCAATCCCTATTTTGATTATGGTAATATTGTCTGGGCCTCAAACTATTCTACTAGGTTGAAATGTCTTCTGGTTCTGCAGAAAAAAGCTATTAGAATTATTGCAAGAGATCCTTTTAACGCCCACACGGCATACAGATACAGAGAATATAATATTATGAACTTTGAAAATATAAATCGCTATCAACTGGGTAATTTCATGTATAAATTTGTCAATAACTTGCTGCCTGATTCATTTTCAAACTATTTTACGAAGGTAGTAGAGATGCATGGTCATTGTACAAGATCTTCTTCTGGTGGTTTATATGTCATATATGCACGCACTAATTATCGTAGAATTTCAATTTGTTGTAGTGGTCCAAAAATTTGGAATGCAGTACCGATGAGTATTCGGAATGCACCCACATACACCCAATTTAAGAAGCTGTGGAATAGTTACTTGAAGGATTAACCATACTTCATTTAACACTGTTTCATTGAATTGTTTAGATATTGATCTTATTTGTAAATTGCAATGTTATTATTTAGTTAAGAACATTATTGAGTTGAACCTTTCTTTCTTACATATTGATCTTCTTAGTAAATTGTAATGTTATTATTTAGTTAAGAACATTATTGAGTTGAACCTTTCTTTCTTTCAACTGACTAACCAGCCATAAATGATTATTGTTAAAAGGGGTGACCCTAATTAAGCGGGGCTTGTGCCCCTTTTGGGTCTTCCCTGTTCCCTAGCCAATGCACTGATATGTAATAGTCAAGTTATAATTGTTGTTAATTGTTATATGCATTGTGCTTCTGGAAATAAAAAGTTGTCAGTTGTCAGTTGTCACTTCGGCACCGTCGCCGCCATTGTTGCTTTCAATAATTTCCTAAATTAGTGACGTTACGAACTTACAAAATGACGTTACGCGGGAGGTGTCCACTGTGTTGTTATGACCAATCATACTGTACCAAATTGGAGCGATCACTCAGCAGTCATTAGGCCACGAAACGCTGCGTTCCGAACGCATTCAACGCCGCCGCAAGTAAGCAAAAAATTAAAGTAACGTAAATTAGGTAAATAAAATAATGGCTACAGTTTCCTCTTGGAGTAAATCGATCGCGCTCGATTTGCGCGATCGATTTATCGATCCACCAGACCTTTGCTAGGCGATCGACCAAGGAGATCGATCGATCGATCGCCTCAAATGAGAAGCCCTGCAGCTTTCCGTAGTGCTTTTACATCTACAGTTGCAGTTATTACAAATGTTCATCTGTGTGATTGCTTTAGTATGCATTTAACACATTTCTCATGATCAGTAAACTATCTGAATCTGAAAGGTGTTTCTTTGACTTTAGGCAATGATGCCAACGTCCAATTCTTAGATCAAGATGACGATGACGACCCTGGTACTGAACTCTACATGACACAACCATTTGCCTGTGGAACAGCTTTTGCTGTTAGTGTGCTTGATTCACTGATGAGCACCGTGAGTAGCTGCTGCGTGTTGTTGGCTTTTTCAGTAGTTTCATTATCTGACCGTCTTTGGGAGTTGTTTCACATACTCCTTCATCTAAGACCTCTGCAGTGTTCTCAGTATTCGTTCACTGTAACCATCAGCATTGTGCATGCCGCTTCCTCAAATATTGTCATTGCAGATGTATTTCATCCATATTTGGGTCACATTCATGTTCTAGCATTGTTTAAACTGGAGCAAAAACTCTGTTTTTTGTAAAGCTTCCTAAGTTCCATGTCTCCATCCTTCTAGTTTTGTTTTCTTCTACAGTAGAACTAAATACATTCATTCAGATGATAAAAGCTGAGCCACAAGTAAAATGTTCAACTCATTAATTTTATACAGTTAATGAACGTAAATGTTTGGGTGGCACAAACAATGGCAAATGTATTGTGTGTGAGGAGGTACTTGGACTTAGAGGTTTGCACCTATGGCATTGGTGTACTAAAATGCCAAAAAAATTTAGTTTGTTACATTCTTTATAAAACAGGCAAATCATTTGTCACTAATAAAATTAGCAAGTTGGTTGAAAGTAAATATATTTCAACCTACCTGAAAACTTACCTCTGCCTATAGGGAAGGTGTTGCTTTGGCTTTTAGCAGCAACAACATGTAAGATTAAATGTGTGAAGTGACTGAATGTTTTTACAGTTATACTGGATTAATTTCTTTCAATTAGGCTCTGCTCAGAATGTCTTTTTAGTGGTCTTTGATTTGGTGCTCTCACTTATCTACTTATTTGAAGCATTTATTACATATGTAAAGTCAGTGAATATGAATGCAGAGGCATTGCTGGATGTTTGCTATGGATCCAGATGAAGATATGTGAAGGGAGCGATAGTACCAGGGAGGGCACATGAGCCAGAGATAAATGTTGCCTCTGGGGTCTCTGTCTATGAACATGTTTAATCTGTAGACTTACTTCAACGTGAATGCTCTGACACTGATAAGGACTCTCATAACAGGAGGTGCCACTCCTGAACTTGAGCAGATCTTGGCTGAGGGTGTAGGAATAACTGGAGGCAGCAGCATCACACCAGACTCTGTTCTTCAGAGAGATCGATGTCGTATCGCCCAGATTGCAATCAATGATGGTCCGTTTGTGGAATTTGGGGTAAGTAATCAATTAACTGGTATATGATGACGTTAGCAGCCATTTGTTGAAACTGATAGCATCCACTTTTAATGTAGGCCTATGTATGTAGTCCATCTTACTTTAAACTTGCTATGAAGCCTCATAACCTGTCAGGATTGCTGCTAGGTTGCCAATTTGCTGTTTTCTGTGAATACACCTCGAGCAAAGCATTCTTCGTCCACAGAACAGCCAGCACCTCATGGCATTGAACAGTATTTATCATCATCATCAGTTCCTGATGCCAGCCATTTGGCGGCGATGGGTACGAATAAATTACCTCCATTGTCCTCGGTCATTTGTCAAGTCCATTACTCCCATTAGTGTCAGTCCAAGTGATGTTATGTCTTCATTTATATTGTCTATCCAGCATAGTCTTGGTCTGTCTTTGTTTCTTTTTCCTTTGAATCATGCATGTGGTGCATTTTGTTGAATTCGGTCAACTCTACATGTCCAAACCGTCGGAGTCTTTGTTGAATGACTTTGTCTAGTAGGGTTGTTTGGATACCTAATGCTTATCTAATGTCATTTTTGAACAGTATTATACACGGTGATTCATTAAAAAACGTTCCCCTACATAAGTTAGCATAACCCATGTAGATGACCATCAATTTTATTGAAATTTCAGAACAATGACGCTTGATGTTCTAGCCAAGTGCTACATAAATTGTTTCTCATTCAAAGCCAAAATGACGTAACGCGAATGACGAAACTAATGACGTCACGACTATCTCGACAAAATAGTGTTTACCGAAGAAGATAAACATGCTATAACATTTCTAAGAAAGAATAAAAATTACAGTGCAATTAAATATTACAGAGATGTTCTACTAAAACAGGGCCTTTTACCAGACATTCGTGACATTACCGATGAGTATTTCATCTTCCAGCAGGATAGCACTCCTGCGCACAGAGCACGGGACACTGTTGCGTTACTGGAAACTGAAACACCTGATTTCATCCCGCCTACTTTGTGGCCACCCAACAGCCCTGATTTAAATCCAGTGGACTATAAGATATGGAGTGTCATGCAAGAGAAGGTCTACAGATCTTGAATAATTATGTGATGTCAGTGAGTTGCGAAGTCGAATTGTGGAGGCATGGAACCAAAATGGATCAGCGCATCATTGATGAATCAGTCAAACAGTTGCGTACTCGTCTTCGCGCATGCGTAGCTTCCAAAGGGGTCAATTTGAACATAAATTTTAACTTTCCTAATGTTTAGAAATAACTCCTCTGTCTTCCTTTAAAATTTCTTTCACATAGCATGACATTTGACGGTGTTACAGTGAAATATGCAGGGGAACGTTTTTTAATGAATCACCGTGTAGATCAGCAATTAAGTAATATATATAAATAGATAGCTAGATGGACAAAATTGATGAATAGGTAAGCAATGATTAAAACCTTATACCATAGAACTGTAATTTATAAAGCCCTTCTTACAAATTTCAGAAGTGCACTCTGAAGTCGGGCAAGCATCAAGAGTCACAAATAGACTGAACGAGGAAAGTTTTCAGTTTAAAGCTAAAGACAGTCTCAGTGGGAGAGTTGTGAACATGAGGAGGTAGAAAGGTTCCAGACTGGCAACTGGGATGAATGCCAGCCAAAGACAGATGATGATCAAAAAGAGGATTGGCGTTTGACAGAGTTGCAGGGCATAACCATGGAAGATAAGAAGAAGGCAGATGATTTGCATGTGCTTTGTACATGAGCGGATATGCTCACAGACAAAACCCAGTGTAAAGCACAAAGAGCAGGTGTTATATGGTCTCAGAAGGAGGGTCCAAGGCACAGTCTTAGTGTGATGCAATGTTCTGGTTAGAGGAAGTAGTGTGCATTCACAGAGACTATAGAGTACAGAGTTGCAGCAGTTGAGTCTCGTCAGAATTAGGCAGTGTATCAGTGGATTTCAGTGTTGCTGATTCCAGAGTAGAGCAAAGCTGTCGCATCCTTCTGAGGTGAAATAGGCAAGTCCAAGAAATTGCTGGTATCTGAGGTTTTAGAGAGAGTGTTGAGTCAAGGATGACTCCAAGATCCTGAACAGTAGGTGATGGAGAGAGTAGAGAGGAGGAAGTAAAGAGTGAGAGTTCTGCACATTGTAGGAGCCTAGAGAAACTGTCGAACAACCAGCTGAGCTCGAATTTGTCAGAGTTAAGTTTGAGGTGCATGGACAGACTGCTTAGCCTGATCTCAAGTCGCTTTGTAGCAACCTTATGTTGCCATACCTTTAAAACACTGCCAATTGATGTGAAGATAAGCATCCAGCACTTTCTTAAATGACTACAATACAGAAACAGAGCTTGTAGTATTTAGTGTGGAATGTCAGCCAACTCCATTTGCCATATCAATTGTAATCTGTGCTCTCTTTTATAATATTTTTAGACGAGTGGATGTTATGGTGAGTTATTTGTCTATGCCCTGAGGAAGTTTGGCATCCTCTGCTTTGGACTGTTTCGGTTCCGTGATATTTCATCGTCAGTTGCTCACAGTCCATCAGCAAAACGTTACGTCATAACAAATCCACCTGGAGAATTTCCTCTCTTGCCATCCGATAAGGCAAGTATCACAGCTACAGACTTAAACCTCATCAGTGCTCTCAACTGTCCTGTGGTTTATGTAAATTTCCGTATTCTTATCACTATTATTCTGTATTTTGACCTTCTTTAAAAAATTCTATACTTTCATGAAGTATAGTGTTGCAGAAGGATTTTAGTTCACAAAGAAGCTGATTACAGCTTACATTGAGTGATATAATAGGCTAAAGGATCAGCTGTGGTAGAAGAATGGAGATTTACTTAGTCAGATAATAGTCCTGTTCTTGAAAAACAGTACATGACAGACATTAATTTACTGACCAAGATTGTGTGATTGATGCTGGGAAATGATTCTACTGCAAAGAACAAAACAGTGCAGAATCATAATAATAATTATATATGTGATGTCAGGGCTCAAACCCGTCGCTTGTCGCTTCCTAGATATTATAAGCTAGAAGCTGAAATAGGTGAGATGGGTCATAAATATAGAATATTCTTCATTTCAGCAGTTGCCTATGAATTTGCCATAATTTGCAAAGTAGCATCTGATTTGGATGCCGTTTACTTTATTTGACACCAAATATAGCTCTTTATTGCTCAGCAAAATTGTAGAATAATCAAATAATTTTTCTGAGGCTTTGATGAAACAAATATTCCGAAACTTTTTATTCGATATTCTCTCTATACTAATGAAAGAATCAAACAAGCATAACTTCATTTAGAAAAAAAGATATTTTCATTCTGTAAAAAGTATTTTGAAGCAAATTAATTGTAGAATATGACTGAATAAAAAGGTCAGAAACCGACATGTGACGGATTTGACATAATTATGATAAATAAAGATCTAAATTCTAGAGGCACTGGGGTGCCCCAGTTTCCTACCTAATGATATACTGCAATCAGTGCCGGATTTACGCATTAGCCAACAAAGCCATGGCTTAGGGCCTCGCATTGCCAGGGGCATCATTTAAAAAATAACTATGCAGCTATGGACTGTAGCGTGTAAGACTATAGTCACCATAAATACTTTCACAGGGTGATATTTTTAATATGTCCCAAAAGCTTCCAAGTCCCAAGACTCCCAACGATAAAAGGGGTAAAGTCTGCAACTATTAATCCATTCAGTGCTAGCAAATTGCACTAAGCACTGATTGTTATGTTATTTATCTAGCTGCAGATGACCCACATATAAGTGCATATACAAGAATGCAGTGATGTAATAAGTTGCATAGTTCAGTTGGACGTTGTCAGCATGCCCTGATCTTGGGGCTCACTTATTTTGTGATACAAGTTATTTTAAAATAATTTTGTTTAGTAAATGGATATTATGAATATTTCTATGCTATTACTAATCTTAATTGAAATCAGACATTTATATTGCGCCACTCACAGTGCAAAACAAATCAGACTATCAGAGGCACTCTGTGTGATGGCCTATGTGATGCATTTAACACTTTTAACAATGAGAGTGTACTAAAAGTGACTGGGAAACCAATGCAGCTTGTTAAAGTGTTAAACTCACACTATAACATCAGCAAGATAATGCACAGTAAGCCAGAAGAGTCACCAGTGGCAGACCAAAGCACACACGTAGAGCCAACCAATGGATTCCTGTTGACAGTTGAGATGGCATGGATGTTCAGAGTCTATGGACCAAGTTGCGTCGATAGGGTGAAGAGATGACAGGTTACAGTTTTTACAGCACCAAGCAGTCCTGCATTCGTAGAAAATGATGAACATTCAGATAATTCGTTGAGCCGCCAATGCTTCAGCACATTTGTTAGGTTTTTAAGTGTTAAGTCGTGTATTCAGAAACATAATAGTATATGCAATTTCATAAGGTTAAATTTTGTAATAGTTAGTGGAAAGTAAGTATTAGTTGATTATAAAAGACAATCCAATGTAATAACAATATTGTTCAGTTCGTTGATTGCATTTGTGTACTACTGGTATATGTAACACATCTTATCCTTACTGTATTTGATCAGGTGTTTTGTCTAAGGCCGTTTGAAATAGTCGAACGGCAAACAACGAGACGAAAACGAAGGAAGAGGGGAAAGATGATGACTGCTGAAAATGGTAGTAACTATGGGTGATGCAATTCGTTGTTATTAGGTTTTTGACTGATTTCACATAATTGTAAACAATTGTTTTAATGCAAAACGTTTGCGTGACAGATAATAAAATTTATATCAATTATGAACTCTGGGCATCATTTAACATTCACCAAATGTGAAAGTGACAGTTTTCAGTGGTTCTCTTTCGCAGTCTTATAGTGCTTTTTAATCCAGAAGTCATCAAGCTCTAATTTCTTTTTAAGAATTTCAGCATTCAGCTATTATTATTAATGTATTCTTCATTTGGTTGCATTATAAATTTATTTACTGCAGTACCATTCTTAAACTAAAATTTTAAAAAATTTCACCACTTTTTAAAATCTCAACTGTATTGGTTGAGGTTAGTCACGATCAACTCATTTACATCATCTAAGGGGCACATTAATTCACCCCAGTCTAAGATGTTGTTTCAAGCCTGACACAAAAATTGTCAAATGAATCATTAATTCATTTTAGATGCAACCAAGTGTTTGTGTATGTGTATACGTGTTTGTGTGTCATTATGGTTGATCAGTTATTATTCTACCACGTTAACCCACAAATGATGACAAGACAGCATTACATTAATGAGTTGCATGTATGACATATTTTAGGTCCAAAACTCTGCCACAGTTATTAAAGGAAATATTGTTTTAAGCCTGTTAAAAGAGTATGTCAATCAGAGAATTTTTTGAATATTTTTTTATGTATTATAGGCCTGTTACTGGGGTATTAGGTGCTAAACACTCAAGAGTCACATATAATAAATCTGGAGAAAATTCAATTATACATAGCTTATAAATTGTCTAACACAGACTATTGTGGTAAGGACATTATTAGCTCTCTATTAGTCTTAACTTTGGATTGAACAGATGCAGGTATTCCCAGCTGTTCCAGGTATCGAGGGCAGTTATGACTGAAGTGAATTCAGGCCCGGTCTGAATTCATCAGGTTAAGGTGATGTTGGGGATAAAGACCATCTGGCTGTGGCATCTGGATGAAACCACCGAGAAGGATCAAATGCAGCTGAGCACCTACTGTTTCCTCCGCTGGATAGGAGTGACATTGCTCACTGATGGAATTAGGGGAAACACAGCAGGGTCTTTCAAATGTAGCTCTCAAAATTCAAAAGTGTCCTGGTTTACCGGACATAGCTTTAAGCTCATCATCTGAAGCTGGATATATCCTTATAGCTGCCCAGACACTTCCATCTTTAAAGCAAAGAGGCAGCAATTACAATGAAGTTGATTATAGCTTGCTTCAAGTGATATAATAGGTGGAAGGATCAGCTGTAACAGAAGACTAGAGATTTACGTATTAAATAATATTGCTGAAGCATAGTACATGTCCAAACATGTTCATGCTTTGCTGTGATATCATCAGAAGAAACCTCGTTCTAACCAGGAGCATGATGGGTTAGCCACAGGATGTCCAGACTTCTCTGGAACTATTGGCAGTTGTTAAGTGAAAGGCTGTTTAATGGGGGTTTATGCAAACCGAGGCATCACTTATTCTAATTACGTGGCCAATGGAGGTTAATCATGCCATATTTCTGTGTAACACGATTAGAGTTAACTTTAGCTCTACCAAACACGTACATAGATTTAAAGCATTCAGAGGATAAGCGTCTAGAAAACTGTCAGACAATATATTAAACTTCAGTCTCGTTGAACTTTCAGTTTTATCTAATATCAAATTTGTAGTCTGTTCCTGAATTTTGCACTCCTGTTTAATCTCTCTCCCTTCAGGTGTCTTGACTTGTACCTGCCATCTAAGTCCAAACTTGGTGCATCTAGAATTATATCATTTGTGCCAAGGTATCGTATTGTTCCATTAGCCTGTGAAATTCTTGGCCCTGTTAATAAAGCTTGACTTACTTTTACCGCAGGCAGTTGGGCATTCTCTAAAGCATGTGTCTGGAGATTCAGAGAAACATGCCTTCATTTCCAGTGCCTATCAGTTGCAATCAAAGACTCTAATGCTTTCACTTTTTGCAGCACTCTCTCCCCTGCCAGAACATGACAAGGTTTAGCCAACACAGACATTTTATTTTACAAGAGCTTTTTCAAGTCCTGAGGTATCACATATGCCTGTAGAATAGAAAATATTAATAACAATAATGATATTGAATAAGTGATTGTAATTGGGTAGAAGAAATAAGTGATTATATAAGAAGTGAAACAATAAATAGCATTGATAGCTATTTCTACTGTGCCAGTGTCTCCAGCACAAATCATGTACACATACATGCACACATTTTTCTATAGCAATTGTTTGGCTTCGACCCTGCTAATTTTTCAGTGAATTGATCGGGTGGTATCCTTCAACACCACTGCCCCTTTGAATGGGTGCCATGCCATTTAAGGTCCCCCATCTATGGACTGCGCTAGTCTGACATGTAAACCTCAGCAATAAGCCACTATCGGTATGCAGACCAGCAACGTCACGCAGAGGCGCCTAGACGTGCGCTTTAACCAGTGCAGCAGCATCAGCTGATGGCACATGTAGTTTTCCGGATCAGTTGAATCTGCCAAGATAGAGAGAGATGGTCTTTGATGGGTTAACTGACTGAGAGTAGTAAATACTGAGTTGGGATCAAACTGACATGCAAGACTTAGCTGAACAAACACTAGTAGTGGTACCAACCAAAAGTTGGGCCAGCTTGTATGTTAGTAATAAAGTTATTTTTAACAGGATATTGTTTACCATGAACATAATTATAAATGCTGGATTCAAGTGTCATGTTCTGTCAGCTAACCAGTTTCTGACCAGAGAAAAGTTGTTGATCAATATCTGTACTACCACACATGTGCCTTTGAGGTTACAGTAATAAAATTGCCCATAAACTAAGTGCCTGGTTAAATGTAATAATTATTACTGTTGATAATCAGCATCAACTGAGTGCCTTTTTCTGCATGTGGAAATTGTTTGTGTGTGTTGCTCATTGCCATTGGTTTTAGCTTTCTGAACTGTAATCCCATGCCAAACATATGTGCATATTTTCGGTAACTGACTGACTTTTGATGAAAGCAGTCTCCAAAATGCATGTGTCACTGTTGAATGCGTGGTTGGGGTATTGAGCAGTGGTGCATGCATTTCATATGCTACTGAGAATTGTTCATGTATATATATATAATTATATATGTATATATATATATATATATAATATGACATTTGAAACACCGATCAGACTGAAATTTGTGTTTTCTTCAATTCATTCCCAGAGTTTCTTTGAGAGATTGTCTGAACTGTTGATGCAATTATCCTGGTGTTGTTTCGGTTGAAAATATTTTTCCAATTCTCAAGAAGTTTCCTGTGTTGTGCTTACTGAAGAAATGTCTGTGTAATATTTCATACATTAAAGTGAGAATTGCTATTATTTAATAGTCTAGATGTAATTGTCTGATTGTAGGTAACATAAGGCAATTTGATAGGTTAAGATTATTCGTTAAGCATTGCAGCTAAGCTCATAAAACTCCAATGCATATGTTGTACACTAATTCTTCATTCTGGTTGATCAGCTGACATGGACACCGTTATTGCTAGTTTGTCTGTTACATTGTGCAGTTGAGTTCAAAGCAGCCATCAGTGTTAGCCAAAAATCAGATTGTTTACCATTGTTGTATTGCTTGCATCACCACTTTATAATGAATTGTATTGTGGATTACACAAATCAATCTTGAAGAAAGGAAATATAAATATCTCTCCCTCTGTGTCTATGCAGTGGAAGATGAAAGTTGCAGAGATGTTGCAAATACTTAGTTTGCAAGTACGAGTACTTAGATCTCAAGTACGAGTACAAGTACTTAGGTTACAAATAATACAAGTGCACATATATGACTAATGGAGCAACATAGACGAATATGCACTAATTAATATGTTTAAGTAGCACACAAAAGTGATTGTAAACATCTAACTAACCTTACTAAGCACGTTTTTAGACATATTGAGAATGTTTGCTTAACAGAGCTATATTCAACATTTTGCACATGCAGTGGTTTCTTTAACAGAGCTATATTAGTACTGGCAACGTGTTCGAATGCCTGTAAAAACTGTCAATTGTTCCACATGTGTTTAAAATTTCAGTTCTTTCCAAGTACTAAGGTCTCAAGTACAAGTACAAGTACTTAAACTGTACTCGAGTTGTACTTGAGTATAAGTACCAGGTACTACATCTCCGGAAAGTTGGCAGTCAAGATGACCCTCTGAAACTTATCCTTTTCCTGCTTTTGATCTAATCTAATGTAATGATATCTATATGCCATTGGAAGAGCCAGGCTAAAATCTGGTAAACCTCACCCTTTCAATCCTTTGCTTACCTAACCTTTTCTATCCTTTTTTTAGCCTGCTCTTTTCTCCTTCACGCCTATCATAATTGTAATCTTGATTCTACAGTGCCCACAGATGACCAAGTTGTTAATACTAAAATAGCTTTGTCTGAGGTTGGCTTCCATTCCCCTGGTTTGCAGTTTTCCTTGTTGCTATAACTCTACAAATATGTATAATATTAAATGTAAATAAAACAAATTCAGATTATTTCGGAAGCAAGGTGAAAAGGACAAAATAACTGACAACAGGGACTACAATTCTCCAGGTCTTGTAATTGTCACACAAAAATTACACAACTTTACAAGTGTGTTGAAACTGTTTTGTTACCTGGTGACCTAAATCTGAATTTTACAACAGCCATTCGTGTTGCGATACTTTTACTGCCACATTCAGGTGCTCAATAGTGTAGTGGTTAGCATGCTGGACTGTCTATCAAGAGGTCGGGGTTCAAATCCACACCAGGGCAGAAATTTGGTTCGAGATTTCTGCTCCACCTGCACCTCAGCTATAATGAGTACACTGACCGTACAGTCGGTGGGAAGGTGAGACGGTGAGGGAAAGGACTGGCCACACATCCTATTGCTGAGGCTAAGAAAATGAAGTCACTAACACTTCAAAACCATGGCTGCCTCAGGGTTAGCTTAAGGGACTGCTCTCCTTCAGCATTGTCATCTGTCTTTGCATGGACTTTCAGCAATGACAGCCCAGACATGCATGCAAGGTATGACAAATATTCAACTTTCGTATGCTTCACATTGTGACAGTTTGGTGGGTCGAGACTCACACAGTCATGCTTAATGATATTCAGAGTTTTCTTGTGATTCAGGAGGTCAAGGTTTTTTGTAAAGAAAACCTCGGCCTGCTGCTGCATCTGGAACTCGGGCACGTGTAATACAAAATACCCTTTATCAGAGGGCTGAAGCTTTAAAAGCATCGATGATCTCCCAGGCGCGGATTTAGAGGGGGGCGGAGCCGGCGTACGCCCCCCCTAAACCTGCAGCAAATGTTCTCAAACTAAACTGACCTAAAACTAATATAACTGCTATCAGGGCCGGATTTACTATGGGGCAAATGAGGCAGCTGCCTCAGGGCCCCCACCAATTCCACCAAACACCAAAAAATAGATAAATAGAAATAAATGTAATAAATATTGTAAATAGACCTACAAAACTAAAAATAGTAGATATTAGTCATATTACTTGTAACTAATTGTCAGCGTCGCGATATAAAAATGTAAGCGCTATTGTGACAAAACTGGGGTTTCGCCTCAGGATGCGAGTGTAAGGCGCGTGTCGCTCAGGATGGGAGCGTAAGTACGACCTCCGTGTTATTTCAGAGGGTTTCTGCGTCTGCCAGTCGACGGGCCCAGGCGATCAGTGTCACCCACCGAAGGATCAACGTCAAAGTTCTAAGACGATATTTATTCAAACACACGACATTATCTCTACCAAACTCACTCTCCGAAAATACGAGTAACCAAGCCACGAGTAACCAAGCACGACGACAACACAAAGCGCCCTTTATATACCCAGTAGGGGTGAGGGGCATCGACCGACTGAGGGTCGCTTGCAGTAACACCGTCGCCCGACAGAGGGTGTCTCAAAGAGACCGCCGCCGGCCGGGAGAGGGTGTCTCAAAGGACCGCGGCCGGCCCGGAGAGGGTGTCTCAAAGGAACCGCTGCCGGCCCGGAGAGGGTGTTTCAAAGGGACCGCTGTTGGCCCGGAGAGGGTGTTTCAAAGAGACCGCTGCCGGCCCGGAGAGGGTGTCTCAAAGGATGCCGCCGGCGGGGGAGAGGGTCGCCCACAGAGCAGCAGTCGCCAAGTCCAAGACAGCGGTCGGCGGGGGAGAGATAAGCGCCCGACAGACCGTGTGAAAGAGAAGACCACCCAAGCGCTAATGTCCGTCGAGTCGGCAGTCGGCGGGGGGGAAGAGGCAATAAAGACTCGAGGCGTGGGAAAGCAACGGTCGGTGAAAGAGAGATGGACTCAAGGCACCAGACCACCCAAATCGCCACACCCTACCCCGGCTACGATTCGATATGCCCTCATATCGAGTCCAAGCATAAAAATACACATGAAAGCTAAAGCGGCCAACGGGCCAAGTCCCTAAGAAAATCCTCTAGAAAAGTCTCTCGAAATTCGCGTGGCCAACGGGCCCAAAAACAATATCACGCAAAGTCATACGCCCTAAAGTTCTCGGCAGAGTTCAGTCAATCAGCGCGGCTAATCGGAGTACCTGAAAAACGTAAAGTCTCTGCGCTCCATCAGAATGGCCAGCGGCCCAGAAAACTCGCTAGGCAACATAACAGCGGCCAACGGGCCAACACAAAAGCAAAAAGACATAACAATCATAACAACAATTGAGCCAATTAAAAGAATCAAAGCCGTTTCTCGGCGACACACACAACTAAGCAATTAAAAAGAAAGGAAAACGGCCATAGTCTCTCGACGTCAGCGACGGAGGGCTTAGCGCGTCCCCAGACAATAAGCGTCAGGGGGAAGGACAGGGAGGACAGCCATGGTCTCTCGACGTCAGGGACGGAGGGCTTACGCATCCCCAGACAAAAAGCGTCTGGGGGAAGGACAGGGACCGTAACAGAGTCCGGGCCGACGAGGGCAACAGAGTCCGGGCCGACGAGGGCATCAGACAGCAGCACTCGGCGAAGGCGCTCACCATCGTTAGTCGCTTGTCCCTCGGAGACGCGCAGAGATCACGAGTCTCTAGCGGTAGCGGGCCGGTCGTTGAACCGCCCTCTTCGGGCGCTGAGAGTTCTGACTGGCGTCCGGCATAGCGTCGATCAGGTCGTCGTTCGGAGCGGCGTTCTCGCTGGCATCTTGCAGGCCATCTTCGAAGCAAGGCCTGAGTTTATCGACGTGGACGACGATTGGCTTGGAGTGTGCGGTCTTTCGAAGCCGGTAGTTGACAAGGCCGAGGCGTTCGATCACCGTGAATGGGCCAGTGTACATGCGAGCCCACTTCGGACTCCGCCCCTGGTATCTGCGAGGCGTGTAATACCAGACGCGAGCACCAGGAGTAAACTCGGCTGGTCGCACCCTCAGGTCGTAGCCATGTTTCCGTCGCTCGGCTGCAACTCGTAAATGTTCGCGTACCAGGCGGTAGGAACTCTCCATTCGCTCAGCAAAGCCTCGGGTGTAGGACGTGTAGGTAGCGTCGGCACGCTCACTGTTCGGGGGTCGCCCGTAGACAAGGTCAATTGGCGCCCTCGTCTCACGACCAAACATCAAGTAGTTGGGCGTAAAGCCCGTGGCTTCGTGCAGTGAAGCCCGGTAGGCGGCGAGGACATGGGGGAGGACCTCGTCCCAATCGCGCTGATGGCTGCTAATAACCTTCCCCAGCATGGTCCATGGGAATTGCTCTATCAACCTATTCCCATGAGGAGGGGTACTAAAGGGCCTCGGCCGCTTAATCTCTAAAGACCGGAAAACTTTCCCACACTTAGTAAGACCACCCATGATGATTATAAGAAGGAATAATAGCAACCTGTCAATCAATCGCCAATAGTCAATGCAAGATTTCAATGATCTGTCTTTCTTGCGTGCCAACACAACATTCGCGGCCCACTCGCTTACAGCAGGTTCAATAATTCCATCAGCTAACATACTGTCCAATTGATTATCGATCGTAACTCTATGCGGCAGCGGCTGTCGTCTTAATGGCTGTCTCACGGGGCGCGCATCTCCCGTCTCTATCTTATGCGTGCACACAGATGTCTTACCTAAATCGCGGTCAGTCACAGAAAAGACATCCCCATATTCTATCAGTAAAGCGCTCAAGCGTTGCCTAATCTCAGGCGGCACTTCTTCGGGCAAATCCGCGAGCAATTTCTCACTCGGCGAGGCTTGGTCAACCGCGTCTCTATTCTCGCGATTTCTCTCGCTTATCTCTACCTGTACCGGGTGCAATTCCCCTAAGGGTCGATCCTTAGGCAGTCGGACGGGGTCTTCGCTTAAATTTACCACCCTTACCCGGGCATCTGCGTGATCTCCAACAACTACTCGGGCGAGATGGACCCCGGGTTGGATCTCCCTAGCCTCCGTCATCCAGGCTGGTGCTACAGTCGTTAGATCCCCGTACATTGTCTTAATCGGAATATCCCTCTGGGACTTAGGGGCTACCAATACCTCCTCGGCAACGATCACGCGCCGGCACCAAATAGACCCATTACCTTTCACCAGGGAGATACGCCTGCGTCTCACAAATAGGGATCCCATACCAAATCCTAAGCGGCAGCGATGTTCTCTCAGCCAGTCCATACCTAACATGGGCTCGGAAATTTGATCAGAAACCAGAAAGGAAGTATGAATACAAAACCCGTTCGTAATCTTAATGGGCACCCGCACCTCACCCAGGACATTTATATCGGACCCATTAGCAGCCATCAAAAAACGATTGCAAGAGCGTAGGTCTAACCCGTCGACAGTAGATGAAGGCACCAGGCTGACTTCCGATCCAGTGTCGATCAGGCAAAGCTGCGGTCGTCCGTTGATTTCTCCGCGGATGTAGACTGCGTTGTTCGTAGCACGGTCCGGCATTCTTGGGCGCGTCGTATTGTTCATGACCACCGGGTTCGGTGGCGTCGAAGCATCGGGCTCGGTCATCTCGGTCTGGCGATTCTGGCGATTCTGGTATCGGCGATCTCGTCGGCAGTTACGGGCAATGTGACCGGCTCGTCCGCAGTTGAAGCAGGTCACTTCGCGTCGCTGATTCTCCGGAGGGCCTGGGCGGTCTCGCTCAGGTCGGATTTCATGACTCGGTTCGTCGGTCGTAGGAGGGCTTCGGCGTAGCACGCGGAATTGCTCGTCCATTCTTTTCTCTATGTCTTGCTGCCATTTCCGCTGCTCATCTCGCTGAGTGTTCAAGAAGCGGTCCATCTGAGCCTGAAGCTGGGCGCTCAGATCGGTCTCTTGCGTCCCTCGCACTCGGTTTGGCGGTCTGCGGCGATCATCGGCGTCGTTCGTCCGTTGATAGGCCTCCAGACGCAGGGCGGTCCGGTATGCCTCGTCCAAATTCTTGGGTTCTCGCTCGCGTACTTTGAGCGAGAGCTCCCGGTCTCTCATGGCTTCGAGGAAGGCGTCTTTCGCGATGATCTGAGTGGTCTCGTTGGAGGGCACCGGGTAGGCCAAGACAACCAGTCGTCGGATTTCATGCAGCAGGTCGCTCAGGTTTTCTTCCGGTCGTTGGCGGCGGTAGTACAGCTGGGCACGGAAGGTTTCTGCCTGGCCTTCCGTCCCGTATCTCTGGCGGAGGCGTTCGACCAATTCCTCATAAGTTACGCTCGGTTGAGCGCCGAAGTCCCAGAGAAGTTGCGTAGCGGCCTTCTCTAGCGAACATCTCAAGTAGTCGACCCGGTCCGCGCCCGTCCACTTGTTGTGCCTCGCGCAGACCTCGAACTGCACCAGGAATGACTCCAACGAGCCCGTCCCATCGAACTTGCCTGGTTTCATCGGCGTCGGGCGGCTTCGCAGCAGGTCGCTGACATTTTCTAGCAGATTCGGCGTCGAAGTCCCCGGTTCGTTCGGTCTTTCAGTCTCTTCGCGGAAACTGGCTTTCAATTTCCTCTTTTCGGTCGTCGAAGGGCCCGTCTTTCCTCGGATGCTCGTTCTCTCCGGCTTCACGGTCGTCTCCTCTTCCATCTCTTCGCGGAAACTCGATCTCACCGGCTCTTCGGGGTCGTCGAAGTCGATCTCGGACAGCAGGCGGCTTCGGTCCGGTCGCGTAACCAACGCGGCCATTCGTCTCGCGGCTGGCGTAGAAATTCTTGACGGCAGATCGGCCAGGTCCAAGGCCGCGTAGGGAATGGTGTCGTCCTCGTCTCCCGGAAACATCTTCGGTCAATTCTAGCGTCGTCGACGGCAGGAAATCTCCGTCAAAAACCCCACTGGCTCTGGTACCAATGTGACAAAACTGGGGTTTCGCCTCAGGATGCGAGTGTAAGGCGCGTGTCGCTCAGGATGGGAGCGTAAGTACGACCTCCGTGTTATTTCAGAGGGTTTCTGCGTCTGCCAGTCGACGGGCCCAGGCGATCAGTGTCACCCACCGAAGGATCAACGTCAAAGTTCTAAGACGATATTTATTCAAACACACGACATTATCTCTACCAAACTCACTCTCCGAAAATACGAGTAACCAAGCCACGAGTAACCAAGCACGACGACAACACAAAGCGCCCTTTATATACCCAGTAGGGGTGAGGGGCATCGACCGACTGAGGGTCGCTTGCAGTAACACCGTCGCCCGACAGAGGGTGTCTCAAAGAGACCGCCGCCGGCCGGGAGAGGGTGTCTCAAAGGACCGCGGCCGGCCCGGAGAGGGTGTCTCAAAGGAACCGCTGCCGGCCCGGAGAGGGTGTTTCAAAGGGACCGCTGTTGGCCCGGAGAGGGTGTTTCAAAGAGACCGCTGCCGGCCCGGAGAGGGTGTCTCAAAGGATGCCGCCGGCGGGGGAGAGGGTCGCCCACAGAGCAGCAGTCGCCAAGTCCAAGACAGCGGTCGGCGGGGGAGAGATAAGCGCCCGACAGACCGTGTGAAAGAGAAGACCACCCAAGCGCTAATGTCCGTCGAGTCGGCAGTCGGCGGGGGGGAAGAGGCAATAAAGACTCGAGGCGTGGGAAAGCAACGGTCGGTGAAAGAGAGATGGACTCAAGGCACCAGACCACCCAAATCGCCACACTATATAAATATATTATAAACTGAGTCTGATGTTGATTTCCGGCAAAACGGCAGACATTGTCACGTTGAAATTGTAAAATAAGATAAATTTCAAAACAGACAAGAAATATAATAAATTAATAATTATGATGTTTACATTGTTTTCTTCACCATATCGACAAGCTCACTACTGAAGAATTGAGAACAGCTGCAAAGAACTTGGTTGACATCTACTCATCTGACATCGAGGACACTCTTGGTGATGAACTGAATCAGTTTTTGCCGCTCATGGCACTCCTTGGTGAAGACAAAAAACCACTGCAAGGAAGTATTGAACAGTGGATGTACACAATGATGGCCACAAAAGATTTGAAGTCTGTTTCCTAACATTGATATCATGCTGCGCATATATCTATGTATGATGGTCTCAAATTGCAGTGGAGAAAGATCCTTTTCCAAGCTTAAAATAATAAAAAATCGTCTTAGAACAACTTTGGACCAGGAGAAGTTGAATTGGCTGTCACTGATGAGCATTGAAAGCGATGTCTTGCGAAGCATTGACTTTCGTGACATCATTAAAGACTTCGCTAATAGCAAAGCAAGAAAAGTGTCAATAAGTTGATCATACTGTGATTACTGTCATTACTGTGACTGTGACTCTGTGAGTGAAGTGACTTCAAGTGAGTCTGTCTGTACTCTGTAGTACAGTTAAAGATGTAACTTACCTACAGACTACAGTACATTAGTTATTAGTTAATAGTTAATTATAAAAAAGTATTCCATACTGTTTGGCTTAGTGTTTGCCTCAGGGCCCCCACCAACCTAAATCCGGCCCTGGATCGTACACTGTCGGTGGAAAGATGAGACCGGGAGGGAGAGGAATGACCGCCAGCCCTCATGTGCCGATGCTGAGAAAAGAAGTCGCTAACACAACACTTCATACCCATGGTAGTGTTGTTTTAGTTTTGCCTTGAGTTTTAGTTTTAGTTATTATTAGTTTTACATGCTAGGTGTTTTAGTTATTATTAGTTTTAGTTATTTCGCCAAGTTTTAGTTTTAGTTATTATTAGTTTCACATGCTATGGGTTTTAGTTATTATTAGTTTTAGTTATTTCGCCGAGTCTGGCAATATTTTTCCCGCATACAGCTTTTAGCACCAAAAGGATTCACTCGCTACAATCTGTTTCTAATCTATACTTAAAATAGTCCCATACTCCACTAGTTTTAGGTCTACCACCTAAATTTAGTTCGGACATCCTATAAAATTCCAAAGATCGGAAGATTACCGAACGAAGTGCTGATTATAAAATGCGTATATCCAAAAACATTGAATATCCTAAGACGCTAGGTTTTCGTTATGTGTTTTCGTTTTGGTTTTCGTTATGTGTTTTCGTTATTATTAGTTTCGACTGGCTTAGTTTTAGTTTTTATTTCGTCATCGTTTTTCCTCTAGTTTTCGTTTTAGTTTTAGTTAACTATAACCTTTTGTTTTCGTTAACGAAGGTTTTCGTTTTAGTTATCGTTAACGAAATCAACACTAACCCATGGCTGCCTCAGTGCTAGCTGAAGGGACAGTTATAGATAGCAAGACGATTTTTTTATGATGTATGATTATAAAAAATAAACAATTAACATTTTTAGGATTAGACCATAGCCAAACCACTAAAGCAATAGCAAAACATTGCAGTAGAAAATTAAAGAAAAACAAAGATAAAAACTAATTATTACAGATTATTCATTTCAATAAATGTCTAGCTTGCAGTTGGCCCTATTGTCTGCAGTTAAACTCAAACACCACTCAAACTACGTCTTAGCTACAAGTGACCGCTGGTTCCTATCAGCACTGAAATAAAAGAACAATTTCTTCAGATGACAGCTTAAAGTGTTAGGGCCTACCATTAGGCCTACAGTGTGGAAATTTACCAAACTTTAAAGTGGGGGGCGGCTCATCCCCTTTGTCCACGGTGACATAGCGGTCCCATTCGCCGCTCTGCGACAATTTAGAGTCGTTCCTTCTCTGTCGTTGGTTCAACAACCTGGAACGGACTTCCCTTAGATTTACGACACCTCCCAAACTGTTCTCAGTTTCACCAACTGTTGGAAGACTGCTTTTTTCCGCATGGGCTGGGTCGGGAGCGCCTCTGATTAGGGATCTTGAAGGGGCGCTATAAATTTTGATTGATTGATTGAAACAGCAAAGCAAAAGGGGTTAGAGGAAGGCCGTGCAGGGAATGGCTGGATGACGTCATGGACTGGTGCGAAATGGAAATACACAAACTTAGCAGAATGGCACAGGAGAGACAACTGGAGATGGATTAACACCAACGGGCACTGAGCCCATGGACCGCGATGATGATGATCATGATGATCATGATCATGATCATGATGATGATGATGATGATGATGAAGAGATATGAGATGAGGGATCGCATAGTGAAATTGCTTACTCAAATACTGCAGTGAGAGACAGACAGACAGAAAGACAGACTGCTACAGAGAGACAGAGACAGAGACAGAGAGAGAACTGACGAAACAAACAGACAAGAGACAAAAGCGAGGACAAAAACAGAGAGAATGGACAAAAGACAGAGACAGAACGTTAGCAAAAACCAAAGACAGAGAGAATTAACGAATCGAAGAAAAAGAACGACAGTGGAAACCAAAGACAAAGAGAATGAACCAATCGAAGAGAAAGATCGACAGCTGAAACCAAGGACAGTGAGAATTGACGAAACGAATAGCCTACAAGGAACGACAGCGGAAACCATGCAAAGACAAAGAGAAACGAAGACAAAAAGAGTGAGAAAGACAGCGGAAATCCGAAGACAGAATGGACGAAAGACAGAGAACTTCAGCAGAAACGAAAGACAGAGAGAATTGGATAAACGACAAGAAACAACGGCAGCAGAAGAGAAAGATAGAGAGAAAGGGGACGAAACAATAGGAATGGACGACAGAGAGAACGAACAAAACGTAGCAAAGAGAAAGAACGCAGAGAACAGCAAAGGCAGAGACAATTGACGAAACGAATGGAAACAGCGAGATCGGAAACCAAATACAGAGATAATGGACGAAACAAAGAGAAAGAAAGACAACGGAAAGAGAGATTGGACGAAACAGATAGAAAGAAGGACAGTGCAAACCAAACACAGAGACAATGGACGAATCGAAGAGAAAGAACGACAGCGGAAACCAAAGTAAGAGAGAATGGACTAAACAAAGAGAAATAAGGACAGCGGAAACCACAGACAGAATTAATGGACGAAACAAAGAAAAGGAACGACATCGGAAACAAAGGAAAGAGAGATTGGATACAAAATTAAGATATTATGGAGCATGAACAAAACAAACAGAAATAAGGACAGCGGAAACCAAACCGGAGACAATGGACGAATGGAAAAGAAAGAACGACAGCGGAAACCAAAGACAAAGTGGCAAATAGCAATTAATGGCGGAAACAAAGGACAGAGAGAATGGACGAAAAAAATGGAAACAACGAGACCGGAAAACAAAGACAGAGACGATGGACGAATCGAAGAGAAAGAACGACAGCGAGAACCAAAGACATAAAGAATGGATGAAACAGAAAGAAATAACGACAGCGGAAGCCAAAGACAAAGAGCGAAATATAGACAGAGAAAGAACGACAGCGGAAACAAAGGACAGAGAGAATGGGCGAAACGAATGGAAACAGCAAGAAAGAAGGAGAGCTGATGACAAAGACAGAGAGAATAAACGAAAGAAAGAGAAAGAACAACAGCGGAAGCCAAAGACAAAGAGAATGGACGAAACAAATCGAAACTACGCGACCTGAAACCAAAAACAGAGACGATGGACGAAACAAAGAGAAAAAACAATAGCGGAAAGCAAAGACAGACAGAATGGATAAAACAAAGAGAAAGAACGACATCCGAAAGCAAAGACAGAGAAAATGGACGAAACGAATGAAAACAACGAGACCGGAAACCAAAGACAT